>OY720598.1:1267500-1867500 GCA_963151315.1 Nymphalis c-album | reverse complement strand
AAAAGATATTTTTTTATCAATGCTACAATCATTTAAATAAAGAACATATTTTTTATCTTTTGAATTATATTACCTAATATAAAAAAATAAAACACGTTCATACAATTTTTAAATGACATATTGTAACTGTCGTACACATATTAAATTAAAAAAAAAACGATCTCAGTGACTAACATGGGTAAATAAAACGATAATTGGCATTCAGCATGGAGATAAGGATTTAATGTAAGACAAAGAACTAAGGCTTATTTACGAGAGTACACGCCATCAGCATGATCACAACACCCAAACCACGTCCTCATTTAACATTTTTTGTAATTCGAACATAATTTATACCGAACGATTGCATTTACTAGTTAATCCGATGTAGATTTTGTGCCAATTTAGTTGTCACAAGTTTATAGTACCGCTATACGTCGATTTGTATTGTTGTTTGTGGTTTTTTAAGGGTGAGTGAGAGAGTGCAGTTAAGAGTAAACGAGACGGAACATAACATCTTACATAACACGGTTGGCTTGGCAAGGAATCGAACCTTATCGTAGGATGCAGTTTGTACTGTATACATAACCAGTCCGATGGGTTGGTTTGGGTCTCTTCTTTTGAAAAAAAAAAACAGTTTATTGCTGATTCCATCAGTCTGCTCCAATTAATCTGGCTTAAAGCAAACGGCAATCTGAACTTTACTTGGTTGTAGAGCTTTGTGCAAGCTCGTCTGGGTAGGTAGGTACTACCCACTCATTAGATAGTCTACCGCAAAACAGCATTACTTGTTTTTGATTTCCGGTTCGAAGGATAAGTGAGCCAGTGTAATACAGGCACAAGGGACATTACATCTTAGTTCCCAAGGTTGCATCGCCTTAGCGATGTAAGCGATGGTTAGCCAATGTCTAAGGGCGTTGGTGACCACTTACCATCAGGTGACCCATATACTCGACCGCCTACCTATGCTATAAAAAAACGCCCGCATCACGTGAAGCAGAACAGATTAAGAACGTATAAACAAATAACAAATTAATATGTAGTTGTATATTTCAACAAACATCTTAAAATCTTTCAGACATGCAAGGAAATAAAAAATCAGACAAAAATCTTTCGGTTTCGAGGTAGACGGGTGAAAAAAAATATATTTTAAGGTGCACATAGAGCCACTGAAATTTAGTTTCAAGTATTAAGCCCCGACATAGTATTTGTACCATAGACTATATAACATAGTGTAAAAATAGTTTTATAGTACTGAAAATATTTTAATAAACATTTAGACCACTTGAAAAAATAAATTAATATCTTATTTACATATAGCCTCTTAGTAGGTAAAATCACAATTCAAATAAAATAGAAACTGAAACTTAGCATCTCATAGACATATTTATTCGTAGCAGTAGTTAGTGAGAGAATTTGTAAAAAATAATTACAAATGAAGCGATAAAACTTTGAGAACATATAGCACCGAAGGTAGATAACGTCTTAGTAAAAAACTTTGAGAACATAATAGTTTCAATATATAAGTCTCGCGGACGGCCGTAAGTTAAACGATATGAGCAGGATGATTCAAGATTCCTGAAGCGATTTTAGAAATGAGAGACAATCAGATATTGTCTTATAATATACTCCTTATATAAATATTATTTACTGAAATGTATATTATGTATAATGTTCTTAATTTTTCCTCCCTATGCTGCACAATGCATGGAATAAACAGGGCATGTGTTTTAAATCCTAAAGAGCTATCCGCTTACTATTTGACAGTTTATATATTATTAGTGGCAATACTTTATCTTTTATGCATTAGAATATTTAAATGTAGAACAGTATTTGTTTTTTTTTCTCGTGCCATTTAAATAACTATATTTAATATGCTTATTTTCGAATGCTTTAATGGTTGCTCGTGTTTTCAAATTTAAGTCATAAGAATATTACATGAATGCCTTTAAATATTTATTTGTGTATTTAATTAATATTATTAATCTTTTCAAATAGCTAAATATGAGCATGAAATTAAAGTAAATTTCAAACTGTCCTATGTTGAGTAAAATTCAAGTAGATTTGCTACAAACATCACTTTGCTTGTTCTTCTAAATCTATTAATTTCTGAGAATTCTATTAGATTACATTCGAGAACTTTATGGTTATAATTTTCAACGTGGCATTCGAAGATAACTTGAAAATTCCTAATATATAAAAATTAAATTTTCAGGAAGCTGTAATCAACGAATTAAAAACGAAGTCACAGGCCGTCGGCGAAAAGAAACTCCTTCACCAGGACGAAGTCTACAACGGAGCCCTAGAGGACATCTTGCATGGGTTACGAAGCGAGCCCTACAGGCGTGCGGACGCCGTGCGGCGTTCCCACAGGCGCAGGATTAACTCCCACCGGCTATCCAAAGGGCTCGAAGAACTAGATGTATGATATGAGCTGGAATCCAGCGAGCCGCTGGATTTCTCAGTACAGAACGCAGTCATGTCCATAAACGCGAAGTGTGGCTTCTTTACCACGAAAAAGCGCAGGAAGGACTTGGAAATGGTCCACAAGAAACCGATAGCGATCTTCAACATAGAGGACAATATAGATTTCCCGACTAACGGGGAGTTTTGCGGTAACTCTGGCAACACGTGCCGTCCAGACGGACGAAGACCTAAAGCGTCAACTTACAAAGTCGCGCCAACGGATTACGAGGTAGAGGAGCGCTGCGAACTTATCAAATCTACTTACGAAGTCATATCGAAATACACACGAGCCATGTTCGACAAACAAAATGAAACCGTCGTATAACTGTGCCTCAAATTCGAAGATGTTTTTAGCTGATACATCACTCAATAGTGCAACTTACAGAGAACACTGCGGAATAAGAAGTAGTTGTAGCTACATCTTACATTTTTGTTTGTTGTAAAAAATTTGTGATGTGTTTGACAATGAATGCTGTGATGTTATTCCCCCGTATTGAGCGTTGAGTGCTATTTTGATAAGTGCAATATTGTTAAAAGACAAACATTTGATACACCAATAATTCATTCCACACTTCTCACAACGATATTTTGCTAAAAAACGGTTTTACAGCTTTTCTTAATAATTTACAATAAAATAGCTTGTACGTATTTACAATTTACAAATGTGGCACAAATACAGCCGTCTAGCTTTTGCACGGAAATCGAAATATTTAATACGAAGTTCTGTCATTTAGTTAACGTAGAGGAAATAGTACCGCTAGTATGTAAAAATGGCCTTTTAATATATACGCACAATTTTTATCCAATTTATGTATAATCCATTGTAATTTTTACACGTTTATAATCGTATTACCATAGGCTATGTCTAACATTATTTACAATAAGGAATAATTTTTAACAAACTTATAAAATAGTATTTATTTTTTACCGATAAAGTGCAAATTCGCGTGACTCACTGCATTTATATAATTAGCATTTTGTATTTACCGATGTATTCTTTTTTTTTATGGTAACATTGGAACTCGTTAATATTTCAATTGATTCAATAAATTGTGATATAATAAAAAAAAAAACAGTATATTCATGCCATTTTTTAGATTTTTCCATTAGTCCGTAATCTTTGTTTGGTTATAAGTTTTTCATTAATATTTATTTGTATTTTTTTTCGGTCGATTTCTTAATAATGTGTTTCCACTGAAATAGTTGGCAATTTCTGTATCTGCAACTGTTTTGCATTTCTTTGAAGAGTCACTAATGTTGACAGTGTTGTCTGTTGCCAACACAAAAATTGCCAATTTTCTTCTGTGGAAGTGCAGCTTAACATGACAAATTCCATAGATTTAAGACTTTTCAAAAGATCTGTTTCATTTAAGTTTATTGTAATTAATAATTTATAGATTTGGTTGACTAGTACTGATTAAAATAGTTTAGTCTCCAATATTTGTTTGTAAATATTTTGCCCGCGTGTTGCATCAATTTAGTTGAAGTATTCATTGTAAATATTGTATTATTTTCCGTATCACTCAAGTTACTTGGGATTTACACAAGATATGATTTTTATTGAATTTTGCATGAACCAATTCACACACTGTATATGTAATGAAAATTAATATATAATTTTAAGCACAATTTAAAGACTCCATATTGTTTTTTATAAACTTGAATCTTAAGATTTAAATTTTATTCACCAAATAGAAATATTTAAAGAAAATTTAAAATAAAATGAGTTAATAATTTTTGGTTTGTCAATTCTTGATTGTAATTAACAATGGAATATTTATTTTAATGTAATTGTTGAGTAAACTGTTTCACATAAGGGTGCTTCTTTTGCACAATCATAATTACATTAACTTGTTTTTTTTTTGGTTACATTACAAATAAAACATTTATTCAAGTCATATATGACAATTAATTACAATGGAGAGAAATTATAAAATTAGAATTCTAATTGATAGTTAATTGAGAATTGCATATTTCTATGTAATCCTTTATAATATACACTTTTAAAGATTATAAATTCTTAAAAAGAATTTTAATGAGTTTATTGTTTTAAGTATTTTTTTTATTTTAGATGTGAATACAAACTTAATAAAGCAAAAACAATTCCTGAGGATTGAAGCCTGTTAAAAAAAGAACTAAGAAAATGAGTAAATTTTTTTGTCACATGATTAAATCCACAGACGAAAAAGTTTAATATAATTTTTAATTATCAAATTGGTTGTGTCAGAGAAATGCTGGTTCATTTAAAACTCAAAAGTTATGTTATACTTATTATTTGATTCACATCTATAATAAAATATTGGCTTGAATTGTATTGGAAGAATCAATTTTAGTAGAACTCTATAGTTATGTTTCCGCTGTATAGTTATTTTGTATGTGATGTGTACATGAGTTAATTTTGTTCATTGCATGTATGCTAGCTTTAGAAACAGTATTCAGTGATGCAATAAACCTACATTTACATGGAAAAAGCATTTAATTTCATCCTTATAATTTTTATTAACAATAATATATTAAAAACAATTTAATTCAATAAAAGTAAATTATATAATAATTTTACAACACTGCGTAATATCAGTCTTTTTAAACATTATATATTAATAATGTGACAATGAATTATAAAAAATATATATAAATATAATCATGTTTTCGTTGTTGGATTTTGTTTCCTATTTTCATAAATGTTGTTAGCTATACTCCTAATTCTTTGTACAATTGTGTCAACCTTTGCCATTGCCCCAATGCCTTTCTCTCCGCACATCAGCTTTTTGTCTATAGGGGGAATTTCTTCGTGACCCCACTCTTGCAATATTGCTATTTGCTTAGATGTGATAGGATGTTCCCACATCCTCGTGTTCATTGCAGGACAGAATAGCATTGGTTTAGACATATCCCAAGCCCTAACTGTACATGTTAAGAGATTGTCACATATACCCTGTGGATATTAAAAAAACAATAAAAATAATTAATCAAAATTGGTGACCCAATAGTATTTTTTTAGTTTGTCCAAAGTATAAAATATGAATTGAAATAACTAAGGAAGGGCTGACCAGTCTTTTAAAGCAAAAACCATAAGAAAATTTTAACTTAACTTACAGGAAAATATTAAAGAAATACCTGAGATATTTTAGCCAGTGTATTAGCATCCAAGGGAGCAATAACCATAATATCCGCCCATTTTCCCAAATCAATGTGTAATATAGGATCTCCTCTGCCTTGCCAACTTTTCCACTCCGAGGCGTCGTCATATAAACGATAAGAAAAATGTGTTAAATCGTTTTCATTAAAGAAATGTTTTGCGTGTTCGGTGCATATAACTTTAATCTGCAATGGAAGTGATTAATTTGATTTATTGTTAATATTTTGCTATCAAAATTTAAAAGTAACTAAGAAATAACCTTAAAAATATATTTATGACTTGCATTTGCGTTTATATCAAGTAAACTCTGAATAAGTAAAGGTAGTTTTATTGCAGCAACACTTCCAGTCACTCCGATAAGTATATTTAAAGAGTTTTCCGCCATAATTTTTAATGAATTAGAATTTTAAAGCCGTAAATTGATATAATATAAAGTTTTTGTTATCATTTTCCTTCGTGTTTTGTTTATATAAGTGTAAATATTTGACATGAAGGAAGTGGTGTTACAAGGCTATGAAATAAAACCTTAATTTATGTTTTTTTCATTGAAAGTAATGAGTGTCTTTTTAAAAATAAATCTAAGAATATCTGCGTTATAAAATATATATTTTATGATAATTAAGCTATTATTAGACGATAACAGTCATCAAACGTAAGTAGGGAACATTCCGAAATTCCAATGTCAATTGCCGTTTATCACTATTCAATTTCAAGTATTCACTTGTCAAGTTGTCTGTTGTCAGTTCATAGTTACAAGCGAAGTGAGTAGTTGTGTTTTATTTTGAATTAAATTCAGTAACTTCCGAAATGACATAAGTTCAGTTAAAAGTTAACAATGTATGTATTGTTGCCGTATCATGTGAAGATTTAATATCTCTCTGTGACTAGTGACACAATTTTCGTGATATTTCTATTAATTAACTAACCCATGATGGATGGAAACTCAAAATATTACGAGGGTTGCGGGCAGGAAGGGCCGATCCGTTGTATATTTTTATGTGAATTTCATCATACTGCTGGACCCAGAATAACTTGCCAAGTGCCGGAAAATTATATATCAAAGGACATTTTTGATACAGTCAGTCATTATATTATACCAAAAGTGCAATTACAAAGATGTACACTGACCGTGTAAGTTTTACTGGTTTGTTTTTTTTTAATATTTGGCATTATATGGGACGACTTCTAGACTAGGTACTTAAGAAAAATATAGGAATAACATAACAATATTATTTACATTACAACACCATAAATAAATCATTATGAATAGATTCTTAGTAATGATAATAAATTAGTTAATTAATTTATCAAATATAGATAATGTATTTGTTCCTATAGCAGTCATTCAAATTGAGTTAAAGTCTCTTATGTAAACAAGCTGATTCTCGACTTTGTTAAGTACAACAGCTATCATTAACTAGAAGCTATAATATTTAATCTGTAAAATAAATTTTAAAAGTTGTTCATATAATTTACTGATGCAAATTAGATGTTTATTTCTTACGACCATTCTATCAGTCACAGTTTGTACAATGGCTTATAAGTTTTACATGCCAATTTAATTTTTTTAAGTTTTCAATTTAATTCAAATTTTAAATAAATATATCTTTAATATAATTATAATATAAGAATTATATATATATAATTATGATATAATTCTTATATCATAAGTTATGTATCCAATATTTTTTTATAATTTTATGAAAATTAGAATATTTAATAAAAAATACATTAGTTGATAAACTCAGACTAATTTGGGAATAACTTACATTATAAACTAAAAATAGACAGAACTTATTTTTTTATAAATAATATAGCCTTAAGCTCTAAAGTATATTTTAGTTATGTTAAACTTAGGGTATAAATAAAGGTACAAAACATTAAGACTTAATGATGCTTTTTTAAATATCTTATATTAGTTTTTCTCCATCCAAAGTTGTACTAGTTTAAGGGATGAATCTAAACCCATAAGTGAACCCTTTAATCTGTAAAAGCCCATAAATAATAAAAGATCTGTATGTTAGTGTGACATAGTACTCTGCCCTCTTTTTTGTAATTACAGAACATTATTATTAATATTATAGAACTTTTTATTTTAAAACTAAGAATGAAAGTATGATTTTCATACCAAAAAGTAACAATAAGACTCAATGTTGTGTACCTTCAAAGTGCTGATAATTGTGTGTTTTTCTTGACATCATAAGAATTGAATATTGCATATTCCAGGACACTGCTCGGCTCGAAAATATTAGGTTTTCCCGTGAGGATAGATAACAAAAAGTATGCTCGGAATGCATACTACTTTAACCTATGTTTTGTGTGTGATGCTTGGGCTAGGACTGTTCACTTAGAACCATTAGTGAAAAAACTCACAGAATATCTTGTAAGTATCTATGAACTTAGAATATTAGTTATACTGATAATGTAAGTACAGAATGTCCCAAAAATATGTGATCATTTTAAAATTGAATTTTTACAAGATGTATGTTTACGAGATTACATATCTCCTTAGAACAAAATATATGAAGTCTTAGTATAGGCATATATGAATGCAAAGGTTTTTAAATAACAATATTTTTTTTTTAATTTGTAATCTCCACATTTTCTTCTTCTAGCACTGTGATTATAGGATATATAATACATATTTTTCGTGTTATGATTGGATATCAAATATATAATTAAAACTTTTGTGATTCATGTATAAAAATCTTGTTCCACATATTGTTAATAAAACTGAAGTTTTACTATATATTTAAATAGTAATAAACAACATCCTTCAAAATACACAAATCCATCAAAAACTCCTCAGTCATTTCAACACTTATATGTCTATTTTCTATTAGTATAGGTATTATGCAACTGAATTATCTTAAAATATTATCATTATATTGTTGTATTTTAAATAGACAAATGAACATAATGTTATTGTCAAGCTCAAAGTCCCTCGAAAGAATTAAATATGTGTGCTTGCATATCTCGGTGTGCGTAAACTATATGTAAGTCAACCAATTGCAAGAATTTTAGTATGTTGGTAAGATATTTAAGAAAAAATGCAAGCCGTACCGTATTTAGGTTGATTAATTGCAAATTTACATTTAAAATATTACAAAAATGCAAATTAACAAAATTTGCATCCCTTATGTCTCGTTTGGCGTCGTGTAGATAAAGCTGCAGTAATTTATTACGTATTATATATTCTAGTAAATAAGCGATACTCAACCTTCGTCCACTTGATGTTCCTTTATTTTGAACTATTTTTAATTTCAAAGGTTCTTATAAACACAATATACACGACACGACACGGTAAAGCGTGTGAAATGTCATGAAATGATAAAAAATGTTATAATATACGTTTGCGGGCCGGCAAGGCGGAGTAGGCTACTGCAGAACTCTTGACTCTTCTCGACTGTACTGACCGTCGTCGAGTTTGTCTCTACTAAAACTTACCATCAGATGGAGTGGAGTCATTTGCATCCCCAGCAGTTATAAAAACAGACACCATTAGTAACACGTGTTTGTTATTACTTACCACTATTAAGAAAATGTTGAGTATCGCTGATCTATATTGTACGCTCATGGTAATAGTTATAATTCAATCACAATAATAGGATACGTATAAATTATTCGTTCTCACTTCTAATTCCTACATATAGCTCTGGTTCTCTGTTCGCGCTGGCAGACTTCAGTTACCCTTCCACTAAACTCGCCTTGGAACATCCACTGTGAGAATGTTTTACTAAAAAAATCTTTTTTCTCGAATAACAAAATTTTATATTTATTTAATTTTATATAAAGTATATATTAAGATTTTTTATCGATTTATTTCGGTCTCCATAAATTCCATCACAAGACTACGTTTACACGTAGATCTTACTTGTGTATTTATTCGTGTAATATATAATTGCACGTTGGCAATATGTCTGTCTTTCGGCAGTTGTGTGCTTAACACGCACAGATATAGTTAAAGGGTTGTTAAGTGCATTGATTTTTTACCCGGGAACAAATCACGTTGACCAAGTAGCGGTCAAAATCATATTCACGAAACATTTTAGTTGCTAGATGACTCCCACGCATTCAAACTCATCCACATAACTATGGTCCCTATAATCTAGTCCCTAGTTTATAGAAACTTGTATAGGAAATAATAAAGTATATTTTTCGCAGTTGTCAATGGAGTTGGAGACGGAGTGGTTATCGAAACAGTCCATGTCCGGTGACGCGAAGGCACTCAACTGTCTGATGAAGCAGGTGATGCAGGACATCAACAGCAGGAGAATGTGCACATTGACAGGTTGGATATAGCTCTATTAATTCTTGAAAGTACTTATCCTGTCGCGTGGCTGTCAATGCTTTGATCAGGGTCAAAATCAACAACCGTAAACAGAGTTCAGGGGTACCCTGTCCCCATCATCTTAATAATGTTATATGATCTAGTATGTGACGCATTATCACTTCTCTAAGTCTAAACGGATATAAATATATATTTTTTTGTAATAATAATATTATAAGGAAAAATAATTTGTGTCATTAGCTAAAATGTAAAGTGCAGTATAATCTTCCAGGCTTCTTCTTCTTTTTCTCGTTAAAGAAAATAATTGAGAGCTTTTCCATTATTTATACTTTTATTTCAATATATATAAACGTAGAGCTATTCTGAAAAAAAACAGGCAAACTCACCGCACAAACGTGAAATTTCAAAACGTAATAAGCGACATTGACAATAATATGATTATAGCATTTGATACAAGTATCAATATAGTCTATTATGTCGCATTTAATATAAAAGTAAAATCCAATTTGAGTTCTTAAAGAATTTGGAGGTGGTATATAATAAACTAGCTGTGCCCCGCGGTTTCACCCGCGTATAATTAACAAACATATAAGGAATAAAAATCTGCCTAGAACCATCCTCGATAAAGGGATTATACAACATTAAAAGATTTTTAAAATTTGAACCAGTAGTTCCTGAGATTAGCCGGATCAAACAAATAAACTCTTCAGCTTTATATATTAGTATAGATAAATACATGTATGTAAAATGGTACGCTTACCTTACTACCGAGGATCTATGTGCAAATAACAAATCTTACGCTGACGTCATCTGACGCTCGAAATCTTACGCTTACTCGTCTGACACTCGAAATCTCAGTACTGAGTGCTTAGATGTTTACACTTTCATAGTAGAGCCGTTAGTACATCGTAACGTCTATGTAAATTTAAGATTTGTTTACATTCGATACTTACCTTCGATTGAAACAGGCTGTGTTTTGTTTAATCGTTAACATATTAAAAACTCGAACATATTAATTGCGTCTGAACTTGAACTTCTTAAACGTGTTCTGTGTCATATCCAAATTGACTTATATCCATTAAATTTAATTTAATTAAACGCAAACTTAATTACGAGTATTTCTTTTGTATTGTCTTTATGAGTATTTTTTTTTTTCAATTAAAATGTTTTCAAGCAAAATTTATTCGTGTAATAAATTCCGAATACAGTTAGAGAAATTCTATTATTCACTCCGTTTTAACAAGTAAATTTAATTGAGAGAATTTTGTAAAGAATAAATGACTGTGTTTGGGACAGCCTCATAATTTATTATAGATATTAGTGTGATAAACATTGTGGATATTGTGGATGAGTCGTGCTGACTCAGGCATATATTTTACAAACTGTTCTCCGCCCCACTAGCCGCAAAATAATACGTATTATAAATTCGGAAGTAACTCGTCTGTTTGTTTGTCATCACATCATGACTTAACTACTGAACCGATGTTTGACGTACAATTAGTCTGGGATACATTATTAGTTTTAAAAAAAATCACACACCATTACAAGTTCAAATGCGCCACAAGCTATAATGCTCATTTGAACTTGTCAATATTTGCTTGTCTGGATTTTAACTGCAATTTAGGTTGGTTCTGATTTACATGTTGTAACCACTGGGCCTATTCTCTCTATATATTTATATTTTAAACAGTAAAAAGACAAAATGTATTAAATTCACTGTTCCCAACGTGAAATTAGTAAAAACGAATGTACTTCTAAATGAATCTTTAGATTCTCTAGAAGCCGCAGAATTTCGTGGTATCACCATAGATTCTAAGCTTCAATGGGGCCCTCATATGAATAAATAGCTCTGCAGCGGTAAAAAAAAATAGACTGTTGACTGATGTTGATACGGCTCGCCTAGTGTATTTCAGCTATTTCCACAGTATAATGTCTTATGGCATTCTAATTTGGGGTCATACAATCTTAGTTCCCAAGGTTGGTGGCGCGTTGGCGATGTAAGCGATGGGTAACATTTTTTTACAATGCCATTGTCTATGGGCGTTGGTGACCACTTACCATCAGGTGGCCCATATGCTCGTGCGCCTATCTATACAATAGAAAAAAAACGTTTATAAGTAGGTACAGCTTATTCCACCCATAATATGGGTTAAAAACAAAAACAATTTTGACATTCATGATGTCGTATTCACTATGCATTTGCGAAAGAATGGCGTCTTGAATTTCGGCGGATTTGTTATCGAAACTGGAATTAAAAAAAAATTGATAAAGTAGATATATTGTAAGTTACATAGGTAAAAGTTTTGCCTAGGTCAGATACACGCAATAAAAAAAAACAGTCGCGTTCTTAATTCAAAACAGGAGCATATTCATGTTATGAGAAGAAATTCCTGGGACATCCTGGGACATTATTCACACACGGCCATCTGATCCCGAACTAAGCAGAGCTTGTACTATGGAAACCAGACAACTGATATTCTTACATATACTACTTCTTCTTTTGTAAATACATACTTATATAGATAATTACACTCAGACTCAGGACAAACAGACATGTTCATGCACACAAATATCTGTCCTGGGTGAGAATCGAACCCACGACCTGTGGCGTGAAAGGCAAGTGTCTTACCAACCACGCCATAGGCTCGTCAAATTATATTATATACACATCTTTCGTAAACATCTAACGACGACGTCTACTCTCCGCATAAATAAAATTAAAGGTATATTTACCGCTAGTACAAATGTAAGTTTACTACTTGATTATTTTTGTGTCGATTGCATGTAATGTTAATATCATTTACACAAATGCACATAATATATTAGCAACATATCGTGTTATTGAACTCACATTTGCTTACAACAATACAATTTTATTCAAACAAGAAACGTCTACTGTTGTTACTATGCTCACTATTTTACGAATATCAACATTACACCAAAATGAACCTTACGTCGATAGAAATAAGATTGCAATATGTATAATTTGAGTGGATATAGAAATTTTGCATGTTTAAATCATCGCAACACACATTAAACTCCTACTTTATAGTCCATACCAGGGATGTTGCGAATATTCGCATCCGCATCCGCAAATGCGGAACATCCGCATAGATTTGGACATCCGCATCCGCATCCGCATCCGCAATAATCAATGCGGATTTTCATGCGGATGCGGATGTCATACAAGTTGCGACAAGAAAGAAAATATGAAATAAAAGCTACACTGGCAAGGGCTGAACCACCTCGTCAAATTAACAACGACAAAAATTAATCGAAAATGTGATTACATGTCGTTTACGTCTGACATTTGGTCGATTACAAGCTCAAATGCTTCTGCTTAGTCTGACTTGCCATGGTATTGCAGAAAACTTTGATAGATCATCGATTATATTGAAATGCGAGATATTCGACGGCCGTCACACTAGTGACATAATTTCCGAAGAATATGTGATTAAAGAATGAAGTCGAGACCTTGTTAACCAAGGTCTCGGTCTGGGGCCGACTGAACTTGGTCCAATTCAACCCCAATAAGACTCAAGTTTGCGCGTTAACCGCTAAAAAATCTCCTTTTGTCATATCCCCTCATTTCGAGAATACTCCCCTCGCTGCCACAGCCAGTATCGGTATACTTGGCGTCGAGTCTTCGAACACTGTTCAGTTCCGCGGTCAATTGGAAGTTAAAGCCAAATTGGCTTCTAAAAAGCTTGGAGTGCTCAACAAGGCGAGACGGTACTTCACGTCGGACCATCGCCTAAAACTTTACAAGGCGCAAATTCGGCCCCACATGGAGTTCTGTTCTCACCTCTGGGCGGGAGCTCCCCAGTACCAGCTTCTTCCTTTTGACCGCATTCAACGTAGAACGGTTCGAATTGTCGACGATCAGGCTATTACCGACCGGCTTGATCGTTTGGCCTTGCGTAGAGATGTTGGGTCACTCTGCATCCTCTATCGCATATATCACGGGGAGTGTTCTGAGGAGTTGTTTGGATTAGTCCCGGCAGCTGAATTTCACCACCGGACATCGCGCCAGAACTCCAAATTCCATCCCCATCACCTCGATGTCTGGAAATCCACAACAGTGCGTTTCTTAAGGCATTTCCTGCCTCGCACAATCACTCTGTGGAACCAGCTTTCGCCGGCGACTTTTCCGAACCGATATGACATAAAAACCTTCAAGAAGAGAGCGTACTCTTTCCTCCAAAGCCGGCAACGCACCTGCAAGTCCTCGGATGTTGCAGATGTCCATGGGCGGTGGTAGTCACTTTCCATCAGATGAGCCTCCTGCTCCATTGCCCCCTCTTACATAAAAAAAAAAGAATTTAACACGATGCTTTCTGAATGGAATATTAAAAAAGAACAAGTGACAAGAAAAGAACATGAGGAAGAGCGGCAATATTACTTTTTATTAAGTATAATGCTCCTATTTTTAACTTCGTCTATTTTTAAATAAGTACTTATATAAAAATTGTAGCATTATACTTAATACTAGTTTTTATTAATAAAAATGTTAATAATTGCTTTAACATTGTTTTAAATCTTCATTCATATACTATATTTACATAAGATCTTAAACATCCGCATCCGCATCCGCATCCGCGGATGTGAGCCTTCAAAAATCCGCATCCGCATCCGCATCCGCGGATGTGAAAAAATCGGCATCCGCAACATCCCTGGTCCATACGTCTTGCACTAACAACCAAAATTCATGTTTATCAGCAAACATTTTTTTTGGCGCAATGAAAGTAAATGTGGATTTAAGTTTAAGTGCAACGTTTCTGAACGTAATGATGTAACGTATGAGTGCAACGTTTTTGAGGCCGAATCCTTTTCTTTGTTCCTTTTCAAGTCTAGAGCGGTCAAGTAAGTTTTTCGAACCGGCGGTGGTAGGTTTAATTTCGACTACCAATCAAGATGTAATATTTTTTTGATTCTATGTTGAATTCGAATTAACAAATACTGACCTAACCTTGACCTATATCAGACTTCTTCTTCTTCTTCGTCGTTCCCTCACTAATGAGGATCGTGACCATATACGATTTGTCTCCACTTGCTTCTTTCCTGCGCCAGTTCAATGGATCTTTATAGAGTTGCCTCTACAATGACTTTATATCAGACTAGCAGAAACATAAAATTTGTAGCAGACTTGCTTTAGCATCGCGTGTTAATAATTAACAATATTAGTCAACGTTATCAGTAATTAGTACACATACATAAATAAATACGTTGAGGTTACAAAAGTTCAGATATAAATTTTGCATATACATATATGAGCATATATATATTATTGTTTATGAACACTAGTTTAATTAATTAATTCATAATATAATTTAAAGTGGATGTGGGAAGTTCTCTATATAATCAAAAGTTAGTATCATTGTCATAATAAATTTATAAGAGCATGGCAGACTGTCAAATTGTGTTTTAAATGGGAGAGATTGACACCTTTTTTATTGTATAGGTAGGTGGAATTCAAGACACCATTTTTTCGCGAATACCTAGTGAATATGATATCATGAATGTCAAAGTTGTTTTTTGTTTTTAACTCTTATTATGGGTGGAATAAGCTATACTTATAAACGGTTTATTTTCTATGGTATAGATAGGCGCACGAGCATATGGGCCGCCTGATGGTAAGTGGTCACCAACGACCATAGACAATGGCATTGTAAGAAATGTTAACCATCGCCTACATCGCCAATGCGCCACCAACCTTGGGAACTAAGATGTTATGTCCCTTGTGCCTGTAATTACATTGGCCTACTCACCCTTGAAACTGGAACACAACGATACAAATCAATGCTGTTTAGCGGTAGAATATCTGATAAGTGGACGGTACCTACCCAGACGAGCTTGCACAAAGCCTTAGCACCGAGTAAGTTGCTTAGCGGCTGTTTAATTAATCAGTAATTGCTCTCTTTCCGTCATTATTGTTTTAACATTCGAAAGAAGAACACACAGCATTGTTTATCCGATCAGTCGTCTATCTCTTTCTCTCGTGTGTTAAAAGGGATAGCATTTCATCTCTAACATGTTAATTCGATTTTTATTGTGCACTTTATTTAGAAAATGTCATTTTATTTGATTTACTTAACGATGTTATTAAAATCGTGGGAAAGAGTAACTACTGCGTTACTTTCTCTCTCTCTCTCTTACTAATTAAGAATGTACATTCCGAGGGTAGCTTTACATTAAATTCGATACTGTAACACGACTCCTCAACAGAGCTTACTTAAATAAATAACATTTTCATTTGATTTATATTTAATTGTAATTTTATATTTATATTTTAACACGCACTCACACACGCACAAGTGTTGTTTACGCCGAAATAACGCTCCCGATATCTGCAAATAAAATAATATTATTAGCGTCGTTTAGTAACAATCAAGGCGGACTACGGATACTTGATTATATCATCATTTGAAAATAGCAGTGTATTTAGTATTGTGGTAAGAAATATTTATTCGGACCTTGTAGAATAATATTATAGTTCCAATAAACATTTTTGTTTATTAAACATTTTCTTAAAGTAACAGCCTGTGAATGTCCCACTGCTGAGCTAAGGCCTCTTCTCCTTTTTTGAGGAGAAGGTTTTTAGAGCTTATTCCACCACGCGGCTCCCATGCGGGTTGGCAGAATACACATGTGGCAGAATTTGAGTGAAATTTGACACATGCAGGTTTCCTCACGATGTTTTCCTTCACCGTCAAGCACGAGATGAATTATAAACTCAAATTAAACACTTGAAAATTCAGTGGTGCCTGCCCGGGTTTGAACCCACGTTCATCGGTTAAGATTCACGCGTTCTAGCCACTGGGCCATCACGGCTTATATTCATGAATAGAAAATTTTCTTATATATAACTAATCAAAAAATAAATTGCTTAGTGTTTTTTTACACGGGATATTAAAGTCGTTTCCACCATTTGTATTCCACCAACCCGCAATGGAACAGCGTGGTGGAATAAGCTCCAAAGCCTATACTCAACCAAGGAGAAGAGGTGTTAGCCCAGCAGGTGGATATTCACAGGCTGTTAACTACTAATGGATTATAATAAATTTAATCGAACGAACGTCTTTAATAGCTTAGCAATTATCCTCTACCTCTTCTTTTTTTTTTTCTTTTATTGTATAGGAAGGCGGACGAGCGTATGGGCCACCTGATGGTAAGTGGTCACCAACGTCCATAGACATAAGGATTGTAAGAAATGTTAACCATCGCTTACATCGCCAATGCGCCACCAACCTTGGGAACTAAGATGTTATGTCCCTTGTGCCTGTAATTACACTGGCTCACTCACCCTTCAGACCGGAACAGCAATACAAAGTACTGCTGTTTTGCGGCAGAATATCTGATGAGTGGGTGGTACCTACCCAGACGAGCTTGCACAAAGCTCTACCACCAATCTTCGAATACTCGATTTGAATTCGAGATAAAAAATATTACAAAACAAAGTCATATTTATTATTATACAATATTTTATGTTAATGTTTCGACTGCGGACAGTTTTCGATTGTAATATTGTATCAATTTTATCAAATATATGTACATAAGTGTTATTTTTATCTTATCGTACATAGCGACATCTTCGAATTATTTCTAGACGGTCGCACTTACGCGACCTAGACGCGGAGTTTTATAAACAAACTTTTTTAACCTCCATGCGATTTTGCTAACAGCCTATTAATATCCCAGTGCTGGGATAAGGCTTCCTCTCCCTTTTTGGTGGAAGGTTTGGAGCTTATTCCACCACGCCGCTCCAATGCGTGTTGGTGGAATACACATGTGGCAGAATTTCAGTGAAGACACATGCAGGTTTTCCTTCACCGCCAAGCACGATATGAATTATTAATATATAAACACAAATTAAGCACATGGAAATTCAGTGGTGCTTGCCTGGGTTTGAACCCGCGATCCTCGGTTAAGATTCACGCGTTCAAACCACTGCGATTTACTAATAGTTCTGCGATATTATATATTGCAAACAGATATTGTTTAATGTTCTTTATGTATAATACGACACTTACACTTAACTACTTATAAACATTGTAATGACTGCTTCGTTGGTCTAGTGGCTTGATATAAGGCCGCAGACGCGGTGGTCCTGGGTTCAATTCCCAGGTCGGGCCAATATATAGTTATTGGGGCTTTCTCTCAGAAAATTCTCAGTAGCAGCCCGGAGTTTGGAAGTTGGAAGTGTGTACACTCCCGTGCCTCGGAAAGCACGTTAAGCCGTTGGTCCTGCGCCTGAACTCTTTCCGGTCGTGTCGGATTGCCGTCCCATCGGATTATGAGAGCTAAGGAATAGAGAGTGCACCTGTGTTTGCGCACACACTTGTACACTATAATATCTCCTGCGCAGTTAGCTAATCTCTCTTAAGATTGGCCGCCGTGGCCGAAATCGGTCTGGAGGACCTTACACTTATACATTGTAATCATTAATATTATTAGTTTCGATAATAACTTCGCGGTCATTCAAAGCGTTTGTATTCACGAATCTATAATGAATCCTGGAGATTATTTTGTATTTCGATCATAAATATTTATCTCATATTTATTATTTTGTTTATATCCATATAAAGTGAGTTTGTTTTGTTTGTGACGCTTCTACGCTTAAACAACTAAGGCGATTAAGAACAATCTTTCACCAATGGAAAGGTCATCAGGTAGTAACGAAGGCTATATTTTGTCCCCGTATTCTCACGGGAACGGAAACTACGCGAGTGAAACCGCGGGCAAAAGGCTTATATATTATTTCTGTGTGTATAACTGTATATGTATATCAGATGTTAATGAAATTCGAATTCGAGATCTATTATAGCCCGGACTGATATTATAATATGAACGACACGATGACACAGACGTCACTTATGGCGGATTTGATCTAATGGTCATTTTGTACAGCTGCGGATTAAGTCTCAGATTCTACGCAACAAACTATCAAAGTCTACTTGTTCCCGACATCTGAAAGGTCGATAACCTTTAATACTATTGTTTAATTCATAAGTTTGAATGTTTATTCAATAATTTTATTGTTATCGTCGTTTATATGACTTTTCATTTTTACTTTCAAAGCGAAAAGATATACTTTGATGAGTTTTACTTGGTGGTAGTGCTTTGTGCCAGCTGTCTGGGTTGGTAATACTTAGAATTACAGGCAAAAGAGGTAAACAGGCATAACTGCATACTTGTTTTAAATAATAAAAAAAGGATATAATGATTTTCTTAAAGATATAATATGTTCTTCAGGTTTATTAAATGGTATAAATATTTATGTATGGTGAAATAGGTTACTGGATAGGTTGGCCGGCAGGTGCAAAGATCACTTATCCTATAACGCTGGTTTTATAATTGCACTGCGTGTGTGACCTTCGCGTCCCGGTTCTGAAAATAAACCTAGTCACTCGACTAGCAATTACCGATCCATCAAAATAAGTGAAAAGAAAGGGCAATTGCGTTTTCGCACTTGTGAATGTTAATTTTGAAGAGCCGGTTGGCATGTTTGGTAGATTTGGCTTTTGCGCCGCGGGTCGTGGGTTCGATTCCCATCCAGGACAGACATTTGTGTGCTTGTACATGTGTAAAAAGGAGTATATGTAGTATATCAGTTGTCGGATTTCCATAGTATAAGTTCTACTTAGTTTTGGGATCAGATGGTCATGTGTGAATAATGTCCTAGAATATTATTATTATAATATTATTTGCGTTTGCCTTTGAGATTTGACATCGTGGTGAAAATGTGGTTATGAAGACATAACTTACAGTTAAGGGCGTAAATCTAACAATAATGTCGTCCTGACCGATTGCGGCAACGGCGGCCAATCTCAAGAGAGATTAGCCAAACGCGCAGGAGATATTATAGTGCACAAGTGTGTGCGCAAACACAGGTGCACACACTTCCTATTTCCAAACTCCATTATTATCCACTAAATTAAACCCAGAACCTCCGGATCTGCGGCCTTACATCAACCCACTAGACCAATGCGGCAGCAAACCAATTGTAGAGCCTCGTAAAAGTTAATTTAATAGTGTAGTGATATAATGTTGATGGAATTAGTGAAAATCATCGCAGTGCGACGGCGGATCTTACCAACGAGTTGATTCGTATATTTTATATTTCTTTGTCTAGTCTAAGACCCTATATGGAAAAAATGCATATCAAACCTTTAATAATACATTAATAATGTTAATTATCTTATCGCACACAGTGGGCACGACCACGACTCACTTGACGGTCGTGCGGGTGAACAGCGACCCGGCACCCGTCAAGGATCACCAAGTGCCCGTGTTCCTCTACAGCCGGCAGTCCTTCGTCGCTGATCAGTGGGATCTCACCACCAACCAAGTACGTTTATTATATATTACTTTTAATTACTGTACCATCAATAAACAAAAACCTTATGTATTATACATAATCACCAAAAAATAAGTTAACTATTAACTTAAATGTCACACCAATCATTTAAAAAAAAGAGAAATCCGGGTTTAACAAACAGCCCCTAAGTAAGGTTTATAAATAATGTCGTAAATGTACAATATTATATTTGCAAAAGAGAACAACGGAAATAGTCGTTATTTTTTTTTTAATTTTTATAATTAAAGGAGGGCAATGAAACTATTATCATTCGAAAGCTACTATGCCATAGATAGAAGAAATATTGAATTAAGTAAAAATTAAAACGATTTTCGAACACATCCGATAAATAATCGTCTATAATCACATATTAATATTAATGAAGCAATATTGAATATAAATAAATATTCGTAATCTAATTAAAATAAACCAAAGCAACAACCCAAATGGCTCCCCCGTTATGGCCAACACCATCGCGGCAGGCCTCGACAGAGATGGCGAGACGAGCTGGACTCCTATCGGAGGGATTGGTTTGATGTGGCGGAAAATAGAGAATTGTGGAAAAAAAGTAGAGAGGCCTTTGCCCAGCAGTGGGACACGCCAGGCTGATAATAATATTAAAATAACAGACTGTTAATGAGCGGAGCGGAGGTGGCCCCGTGGCTCGAACACGTGGAACATAACCAAAGATTGTAGGTTCAAAGTCAAACACACTATTCTAATGTGCTTGATTTGTGTTTATAATTCTCGGCGGCAAAGGAAAACATCGTGATTAAACCAGCGTATGTCGGATGGGTATCTGAATCCGCATTGGTCCAGCGTGGTGGAATAAGCACTTCATCGTCTCCTCCAAAACGATACCTACGGATTGTATATGATAATTATGTATAATATATATAGGTATGCAGATGAATATGACTATTCCCCGAACGTTATGTATGACATTAAAATAATAAATATTAATAAGATCTTTATCTTTTAAGAATCAGGGTAGTAAGTAGCTTTTTTATCCCACGATAATATTTACATGTTTATGATTATTATATATTATTTTTAAATCATATAACTGTATGGTATTTTAATGTTATATTAAAGCACTATTAAAAATATAAGCCTAAATATTGAATCGTTACAACCAATAGAGGTCAGCCATTGGCTGAGCGATAGAAGTGGGAGGAAGGCATAGGGCGAGGAATGTCGTCACATTAAAGTTTCGTTTTGCGTTCTTATATTACACGAGCACGATCAGTCGCGGCATCGTCTAACGGCCGAATACTGAAACATCATTCAAATATGAAGTGGAACTTAATTATTTGAGACGCTGTTAATTTAAAATTTCACATACTAAATTTGAAATGAATGGCGTTCCAAATAATTAAGTGCCATTTAATATTTGAATGACGTTTCAGTATTCGGCCATAAGTGTATTAAAAAACTATAGATAACAGTGCATTTTCAAGAGAAACACTTTTTACTGAACTTATAATTTTCTTCAACTTAATACCGGGACTCTAGCGATTGCTTGTAAACTAGCGATTTATATAAATAATACAAGTTCTTATTATATTTATTTTTGACAACAAGTACACAAGAGTGGGTTATTTGATGGTAAGAGGTGACCACCGCTTACAGAAATACGCGCTGTACGAAATGTTAACCGCCCCTTGCATCGCATATGTGGCGCAACTTTGGGAATTAAGACGCGGCTCTTGTACCTGTAGCCGTAGTTACATTGGCTCACTCACCCTTCGAACCGAAACTCAAAAATACTGCAATGCTGTTTGGCTCTAGAATATCCGATGAGTGGGTGCCAGGTGGTACCTACCGAGACGGACTACTAGACAGACAAACTACTTTTTAAAATAAAACTACTTATATGTTACTACTTACTTATGTTATTAATGTGAAAAAAGTGTAAATCTCAACAGCAGCTAGTGACTTTATTTCGGAAATTTCATTAGGAGAGACATGCGACGCAGCTTAATCTGAGGATTCTTAATCGCTTAGTATTAATATTAGTATTATATAAATTTTAGGTTCTCTTGTTTAGTCTTTTTTAACGCTTGATAAATCTTATGTAATGCTAAGTAGAAAATTAAGGTAACAAAAGATAGATTATTAAATAACAAATAATTATTGCTGGACATAGCCCTCTTCTATTACCTCGAATCTGAGCTCTGTAAAAATGTGAATAGTGTATTTAAATGTAAAGAATGATAAAAAGCACTTAAATTACAGAAACGGCATAAAGTAAAATGTCACAACTCGGTAATTGTTTTTAATCTCCATATAAAGCCGTTTATATTATTATGAGTTTTCAACTGCCTTTTAATTTAAACGTAAAAGTCATGGGCGACACGTTTCGAATAGCGTATTGTTATTTTTATAGTTTATTATATAATCCATACACGCGACACATATTAATTATAATTTGAATAAAATAATGAAGCGTCATTCGCCTTTTGTGATAGTTTTATTGATATTTTAGTCATACTTTTTTGCAATTGCAATTCAAATTAATCGAATGATATTTATTAGTATAGTAATCTATACTTCAATCTACAATACTACACGTCACGAGATCTTCTAAACTAAGTGCCCGATTCATTTGACATGAGTTCCTCCTCTCGACGTTCACTAAGAACGGATTTTTACGTAAATCGTCAAAAATATATATATTTGCGAGGCCGGAACGGATAAATAAAATTAAACTTTTCTTTACTAGACTGCCGCTCCGATAAATAATATATAACTACAATTGAAATATTTTTACTTGGTGGTAGAGCTTTGTGCAGGCTCGTCTGGGTAGGTACCACCCACTCATCAGATATTCTACCGCAAAACAGCAGTACTTGGTACAGTTGTGTTCCGGTTTGAAGGGTGAGTGAGCCAGTGTAATTACAGGCACAAGGGACATAACATCTTAGTTCCCCAGGTTGGTGGCGCAATGGCGATGTAAGCTATGGTTAACATCTCTTTCAATGCCATTGTCTATGGGCGTTGGTGACCACTTACCATCAGGTGGCCTTCCTATGTAATAAAAAAAGGCATTATGTACGGAAAAATGGCAGATTTCTTTCGTCACAAATTGAATTTCAAGCTGGCGCAGCCGCGAGTTTTCTTTGTATTATTATATTATTAAAATTGAGGACTTTTGTTTCTTTGAACGCGTTAAGTAAAGATCTACCAGTCCGATTTGAAGAATCCACTTGCGTGAAATTGTCTATTTATTGGAAAAAGTGATAAACTATAATGAAACATCAAACTATGAGCGATGGTCCTTAAAGGCCAACACATTACTTAAAGGTCGGCAACACACCTGCAAACTCTCCACTGTTGTAGATGTCCATGGGCGGTACTATTCAATTTCCATCAGTTATGTCTCCCGAACGTTTGCCCCCCACTTACAAAACGAAGGTGGTGGAAGTAACGTTTAACGCGAGTGTAACCGCTTGAAGCAGCTAATCTTAAACGTTTCTTAAAAACCGCCTGTTTCCTGAATATAAAAACATCGAGTATTATTGCACAATAATAAACAAAATAATCAACAGTTGAGTTGCATTCCGATCGCTTGAATATTTGTCCGATAGGTTTTTACGATCGTCTCGAATTAATTGAATATACTCACGGATATAAATCATATTATAAATCAAAACATACTTTATTCAAGTACACTCTTAAGAACGGAATTTGAATAGACTTTTTTTGTTGTTGTAGGTGGTCATAACATTAATATCATAACATTGGCGATGTAAGAAATATAACCAATAATGGAAATAAAGCCATCAAACTTTTATAGTTTGGCGAGAATTTACTATTTAGATATAATTGTGTACTTTGTTTTTGAGAAAAAAAAAATTATGTCCCTGTGCCTGTAGTTAAATTGGTTCACTTACCCTTCAAACCGGAAAACAACAAACTAAGTATTGCTGTTTAGCGGTAGAATGTGTGATGAGTGGGTGGTATAGCCCATCTGGCTTGCACAAACCCCTGCCACATTCTAACGAGATTAAATTGCAAGAAACTCTTCCCAATGAACTTTTGTTGTCCCCACTCGTAAACCCAAGCTGTACGCTTGATTAAAGGGAGGATACATATTACTAATTTCTTTAAAAATATTGTCATTGGAAGTTGTCGTAATTAAGTTAATATACGAACAGATTATTAAATAACCGATACTATTGTTTAATTCATAACGTCAATGTCACTGGATGTACGTCTCTACAATATATTTTTTTAATATTGTAATATATTACATGGACATATCTTTACATGACACATTCCGTTGAACCAAAAACGGCGAGTCATGAATTTATTGACAGTTTATTTTTAAAGAATGTTTCATTCATAAAATTACATTGTGTATGCGGTAGGATTTATTATGTACTCGGCAGGCTAACGGACTCGTAAAGAGATTTTGCTTGTTTTTTTTTCTATAATTTAAGCTTCTAATAAATTTTATACAGCCACGGATCATGATGTTAAGCTTCAGGCCAAACACCAGTAACACCACTCCATAGAAAATAGATAATATAAGTCAATAAAATGTTTTAAGATTTTTACAGTCATCACTAATACTTAGATTAGATTGTGACGCTGGCTGGAAATAAAAATGTGTACGCGTAAAAGAAAACGTAAATCGAACCGATCGAAAACATTCACCGGAAGCACAGACAATACGTCTGTTAAGATTTTATTGTTTGTTTTTTTTTTGTCAATTAATTCATGTAACAATTATTGATGTAACACTCCTGAGCATTTGAGTACACGTAGCCTTGGTACTTGTGTGCTCGAACTATCTACCGCCGTATGGAAGTCCCATCGGACTATAATAAAAGTTAAGGAATAGTAGAGAATACACATGCACTATTATATATCAGTATATAGTATAGTTGAAAACAACCGCCATTTTTTAAATTCGATCAAACAAGAATATTCTAATACTAATAATATGTTTATTGCGAAAGTGAGTTTGTTTGTGGCGATTTAACTAGTTAATATGAAATTTTGGACATATTGGAAACTAGTTAAAATAAATATTTTTAACTGAATACATAAGTATACAATTAAATTAAAAAAAGTTTTTAGTCTTTTGATATTTGATTAATGATTTATCTTCTGTAAGATAAATATTCGCTCAACGGAAAAGCGTAAGTATACTAAACTACGGACTATTAAACTTTTACTCGATGTCGATAAAGATGGCTGTCATAAAATAATTACTATGTAGTTAATTGTTGCTATGTGCCTCATTCGCTCGTTGGCATTAATGAAAAGGTCAATGACACCGTGGTCATCTCCTTTTCCAAAACGAACTGGCCTTCGTAATTTCCTTGCAATTCCATTTTTAAATTTTCAGTTTATTTTTAAAAGATTGCCATTTCTTTTAACATGCGTCGATACGAAGATAGTCAATTGATCCTGTTGAAATGTTTTTATGTATAAAATTATGGTAAAGATTATCTCTTCTTTAAGTACTGCGTGTGTTAGGAGTGGGGATGACAAGAGCCCCAGGCGCCCGTAAACCAAGGCACTGTATTTCTATAAAATAGGTTTTCGAAAATACATTCCGGTATACTGTACCATAAAACCCTGTTAAATAAATAGTATCTCTAAGAAACTTATTAACACTCGCTTAGCTACCAACTTTTCTGGAAGGGTTTTCGAATAATAAATCAACTAGATACAATACTAGTTATTATCGCGTATTAATATCTTTGCATTGCTTCTTGTGATATATTATTTATAATATTTATAAATGTATGTAGGTATGTAGAACTAAGATTCTCATTATTTTTTCTGTACACCTCGTTCGTTACAGACTCCCGTTAAACTGCAAATTATGTTTATGGTGTTCTTGTTAAATTAAATACCGAATATATATGTATTATCTACCAATTTTTAGCTTACTGCCTCCTTATATATGTATAAAAGAATATAGTTTTAATAAATAGCCTTATTATCTATGTTACTGTGTTGTAATTACTTTATAAACCAACGATACATTATTATAAAACAGGATCGCAGAAAATATTCGAGAACTAGAAGTTGTTAAAGAGTAATGTAGTTTTAAAAAGGAGGCTTGGAGATCAGTCCGCCACGCTGCTCCAATACGGTTTTCCGTGAATATCCGTGTTAGATTTACATAGAAGTATCTTCTCTCTTCGCTCAATTAGCAAGAGATGAATTATGGACACAAATCAAGCAAATGAAAATTCAATTCATTCATCTATACTAATATATAAAGCTGACGAGTTTGTTTGTTTGATCCGGCTAATCTCAGGAACTACTGGTTCGAATTTAAAAAATCTTTTTTTTGTGTTGGATTTTCCTTTTATCGAGGAAGGCTCTAGGCTATATTGTTAATGTATTATATTTTTATTAATTATACGCAGGTGAAACCGCGGGGCATAGCTAGTATATTATAATAATATAATGAATAATCTCACTGTCTCATTTGCTGGTTCTTCACAGACCGTTTGTAGCTCTTCCCTAATATGTATATCAATAAGGAAGTGTAAGCCTCGTATTTAATATTTTATTGGAATTTGAAACGAATTTGAATTTCACTATAAAATCTTGTCGGTTAATATTTAACGCTTGACTTAACAAACTCAAGTCTGTTCAGTGAGACGCCGAGATCGTGAATATTAATGACAATATTGATTGTTTATTGTTTACAAAGTCGCTGTTGTTATTATCGTCTTGGGAAAATATTGGCGGCTTTATTATGATTACGTGTGACTCGATCGATTCGCAACGTGTAATAATTTTTTTTTTAATAAATTAAATTAATTGAATTCAAGTCTATTTCCACATAGCTAAGCGTATGGCTTGTGCTGTGCCCACACCTAGATTTCGAAAATAGCACAAGAGGTCAATACCGAACTGGCGTCTATAACGTCGGTAAGTGGTTCATAAACGTAACGATAGAGTTATTTAATTAACAAATTTAGATTTTTTTGACGTGACAACGTCTAATAAATCGATGAACGATGAACGCTGGTTGCATACACGAAAAATTGTCCCGTTACGCTGTTTGTACGCTTGCGCCGCATCTCTCTCTTTCACTCGATTGCAGTCATTTCATCAATGTTTTGTTATGACGTTGTCACGTTAAACTATCGTCCGTAAACCGACTTTACAGACAACCATTTTTTAAGTAATCATCAGTGAACTTATTTTTATTGTATAGGTAGGCAGACACCAACGCCCATAGACATCGGCATTGTTAGAAATGTTAACCATCGATTACATCGCATTTACTTGTTTATCTACACAAGTAAATCTGGCGACAAAAAACAAAGTCTAATTAAAGTGTTATATATAAAAATCAAATCAATAAATCCTCTCTTGGCAACACTGTACAAATAGAACTGCCAAATGATATATGTGTATATGTATGTGTGTATGTTGTGATTGCATGTGATAGGTATAAATAGAACTTTGAAGATAAAGAGTGCGTTGACCTCTGCGATAAATCGGACTATTTCGGACTCGCACATAATATTACAACATGTATTACTAACTGTTTATGTGCAACTGTGCATTATTTATTTCGTTATTCTAGCGGGACTGCGTCTGCGCATTATATTTATAGTATAACTATAAATATTTATAGTATAACTATAAATATATAAATAATGAAAAATACTAAGAATAATTTGTTTCTTTTTCGGATTAACATAACAACAACGAATCTGATTAATAAGAAATTGATTCGATATTGAATTATCTTCTGATAGTAGGTTCTAATAGAAAAATGGTAAAATACCTTTAATGTTTCTTTTTTAAAATTTAGTTTTTTTATTGTTTATTATAGACACATAATGCTAGAATAAATGTACTAATCATCTATATATGTATTATTTAGCCGATTTGGCTCAGTGGTTAGAACAACTGCATCTTAACAGAACATCGTGAATTCAAACTCGGTCATGCACCGCTGTTTCATATATATTTTTTTTTTTTTATTGCATAGGAAAGCGGACGAGCATATGGGCCACCTGATGGTAAGTGGTCACCAACGCCCATAGACATTGGCGTTGTAAGAGCTGTTAACCATCTCTTACATCGCCAATGCGCCACCAACCTTGGGAACTAAGATGTTATGTCCCTTGTGCCTGTAATTACACTGGCTCACTCACCCTTCAAACCGGAACACAGCAATAACAAGTACTGCTGTTTTGCGGTAGAATATCTGATGAGTGGGTGGTACCTACCCAGACGAGCTTGCACAAAGCTCTACCACCTAGTAATGTCATATGCTTAATTCGTGTTTATAATTCATCTCGGGACACATTGTAAAGAAACCTGAATGTGTTGGATGTATCATATAAGTAAATCATACAATTCGAGCAGCGTTAAAAACAAAAACACAGTCCACGATGCAGAGGTTAAAAGGTTGAAAAAATGTATAATTTTAAACGGTGTCCATATATAGGTATTAACTATTAAGTCGCTCTCAAAGTCGACATTGACGTGTAAAAACTCTTATCGCGCCCAAATAAGTTTGAGTAAAACATTCAAGCTTATTTACGACTTCTTTAGTCTCGATGTTATTTTATATTTATGGTACTCTTGCCTACGTAACGTTATGGGTTAAATTTAAATAAAAAAATCATCTTACGTATTAATTCTACTAATTTGCAGCGGGTACGATGACGGTAAAAATAAATCTCATTCGAATCTTAATTAAGAGACAATTTTTTTTATGATATTGGTACGGCGTGCAAATGAGCCACTTGATGGTAATCACCACCAACCATAAACATTGTACTTGCACTGTAGGAAATTTTAGTCATTCCTTACATTGCCAATGCGTCACCAACCTTGGGAACTAAGAAGATATAATGCCCCTTGTGTCTGTTATTATACATATTCACTCGCCCTTTATCGAGAATACAACAATATTAAGACTATTGCTGTTTGGCAGTAGAATATCTGATGGTGGTACTTAAACGAATGGCCTTCCAAAAACCTCTACCAATTCTATAAATTTACAACGGTCGCAATACATTCCCAATTCTATTCGGATCAAACGTCGGCCGAAAAGCAACTGGATTGCTGTGTGTGTTACGGGCAACGATTACGTTTTGATTCATGATTAAAGTAAAGTTTGTAGTAGAATAACGCCCCAATCTCGCCACCTCTATCAATAACAGCCGAGTTTTAATCCTCGGTCACCTGTTGAGTTGAACATATTGAACTATTCTCGTAATATCGAATTTACACAATTTTATTCGTAAAAGTAGTGTATTTATTTTTAGATTAATGAATATTTTCCAGCCAGAAATTAGTATAAATGTTACTATATAAAGTCTAATTTGAAATATATATATTCGCTATATTTATCAAGCATAATAAATATACACGCGTGGATTATAACATATGGAGCAAATACGAAGCAGGTTTCCATTATGTTAATTTAAAGTTTATGTATTTATTTTTCCATCTCATATATATTTAAATTGTTTGATATAAATAACATCAATTTATAATAATTTTATGTTTTCACTGACAGTTTTCTATAATCTTACATTTTAATTTATTATGTAACAATAACTGGGTAGATTTAAAACGAATGTTTTTGGTGTTTTGTCGTTTTTTTTTAACAACTATTCCATTTAATGGTTTTTATATTGATCATTATATTATTAATAGTTAAGGAAACATCACGAGTATACTTGCATACGTCGTAAGAAATGTGTATGCATATCAAGCGTTAAACAGCGTGAAGTAAGTTCTAGAACCTTCTAGAACGGAGGGGGGGGGGGCGGGGCGTTTTTCAGATGTAGAAAATTCGCAGACTTACTACAAGTCAGCACAGCACTATGATAACCTAACGCGTGGTTTGAGTTTTCGCAATTACAGTGTATGTATATGTATGTATGTATATATCACTCAATGGTGTAGCAAAAAAAAAAGAATAACAAAAACAGAAATAAAACTGCGGTATCTTTCGCATTATGGGCAAGACATCGTCATAATTGGGTTGACGTTTATATCCTTCAAAATCATTTGATTTATCAATCTCCCGTAAATCTTCTTTATAATTCGTGGTCGCTGCAATACTCTGCACACGAGTAGCTTATTTATTATTAAATCAGTCGTAAATGTAAAAAGGTTTTATATGGATATCTATAATAGTACTAATGAACGTTAAAACAGTTCGTCTCTCGGGTCGCGTCGGTTTGTCGTCACGGAATATAGATGAGGCAACAGGGGCCCTAGACAAGTGGCTATTACGTTAATAGAATAGAATAGAAAACAACAACCAATGTATGAGGTTGACATTCGCGTTCGACTCGAAACGTCTCGAAATGGCGAACGCGAATGTCAATCTCATACATTGATTATTGTTTACTATTCTATTAACGTTAAAGCCACTTGTCTAGAGAGGCAGTACGTCTACGTACCTACACACACTTGGAGTTTTTTTATTTTATGTAAGCAAACGAGCAGGAGGCTCATCTGATGGAAAGTGACTACCACCGCTAATGGACACCTGCATCCGACTTGCAGGTGCGTTGCTGGCCTTTAAGGAAAGAATCTTAGAGGTTTCTATGAATAATAATAATAGATAAACATCTTCTTCGCAGTTGGCTACTCTTTTGAGTTGCGCCCTGGATAAAATTCGGTCAAAAGAATTATCATAATAACACAAGTTCTATTACCATCAACGTTTGCCAGCAGATACTGTGTAATATTTACTTTTACACACCATTACCAGTATTAAGATGAACAAAACGAAAAATTTATAAAATTATTCCATAACACGATAAACAGCTTGTTTTTAAATGTATGGTTTTATTTTTGATCTCTCAGTATATTAATCATAACGCGGCCCTGACTGGTACTTTGGATCTTCAATTAATGGCCCTCCGTCACAACGAGGTCACGCACGCCCAAAAGCGAGTGATAAAAATTATATACTCAGACAAAACTCGTGGTATTATGTTTACATAATTTATATGCAACATATATATATATATATATTATATACTTCGTTCGCTGGTATGAATACACATACATATATTCGATTTGTCTTCTTTTTTTTAAATTTCGTAGGAAGTCGGACGAGCATTTGGGCCACCTGATGTTAAGTGATCACCAACGCCCATAGACATTGGCATCGTAAGAGATGTTTACCATCGCTTACATCGCCAATGCGCCACCAAACATGGCAACTAAGATGTTATGTATCTTGTGTCTGTAATTACACTATCTCACTCACCCTTCAAACCGGAGCACAACAATACCAAGTACTGCTGTTTTGCGGTAGAATATCTGATGAATAGGAGGTACCTACCCAGACGAGCCTGCACAAAGCCCTACCACCAAGTACAATTTTCTCGATTGTATTTGCATTTGCTGTGGTTTGTAAGTTGGCGGCCTGTCGGATTACCTTTCTAACGAATTAACTATGACAGTATATCGTTTCGAATTAATTATGGAGGAGAATCTAATATGATTCTAATATATGGAAGAGGAATTATTCTCCCTAAGTCATGCCGTTTCCCAGGTATGTAGTATAAAAAAAATGGATCAGTTGTTCCGGTGACGGGATTCCGAAAAATGTCAAATAAAATGAGTAGTTGTGTGAGAATGTGAGCGGAACTGAAAAAGGGCTAATATTAAAAGCTGATTGTCGATGTCAATCCATTTTAAATCTTAGGCAGTATTTACTAACGTAATATATATAAGATCTATATATATATTATCCTAAATCAATGAGAAAAGAGTTTATTTTTTGTTTGCTTAAACGAGTTACTTACAGGATCAACCAGACCGATTAAATAAAATACGTTATATACTTTATATTATAAAATGCACTCCACGCTAATATTCCACGGGCGTAGCAGAAACGTTTGAAGCAGGTGAAAACGGACGGAGCGACTAGTTATTATTATAATGACTCGAAGTCATTTCCTCTCCGTCTTTTATATTAAAATCGGTCACGCGAGGGATAGTTTCTTCGCCGGCTACACCGCCTGTTCGGATACAAAAGTGCATAGACAGGGAACTGGGTCGGAGTAGGTCAATGACCTCGCTAGACACCATGTAGTCCATCTCATGGAATCATAAATGTTGTTTCTTTAAAATACTTCTACCATTACTCTTATTTATAATTTACAGTAACACTTACTTGTATACACTAGATTAATTGCATAGAATAACTGAAAAAGAACTTGCAAGCACAAACAACACATTCGTGTTATGATTCTCTCATATTAATATTCAGTAATAATGTATTTTATTATACTTTATAATACTTTTATAATGTTTCTTCTTTTAATTCTTTCTTATTGCATCTGTTATTTCATTGCATTGCACTTTTCATAACCAACATTGTAATTCTATGTGCCCTTATTTTAGTACTAAGTTATAATTGTACAATCATCTCTGTAACGCTGTTCATTGCAAGTAAATAAATGAAATAAATAAAAGTAAGGAGTAGTATGAAATAATATTATGTACGTTTGTGTTCAAACTAAAACCAGTCGTGTTTGTAACTAACGAAACAATGGAACTTACGATATTATTAATTAGTATGGCGACTTCAACTGTCATAAACATAATAAATACTATTGTGAAAGCAAATATGTTAGACAGTTAGCATGCGGGCTATATATTTTATGATGGATAAAACACGAACAAATATTTATTATATCATCATATGTAAGCAAATATGATCTACGAAAACGTCCATGAAATTATAATTGCAACATAAGCCTTGTTTTGTGGATTACAGTAAACGAAAACAGGTTGTTTAGCGGCTTAAAATTATAATCAGTGGGAGCTTTACATCTATATTAATAATATAAACGCGAAGATAACTTTATCTATCTGTTACGACTCCACGGCTAGACCACTGAACCGATTTTTATGAAATTTGAAATAGAAAACTTTGAAACAGCTTAAACTCGAAGGATCCCTCCAGCCTTTTTTTATACACAGCTTCAAATAATAGCAATATTCGAGGCGATTTCTATGGGCGTTAGTGACCATTTAACATTTTACTTGGTGGTAGAGCTTTGTCCAAGCTCGTCTGGGTAGGTACCACCCACTCATCAGATATTCTGCCGCAAAACAGCAGTACTAGCTGTGTTCCGGTTTGAAGGGTGAGTGAGCCAGTGTAATTAAAGGCACAAGGGACATAACTTCTTAGTTCCCAAGGTTGGTGGCGCATTGGCGATGTAAGCGATGGTTAACATTTCTAACAATGCCATTGCCTATGGGTGTTGGTGACCACTTACCATCAGGTGGCACATATGCTCGTCCGCCTTCCTATACAATAAAAAAAGTGATCCATTTCACAGATAGCCTACCTATTTTAAATTTCAAAATGTTACTGCAATATTAATAGATTTAAAATTATTCTGCTACGAAGTTCATATTAAATCGACTGCAAGCCCAACTAGGTCGCTGTTTTATTCTAGTGAGATCGGTGTAGTTTTTACAAGTTCGTAGCGGAAAATGGTAGGAAAAGATGAAAGTGGTTTATCGAGTGTCTCGTTTTAGTTTAAACACGTTGCTTTCACTGACTCTTATTGTGTTTTGGCGCTTTTATCAGTATCTATAGTTATAATAGTTTATTATATAACATACATACATATATACATAATTATTATAATAATAATAATCTGGACTATCTCATATATTAGTATATTAGTATCGTAGTGATTTGTGCTGTATTATCTAATTGGGACGATCATGTCCTGTACAGTGTTTGTAAATAAATAAATATATATTTATTATTCAGGCATCGAGGGCCTTCACTTTATTTACAAGATTACATATTTATAATTACCATTAATAATATTACAAAACATTCTGATACATATCCTGAACGTAATGATTTATAGTAATTTATTTATTGATATACCAACGATACATTGCGCAGACGTTATAAAATTAATTATGGATACTGTCTTGCTGTATTATCGTCGCCAAGGCATTGCAGTTGTCTCTGGTTACTTCCGATTATTATTAATAGACATTTAGTTACTTTATGAATGGTAGATTAATATCAGTATATATACTGTTTAAGTGTGGTCGCTTTGGCATTCCGGAGCTCGTTAATTCTTTAGACTTGTAATAAAATCATTATGTCTATGTGAGATATTTATATACGTTATTTGTATGTTAAAGTTAATAATATATAAAAGTAAACATCATATAAAAATATCTTATAATCGTACTATGACTTGTTAACAACTAGATTCGCGCGAGTAGATGAGGGTCTACATTAATCGCTTGAATGTTAAAGGACAAACATACAAAGAGTAAAACTTTTTTTTTGGCTAGAAACCCCTCCTCATCTCATTCGTGTAAATGGCTTACGGCCGAATACTGAAACCTCATTCAAATATTAAGTGGAAGTTAATTATTTGAGACGCCGTTAGTTTAAAATTTCGCATACTAAATACATACATAGTTAGTCATAAGGCTAAGAAATAATTTTATTTATATACATACTTTTAAATAAAAATTACAATTTAAGCACATTGGATGTATAAAGTAATTTATGTAAATATTTCGTATATTGTATTGTAGTGAGGATTATTTTTGAATGTTAATTATTTATGCCAAAATTTTCCACCTTAAATGTAAGACGTGAATCAATCGAAAAAATACCGATAGAATCGTAATTCGGAAGGCCTTGAGGATAGGCCAGTGTTTACGCTTATACGTTTATTATGGTACGAGTATCATGAGACCAGCGTTAAAATAGTGATAATAAATTTATATTTGACACAAAATATATATGAAACGGTACTAATGTCTAATATATTGATAACAAACTAAATAAATGTGTCACGAATATTATTTCTAAGGTTATCTAAAGAGGAAGTTCTTTTAGTTATACCATACTTTTTTGGGCATCTGCCCAGGTCTATATGATGACATTTGTATGATAACTTATTTAAAGCAATTGAAAAATATTATTAATTGATATATGATGGAAGAAATTTCAGACATTATGTGTAGGTGAAATGTGGGCTACGGGTACTAACCTAACAAATAAAAAATCCGGAATCACTCAAATGATTTACTATTACAATAACACTTTATATACAACTATAGCAACGAGTCGAAGACAGTTTCTAGACGTGTTGCCTGCACGGCGGCTGGCACTGAACTGTCGGGTCGCACCCACCGATCTAGACTCCGTCGAAGCGTTATCTAACACGGACAAGGTTTGCGGCTCGTTGTCAAAACAACTCCCGTATTGTTGACATCTCCGACATAAAAGTAAAGCGAGCCCAAGATGGAAATGACGAAGAATTATTTGTGTCCTCTGACCCGACTTGGGGATTTATGATCTAAAGTCTGTGAGAGCGTACAGAGTAAGACAATAAGAAGATCCAATAAAATTTCGCATCTTGATCGAAGCGTTTTTGTTTCGCCAGTATGTGATGTGTGTATGTATGTGTTGGGCTGGTTTGTGTTTATTTAACTTAGTTTTTTTTAAATATTTTATAATCGTAGTTCTTGTGAGCTGGTTTTCTGTATTTTGGGTATTGAATTCCATACCCATTTATACGCTTTCGCTTATGAACTTACACTGTATTCTATAATGCCGTGAACTAATGGAATAATGAAATAATCTGTTTACTATGTAACTGCTATTGCGTTTTCGATAAACAAATATAAACTCACAATCAGACATACATTTCGTAAACCGGTTTTTGTAGATAGTTTTATATAAATTCCGTCAGACAGGCTTTATTATTATTATTACAATATAACGTACAGTAGTTAATACGTTAATAACAAGACGCAAAACGCTATAGAGAAAGAAAGGAAATAAAAAAGAACAATAATTCTAGCTACATATGTATATAATAAAACATACAGGTCAATGACCGTTTCTAAAATGTCGCAAACATTTTAGTCACATGTTACTTATAGTATCAGTTTTATCAAATTATTATTATGATAAAATACAAGATAAATATCGCTATAATAGATAATGCAGTATTTCAATGCACTTTTTGAATGTACAGCTTAATATTTATAGAAAATGAAGTTATAAAGAGACTAACGGTTATTACTATAACTGATAGAACGATCTAGAAATTAGAAAATAAACAATTTATTTATGTATGTACAAAAAAATAGAAGAAAACTTAAAGAAATAAAATAAAAGATTTTTAAAAGATAACAAAACTGACTATATTATCTAAATATGTCTTAGTAAGATATAAACTAGTATTAGTTGATAAAAATTAAATGCCTCGCTGATGCTGTTCCATAGGCGTTTCCTATCGAGGAAAATCTTTTGGAGTTCATTCCTTCACACTGTTCCGTTGAGTGTGGCGGATTCTTGTCCATCACATGAAGGTTTTCGATATTTCCTTTCACAGTCGCATGCGAGATGGATTACAAATTAAGCACATGAAAAGCGACGTTCGTTTAGTTCGAGCCCTCAGATACACTCGGATAATTATGTATTTATATCAAGTAAATGATATGCTTTGTTAATTGGATTGCAATAATAATAATTAATATGTATATCTATATGATACCGTTTTTAATATAATCTGTTAAGAATCGATTTGGTTGTTAAGAGACGGTGAAAATCATTTCTAACGGGTAACAACCGTTAACGATTATTATGCGGAACATTGAAAGAGCGCTCTTAGACTTTTTGCTGTATCAGGGCTGTCGCGATGCATAGAAATTAAATAAATTATTAATATATAAAAATAATAGATAGCTTAAAAATGTAAATAGTTGTGAGCTATGTAATAGCTGTGCTATTGTAGAGCTACCGCTATTCCCCTCCTGGTTTTATCATCAGGTCATATCATGGTATGGTCGAATTTTTCTTACGTAAGAATAAAAGGAAGGAAGGCGGACAAGCATGTGGGCCACCTGATGATAAGTGGTCACCAACGCCCATAGATATTAGCGGTGTAAGAGATGTTAACCATACTAAGATGTTATGTCCCTTGTGCCTGTAATTACATTGCCTAACTCATCCTTCAAAAGGAACATAACAATAGCAAGGAGTGCTGTTTTGGGGTAGAATATCTGATGAGTAGGTGGTACCTACCCAGACGAGCTCGCACAAAGCCCTACCACCAAGTAAACTTGGTACTTGTTACTTTATTTATATATTATAAAACCAGCAGCCTATATTACCTTTTTGTATCGGAAATTTTATAAACGATCGAATTCGAGAACCCTATGTGTCGTAATGAAAACAAGCAAAAAGGCAAAGTAAATAATTAACGCGCTGCTGTTATTACGTTATTCATGGAGAGATTAGAAATTCAATATTCGAACACATTGATTGTTATTCTGAATGTTATCAATCACAATGACGTAATTGAAATAATTTGACCGCGATCGTCGGTCTTACTGCTTAGCTTATAATGTTTAAAGTTCTATGCAGTGTTCTGATTAAATGTTAAATTTAATGTAACCAAATTGTCGATCAATAGTATAGTTTCACTTGATTAAATATAGGTATGTGTTGTTGTGTGCGTTCTTCTTTATTCGTAATCAATTGTGTTTTGTTTTAAGAACAAACATTTTGGTTAACTTTAACCAATTCCAACCACAAGAGGAATTAAAACAAATACATTTTGTTATTGAATAGTAGCGATGAAAGCCGGTGTAGTTGTTCTCGGAACTTTGGTAGTAAAATTAAAGTGTAATACGTAGTTAACTTTATAAGATTTGTTTTATAAATATATATTGATTTGCATATAATATGAAAATTTATGGCTTGTTTATGTCGAGTACCTACTTGTAAAGTGGTTTTTGTTATTTAGTTTAGTTCTATAATTTGACATTCGTAAGACGAAAACAAGTCATTTATTAGTAAAAGGATTTCAATATTTATGTTTTTTTTTATTTATTTAAATTAAATAATAACTGTGTGTATGTTATAATTACAATGAACGGCCATTAAAATCTAGATATATATATATCTTTTAGTGTCTTGAATTGTGGCGTCAGACGCAGATAAGATGCTTCCCTTTTTTTGAATGAACGAATATATAATATATATACCTTCAATTATATTAATTATATATCAAATATTATCGATGCTATGATTACTTCATGGTAGCATGCACAAGCGATCCCGTGGCTCCCCCCGACCAGACGGAGAGGATACCGCTGGTTTTTTAGTGGGTATTCCGGCGCCTTCAGTGCCGGTGAGCCCCACATACCCCTCCACTTCATGTGGGTTCCCCCATGCGTAAATGCGTTTTCCAGCGAAAAAAAAAGTCCTTTGATTACTTAATTACATTTATTATTAACAAGATATATGTATGTAATTATCCGACATTAATTTGCAAGCAACCAATTATCTTAAATTCTAATGCCTCACATATTTGGAATAAACGAGATAAAGAATAGTAGAAAAGTTATAATCAAGTTCTTATATGCATAATTTCCTCGGCATGTTGTTGAACGTTGAAGAGTCCCTTCGTCTTGGAGCCAATCCTGTGCCAGTATAAAAGTGCATTGTCATCGAATCTGTACCAACATGTGAAATTTTGATTCAAAAAACATACAGACGAATTGATAACCTCCTCCTTTTTTTGAAGTGTGTTAAAAAGATAGTAGAAGATAGTATGTGGATTTCATTCAACATATAAGATTTGACACAAACAAACTAACAAACATTGCAAGATAAATGAATTCTCGTAAAAATTTACATGTATTTGTTCGTTTTAAAATACCAATTGCCGAGCAATCGAGAATGCTTTTTGTGCGTTTATTTCAGATGTAATTAGCCTTTGAAAAATGCGTTTACGAGCCAGAACTGAATACATAATCGTAGTGAGTTGTACTCGTATGTACGATTAAAAATAAAAATAATAATAGCATGTGTATTTAATTAAAAGAAGAATACATTGTAGTAAAAACTTTTTATAATAAATTTAATTTATAATTTAAAAAAAAAATACGGAATGGAACGGGTTAGGGGAACGATTCCTGTCTGAAGGAATATTTATAGCTCTGAGTGTTGTCCTTGTGTCTCCCCATATTGCATTTTTATATCGTAACCGGTTCCTTCCATGACCCGGCGATATTGTAGTGGAATTGTATTGAATGGAAATAATATAACATATTTATAAACCTAACATAATATTTATGCTAAAGTGATTTTGTTTGTTACACTTTCAAGCCTAAACCAGCAAGTTTTTTTTATAGCATAGGTAGGTGGATGAACATATGGGCCACCTGATGGTAACTGGTCACCAACGCCCATAGATATTGGCATTGTAAGACATGTTAACCATCGCTTACATCGCCAATGCGCCACCAACCTTGGGAACTAAGATGTTATGTCCCCTGTGCCTGTAGTTCAAAAAATATTTCTCTGGCATTTAACCTACAGTCTTAATTTAGCTAAAAAACTACAAAGCTATGAAGAGAGGCTTTCGTTTTTTAAATTTCTTTCGCTTCAAAACCGCAGACGCGTACTAGACAACTCATTTATATTCAAACTAGTGAATGTGTCAATAGACTCATCTTATCTGTTGTCGAAAATAATGCTTCGTGCCCCTACAAGATCCTTCAGAGCATCTACTTACACACCTTTTGTCGAAAGACTTGCTCATTTACGTTATGGTCGTCTGTCCCCAATGAATACATTAATTATGAACTACAACAGTATATGTAAAATTGCAAACTCTTTACATTTTAAAAGTAAAGACAATAATTCAACGGTTAATCCTGACATTGACATTTTTAATGACAATATACGTAATTTTAAGAAAAAAACAAAAGTGTATATAAATAATAATTCATGAAATGTCATTGCTAAAACTATGAATCTGTTAGCACGATAACTTTCTAATGTTAAAAAAAAACGTTATTGGCTCACGACGTGTTTACGTTTTTAAATCATATTGTGAAACGAGCGGGTTATTTAAAACGGGCTCAAAGAACTACGTCGGATCAATCTATAAATATCGTAGATGTAAACAACGGACACTCTTTGCTTTATAGCGCACGTTAAAAAATGATCGATACGAGGACTCCCGAGATAATATTCTGGTAGTCTATATGTTTAATAAAATTCGCTAATATATGGAGATATTGCCCACAGATTATATTATGTTTAGTTAATGTCCCAGTGTTTGGGATATTACAGTAACAGCCTGTGTATGTCCCACTGCTGGGCTTAGGCCTCTTCTCCTCTTTTTGCGGGTTGGTGTCGTTTATTCCACACATGTGACATAATTTCAGTGAAATTTGACACATGCAGGTTTCCTCACGATGTTTTTCGTCACCGTCCAGCACGGGATTGACCGGGTTTGTACCCACTACTGGGCCAACTCGGCCAGTGTCTTCATAAGCGTTAAATTAATTTTATCGGAAAGTCCACAATTTATTGGACTATGCCCAGGTCACAAGCGACCTCTATAACAAATTTCATTAATCATTTACAACTTACAACATTAATCATTTGTAACTTGGGTATTCGCTTAAAGAGCTTAATATTTCTTTTGTTACAAAGTTGTAGAATTAATTTTTGGACTATACTTAAATTCAAATGAAAAAAAATATTAAGTCTAAAGTAAAATATTATAAGAACGAATGCAATTTCTCTCTGATTAATAACAATAAATTTCATAATCAAGACATCATAAATACTGAAAAATTATTAAAACATAATCAAGTAGTATCAGTATCGATTAGTCATAATTACGTATTGTGTGTTTTCAAATGATGTTTTATATAAAACTGCTTAAGTTCTTAATACATCGAGATAGTTACCTGAATACTTTCTGAAAGGTAATTTGTAAATTATATTTCTATGTTCTTTGTCAAATGATATTCTACCGCAAAATAGCAGTACTTTGTATTGTTGTGTTTCAGTTTGAAGGGTGAGTGAGCCAGTGTGATTACAGGCACAAGGGACATAACATGATAGTTCCCAAGATTGGTGGTGCATTGGCGATGTAAGCGATGATTAACATCTCTTACAATGACAATTTCTATGGTCGCCGGTGACCACGTACCATCAGGTGGCCCATATGCTCGTCCGTCTATGCAATAAAAAAAAGAAATCGTCATACACTTAAGTAGATTTTCTTTTAAATTACTTTTCACGTTAAACTATTATGTAAGTATTATTTAGAATTTGTGTGCAACGTTCTTATATGTAACGTTTCTAGATTTTTAACTACACTTATTTACACTTAGTTGCAAGTTTTTTTTTCTGTTTAGTGTGTGTTGTTAATGTTTTATATAAAGTTTGTTGTTATACTAACAACGAAGGTCGAGTCAGGTTTCACGGCGCGATTACATTGTCGGTTACGTAAATGTGAAAATATATACAGACAGATAACCTCTACCGTTGTTTACATTATTTCATTATATGTAACATATTAACCAGCTATCGCACGAAACTTAATACATATTTTGTATAGATAGTCAAAAGGTTTAATAAGAGATAGATATACGGGGTTATTTTTAACGACCCAGCAACCTCGCAGGACTAGATAGCTAACACCATAAGCAACTTTTGTTCTCGATTTAGGTTGCTGGGTCGTTAGTCGTTACAAATAACCCTGTGCATTTAGCTTTCAGAAATGACATTGGTTGAAATTTCGAATTGGTCTTTTTAAAAATAGAACAACAAATTCATGTAAATGACACTCAATTACTGTTTAAAATCCAAATAATCCAATTGGACACAAATAACATATCACGCCAATAATGAAATGGTGATTTTAAATTAGCGCGCGTCTTTTTTTAACGACGCTGTTTTAGGGATCAAGGAATCTCCTAACTGCATAATATTGTTAACGATTATCTGTGGACAATAGCTCTGGCAACACACACTTCGTGTCCGTCAAGGACTTCTTTTTTTTAAGCACGGTTAACATGGTAATTGTTATCTGTTAGTGAAAGGCATCGATGTGATGTACTGATGTCGCTACATTTGTGTTTTTATGATTAATTACATCTTTTTAATTGATTTTTCGCTTCTGGTCGAAAATTATGTTTATATTAATAACACATTCTGTGTAGTCGTCGATCATCGTACAGTATTGTGGAGCTATTACCAATTATAATAAAGATGGGAGATAGACTTCATCGATAATAACAAGTTGATTTGATGAGAATAAATTCAATTCGCGTTGATCACGTGTAAGTCGAGTGATACCGTATTGTGTTCAAATAAATGTCGTAGAGACCAGAGCTGGATATGAATATGGATATGAATATTATATTTTATGAAATAATATGAAACACTCACTTAATATATATACATTTACTTATTTAATTATTTATAACTGGAGACATATAACTAAACTATCTAGAATTCTAGACTAACTAGATTACTAGAATATTAAGGCTGAATTCAGCCCACGAGTTGGCTCGCATGCCTTTGTCCTTCGTATGTTACGAAGTTCATGTTTATCGATAGACAAGTTTGTTGTGTACATTAACAACAGTGCTGTCCTCTAAGAACTCTGATCTGAATGTCCATAACCGACATTCGGTGATAGACTATTTTGACTCATGTGCCATTTAAATATTAAAATGATTGTCGTTAATGTCGCATATCACATTCTGACATTTCAAGGGAGTCATCTGGTACACGGCCAGGAGTCCGACATACCTCCCGCTTGTAGTGCAAATGACAAAGTGTGGTTACTGAAAAAGATTTATACAAAACCCTAAGACTCTTAAAACATGCTAATATGTATCATTAATTGTATACAGTTTTATTTATTTTGATCGGTTACGAAGGAAATAAAATAAGAATTCATAGCTTAACGCAACATTTAGGTACATTATAGTACATTATATTACATTAAAGTTGATTAAATTAGTCACTTGCAAATTGCATGTCTCGGCACGCGTATTGCATCCAAAGTGCTACGTGCTAAGTGCGACATGCGCCTGTTAAGTGCATGTTAAGGCCCCTATTACCTTTTTACCGTCATTATTCCATTAAACGGTAAATTTCGGTGTTCATATTCTCGGAAACTAAACGATTTTGAAATATTGAACTTATTGAAAGATAAAGAGCAGTTATTAGTATAGACCATAGCGGCTGATTTTTTTTAAATTTAGGCTTTGCTTTTTATACAAAATTACAATTTACAAGGCAGGTTTGACGAAAAATGCGCGGACGCACTTTTTTGAGTTCGAACATTGAACTACAGTGCTGACCAATTTGAATGGAAAAATTACATACTATACTTTAAACAGTGATTAATTCCGTAGTGGCTACAAAATTTCGATATTTGTATAAATAAACTATGGAAAAAAATTACATTAAAAGGCATAACTAACTACAAACTAACTAACTAACTAAAAACGCTCCGAAAAAGTCTTGAATTTCTCCTTAATAAATAATTATTATTAGGAAAAAAATATACCAAAATTAACGTTATTTCATAAAGAATTTAAATTTCTTAATGATTTAAAAAAATAACGAATTAAAAGACTTTAAAAATAACATAATTACAACTCCTAAATTGCTACAAAATGTGATGCTTTGAACATTCGAATTCAGTACTGCGCGAGCGCTTATAGAGGTAGGACCTGTGTCGATTTTGTGCGAGCCGCACGATACGTACGTAAAGAGTATAGTGCGACGACTACCTATTGTTGATAATAATAATATCTTGAAGTAATTTTCAAATTTTTATATATTAAATAATTTTGTCTTTTTTATACGAAACTGACCAATTGCTTTATTATCCAACTAAGGTAGAATGTAGGTTGTGTATTTCAAGAGTATGTATGTATGTCTTTTTGACAAAACTGAATAATTGTATTATTATCCGACTAAGCTAGAATGTTGGTTATGTGTTTCAAGAGTATGTTTGTATGTATGTCTTTTTGACTAAACTGCCTAATTGTTTTATTATGCGACTAAGCTAGAATGTTGGTTGTGTTTCAAGAGTATGTATGTATGTCTTTTTGACGAAACTGACTAATTGTCTTATTATCCGACTAAACTAGAATGTTGGTTATGTGTTTCAAGATTATGTTTGAATGAATGTATGTCTTTTTTACGAAACTGACTAATTGTTTTATTATCCGACTAAGCTAGAATGTTGGTTGTGTTTCAAGAGTATGTATGTATGTCTTTTTGACGAAACTGACTTATTGTTTTATTTCGACTAAGCTAAGAATGTAGCTTTAGATAGCAGATATAAATATATGCTTATTTACGGTGTGCACCGGCTCGGATCATCCTTTAAAAGTAGTGAGGGTACACAAGGACGAGAATTTTCGGAAAACCGAAATGTTACCTAAATTAGTGGTTTTTGTAATGAGGTTCCTGAAATAACCGACTCTCGAAAAGCCAGATCTATGCCATTAAGATGAGAAGTATGTTTTTAATTTTTTTTGTTAGTTTTTCATTTTAAATATAAATAAATGTACAATTACAATAATAAAATTGTTTAAAATACTTTACTAGAGATCTTAAAAAATACATAAAGCAAAGTAAATAGCTAATGCATAATCATTCTAAAAATACTATACAGGAGCGAAGCCGCGGTCAAATAGCTAGTGAAGGAATAACAACTCAATTACACAACAACACACTTAAATCACAAAATGAAAAAAACATACACAAACACTGTGTACACAAATAAAATAAATATAGCTTATTAAAATGAACAATATTACAAAAAATAAGTAAAAAAAATATAACAGAAAATGTATCAAGATTGCTTAGTCTCAGCGACAGTACAGTGTCGTAAGCTCAAGAGCCCGATCGAATCGTCGTCGTGCGTAAATACGTAATTTTGAGAAACGAAAATTTGTAATATGCCTCTTAAGAGATTCACGTACGTATTAATTTTATAATTATTAGTAGTTACGTCAACTGTTTAACAGTTTTATTGTTCGAAGGTGAAAAGTTGATGTAAGTCATTGGTTTTTGATATTACTTTAACTTACTGTTACTTATCTATTGGAAACTTTATTACATTCTTTTTTTAGAATAATGAATATAGTTCATAATATTTTTTTTATCTCAGTAATATTAAAAGTGTAACGAAAAATATATAATGAAACACTCGTTGAGTTTTTACAGACAGGACAGTTTTTTATTTGAACGGAAGACACAATGCAATGACAGATCAAATAGGGTTGACATACCAAGAGACAGATGTTGCTAGTAGTAATTAAATTATTATTTCGTTATATAAATCTAACACACTCCCTTAACGAAATAATACCATATTTATAGAGAACGAACATACTGTATGTAGCATACATTACAATCATACAATGTTAAATAAATAAACATTAAATTTCTACAATACCAAATTGCTCAATAAACTTGTAATGTTTCTGAGGACATAAACTTTTAGTCAATATGTCAGCAGGCATATCATTTGAATTCAAATAATTAATTTGTACACTATTATTTTCTACAGCTGTTCTGACAAAATGATATCTTATGTCTATATGCTTACTTCTCTTATGGAATACAAAATTTTTGGTTAACTTCTGAGCACTTTGATTATCATTATATAAACATACAGGTAACTCATTCCTACACTTTAACTCACACAAAAGATTTTTCAAATATATGGCTTCTTTAGCTGCTTCACAGATGGCCATGTATTCTGCCTCTGTACTCGATAAGGCTATAGTTAATTGTTTTTTACATTCAAATGAAATCACACTGCTGGACATTTTAAACATAAATCCAGTATAAGATTTTCTATCTATACAATCTGATGCCCAATCAGCATCTACATACCCTATCAAATCTAAATCATCTTTGACATACTTCAGACCATAGCTTTTAGTTTTCTTTAAGTACTTTAGAATCCGTTTTACATGTTTCCAATGGTTTTTGCTAAAACAATTATTAAATTGGCTAAGGTAACAAACTGCGTAAGAAATATCTGGACGGGTGAGCAATGATAAATAAAGCAAACTTCCTATTAATTGTTGGTAAGGATATTTAGTGGAACAAATATCTTCCTTTTTAAGTTTCAAATTTACCTCCATTGGTGTATTTATTGGATTACAATTTTCCATGTTAAATCTCCTTAACAACTGTTCAACAAATTGTTCTTGGTCTACAATCAAAACATTGTTTTCTTTTCTAACCCTCATGCCTAAACATTGTCGGATTTCTCCTAAATCTTTTAACTTAAATTTTGAATTTAATTCAGTTTTTAGACATTCAGTTTCAATTTTACAGTCAGAAAAAATAAAAAAGTCATCAACAAACAGAGCTATAAATGTTTTAGATTTCTCATTCTGCTTAACAAACAAGCACGGCTCATACATAGACTTTTTATAACCTAATCCTTGTAAACAATCATCTACTCGTTTATACCATGCCCGAGCAGATTGCTTCAAGCCATAGATTGCCCTATTCAACTTTAGTACTTTATTTTCTCTATTCTGACAAACAAAATTTTCTGGTAATTTCATATAGACAGTTTCATCCAAATAGCCATTTAAAAATGCTGTGGTAACATCTAGGTGAGTTATATCTAGGTCATATTTGACACTCAATGCAAATAAGAGTCTTAGTGTAGAGTATCGAAGCACAGGGGAAAATGTCTCTTTGTAGTCTATACCTGCTTTTTGGGTGAAACCCTTCGCCACCAAACGCGCACGATATCTCACTTTTTCACACTTGTCTAATTTCTTTTTAAACACCCACTTACACTGAACCACTGTAGCTTTATTTGGCTTATCCACCACTTCCCATGCCTTATTATCTTGGAATGACTTGAGCTCCTCCTTCATAGCCTGACACCATTCTTCTGCCTCTGGACCGCTTATAGCCTCTTCATATGTTATCTGGTCTCCATACAGATTAAAATCTGCTTCAACACACATATTACTGCAACCGTATCTCTCTGGCTTCTTTCTTTGTCTTACTTCTGCCTTCGGTTTAGTCATCTGATTAAGGTCCTTCAATTCTCTCAATGGTACAGTATCGAAAAACTCTTCTGAGGAGCTAGTAGATGGTTCTTCTTCTACATAAGTACTATCATCCTTTGATATTACTGTACTAGTAGATTCATTAGAGTCGGAGCTGGTTTGGTCTTCATGTTGCTCGGCAGGATTTGCTGGTGCGCTTGGATTCTCTTCAACTACTGCTTGTATTATTTCTGGGTTATCATTTGGTTCTATTATTGTAACATCTCGGCTTGTTATTACTTTGTTGGTCTTTGGGTTATATAGCCTATAGCCCTTCACCTTATCAGCGTATCCAACAAGATAATGTTTTTCTGCCTTTTTGTCCCACTTCAGGCGTTTCTCTTTAGGAACATGTGACATTACTATACTACCAAATACTCGTATGTGACTGATATTTGGTTTTCGACCATGCCAAAGTTCATAAGGAGTCTTCCGGTGCAGTCCTGAAGCTATTGATCGGTTTTTTAAATATACAGCTGTATGTACTGCTTCTGCCCAGAACTTTTTCTCTAATTTAGCATCATATAACAGACACCTTGCTTTTTCAACAATAGTTCGGTTAAAACGTTCACACATTCCATTCTGTTCTGGACTATAAGGATTAGTTCTCTGATGAATGATGCCGCTTTGTTTCAAAAAATCTCTCATTTCATTTGAACAAAATTCTGTGCCATTATCAGTCCTTAAGGTCTTAATACTGGAATTTGTCTGTTTTTCAACCATATTCTTGAACTCTCTGAAAGTGGCAAAAACTTCACTTTTATTTTTCAAAAAATACACGAATGACATCCTGCTATAATCGTCAACAAATAGCAAGAAATATCTGGATGAACCAATTGATTTGTTCTCCATTGGGCCACACACATCTGCATGCACAATCTCGAGGACTCTTTCACTTCTGTGCCTGCTCTGTGGAAAAGGTAACCTTGTCTGCTTGCCCTCACAGCACACTGTGCAGTTGAACTTGCCAATGTCAGCTTTGTTGTCATACATTAAACCTTCAACAGCACCATTTTTCATTGCATTCATGTCTGTACTATTAATATGACCGAGTCTTCTGTGCCATGTTACATCTGAGGTTGTTCTAGCTGAAGCTGCTAATGAATATGCTGGCCGAGTGTTAAGTCTGTATACTCCATTCACCAACTGTGCTATGCCAATCAACTCGTTCTGCCGATTTCTGATGTAACAATGTTCTTGTTGGAAACTTACTTTGTTGCCATGCTTTATCAACTGGCTGACCGATAAAAGGTTAGTAGTAAGATCTGGTATACATAACACATCCTTGACCAAAATATCATGTTCTGAATTCTCAACAACCGTCGTAATCTGTGTATCTCCTGAACACAACACTGGCATAGTTGTTTTATTAGCAACTATAATCTCCTTCGTTGTTAGGTTATGTGACGTATTTTTAAAGTTTTCCTGACATATCATCATGTGATTGCTGGCTCCCGAATCGATATACCATTCTTGCTTACTGAAACTGCCATTGAGGAAAACTGCACTAAATGCATTTACTTTCTTTTCTTTATTTTGTGGGCACTGGTTTTTATAATGACCAATTTGTTTACATTTGTAACATTTAATAGGTTTGACAGGTCGATTTGACATTGGCGTATCTCCAGTTTTGCCAATTTTTTTTCGTTGCCAGTTTTTAGCCGTTATAAATGCACTTTCTGTTTCAGTACTGCCAACATTATCACTCATGTCCATCAATTTTGTTTTTATCACGTCAGCGGAAATGGCGATACCTGAGTGCTCTATGGCCATTATCATTGGCGAAAATTTGTCGGGTAGTCCCGCCAATAACAATGAACCTACCCACTCTTCATTAATATCAAAGCCGGTTCCTTTCAATTTATGCGCCGTATCAATGAGCTGAGTTATGTACGCCGTCATTGAATCGCAATTTTCGAGCCGTATAGAGATGAGAGTTCGCAACAAACTGATTCTGCGTGTAAACCCCGAATCATCAAACAGCGATTTTAGCTTTGTCCAAACACCGTGCACTGTTTTTTCACACTTTATATGCACATACAGGGATGAATCGATGGTCATTACTAATTTCGCTTTTGCCTTTTGATCTTCGACGCTAGTTGCTGCTTCGCCATCTTTCTTGTTGATATCTACGCCTTCCAATATCATAAAATTCTCAACCGCGAACGCCCACTCGTCGTAATTTTCGCGTCCCTTGAGTTTAGGAACATTTACGATGTAACTACCAGCCATTTCACTGCAGAAAACTAATACTTTTTACTGAATTTAGCGGGTCTGGGCCCATAACCTAATGAAACACTCGTTGAGTTTTTACAGACAGGACAGTTTTTTATTTGAACGGAAGACACAATGCAATGACAGATCAAATAGGGTTGACATACCAAGAGACAGATGTTGCTAGTAGTAATTAAATTATTATTTCGTTATATAAATCTAACAATATATTCTGTAACAGCGTGCTGGAGTATGCTCATAAATCTTCTCCGGAGAAATGAGCTTGTCCGGTAGACATTACAGACTGTATTTTTTCTTTACATCGCTAAAGATACATTGTCTACTAGATCTCAGCTCCCACTGAGGTTGCTCTTTACTTTATTATATTTATAAAATGCATATTTTGACGTGATAACGTCTAATAAAACGATGAACGCTGGCTGCATGCACGTAAAATTGTCCCGTTACGCTCATTGTACGCTTGCGCCGCATCTATCTCTCTTTCACTCGATTGCAGTAATTTCATCAATGTTTTGTTATGACGTTGTCACGTTAAACTATCGTCCGTAAACCGACTTTACAGACAACCATTTTTTATAATAAACAATAGCTTGATTTAAATTAATGACCAATTTATCAGTTGTACCAACATCATAAAATTACATTTGTACTTTAGATAAAATTAATGCTAACACACGTGTACAATGTTTACACACACGGTCAAATACAAACACGAACACATATATACAAAATATATTCATAAAATAGATATACGGATTCTGGAAAACTCATAACTGAGAGTAAATTATAAATTAGTATTTAAAAATAGAATGTTTACAATCTAAATTTGTGATATGTACTAAGTAATGCTAATGCAGTTCTATGCGCGTCTGTGTATGTATGTATGTATGTATGTATGTATGTACATTTGTACGATCTTGTATCGCTACACACCGCAACGTGATGTACATTAGCATTCAAGGCGGGACTTTTATTAATAAAATATTTATAATGTCTATAATCTATTTATAATTGTTAATATCTAATTCATAAAAATACAAAAACAAATATTAATAATGTGTTACAATAATTTACTTCGATTCCAATAAAAATTACAAACAATTCTATTTATAATTTTTTGTACTATGTACAAAATTTTTCAAATATAATTCAATTTAATTAATCATACATTATTATGTGTTGTTATCATATTATGTTATTAATTAATAATTAGTGAATATAATTAATGTTATATATTGGTCACTCAGTTGATAGTTGACACAAAATTAACAATAAGCTTGCTGTAATTACCTATAATTAAAAGTGCAATCATTCCTTTTTATCATACATTGTATATTGTTTGATGTATTATTGTAACTTTTGTTGGTAGTTCAATATTAAATAAATAAATAATGAAATCTGTTCTCATAATTGATATCCGCCGGAACGATTAGGTAGTTCTTTAATAAAATCAAGTAAATCGAAAAATCAAGTTGTATATATTTTGTTACATTTAAAATTCGTAAAATGGTCAACACAAATGTTTCTTTTTTTAATCGGAATAGATTAGAGAACCGTTTTATTATGCTAGGTGAGATTTTTATTTTGTTTTTGTGGCTGTATTACGGGTTTTATTATCGGTGTGTTACTATTTTTAGCTCAGATTTTAAATGTTTTTTTTTTTTATATTATATGAATTTGGATGAGAATAACAATTTATTAGTCGACTTAATTTTTTTGAATATATTAATAAAAAAAAAAAATATTAAAATTTGTAAAATATATTTATGAGCTTATTTGCTCCACCTTACTAATATTATAAATGCGAGTTTGTTTGCTTGTTACGCTTGCACATCTTAACTACTTAACGGTAGAATATCTGATGAGTGAGAGTGAGTGTTATGTACCTTGACGGTCTTGCACAAAGCTCTACCACCGAGTAAAACCCTTGGTGGACCGATAGCCTCCATCAGTGACGAAGGAGAAATTAATTGTTCACCTAGAGAATCAGATTCTTGGAAACTGATACTGCTAACAATCTTGCTACCGTTTGATACGTAATTGTGCCGTAGTTGGTTTCAAACTTTATATATATTCAAGTCATCAACGTAAATAATCCTTTTGTAAAGAAATGAGTCACAGTTATAATTATATACGATAATATATGATGTAAACATTATATATAAGTACATAATGGTCATCCGCTTACACATTTGGAATCACAATATATTGAAGATTTTTTTTGTTTATTTTTTATAAGTATTGTTGTCTGTTTTGTTTATCTAATAAATGGTGATCTTGTCCTCCGGGCAACTTTTGGTTACGGCGGCCGTTCTCAAGGGCGACTAACCAACTACGAATATTATAGTGCACAAGTGTGTATGCAACACAGGTGCACTCTCTATTCCCTCGCCGTCATAATCCTATGGGACGGCAAAACCGACACGGCTTTACGTGCTTCCCGAGGCACTGGAATATATATTTATTTCGAGCTGTTCTAGTTACTTTTTTAATTATAAATGTAGGTATGTGTATCTAGTTGATATATCTTGATAAATTTATGAAGTGTTATAGAAGAGCGGGTGCCGCTTGACAAGTTGACACAGGTACCACTAGAAATACTCGTAAACTGGGATGGCCTCAATGTCTACAGTATATAGCTTGATTATATAATTATGTTGAACTATATTTTTACGTTTTTTTTTAATTATTATATTATTACTTAACGAATTTTAATTGTAGGCGGTTGGTTAAAAAAAATACGCATAACATCATTAAAGTAATAAACTTTATCAAGGCCACAGACTATAGAGATATAGAGATGGCCTTCTGACAGCGACCTTCTCTTCCTCGTTCGGCACAATATGGCGCCATTTCCGTAATAAATAATAATTCAATAATGACAGGTTCCGCGAGTGAGACAGTTTCGTAGCTGCTAGTTGTGACAACTACACGAAACATAACTACTTATTTGCAGACAACTTGTATGTGGAGATTATTCAAGCAAGCCTGCCTAGATACGTGTCCCTTGTAAAACTATAGACACCAGGGGCACGACAATTTAGTACCCAATATTGGTGACGGCGCCAGTGTCTATGGGCGTCGGTGACTACTTATCTGATCAATAACCATCAAGTAGCTTGATGGTAATTGATCCTTTATATCGACCTCCTAATTTTGTAACATTTGGTAGGCACAGTATGAACGCTATTTCGTTATATGACGTGACCTTGAGCCACTAACATTTCACTCTACTGTTAGCCGCTTAAAACGACATCTACGATCTAACAAACATCCATGCAAAGATTTGGTTAGGCAGAAAACAATCTAAGAAATTAAACTAGTTATAAATAGATAAACTCGTCTCAATTTCGTCTCTCGAAATAATAGAATAATCTCCAAAACACCAGTAACCCAGTTAACGAAAGCTCCGTAGCGCGATGTTCACGGAGGCGAGTCGTGCCGAACATTTCGCTAATTAATTCAACTCAAACACTTAATTACGTACTTATTAATCATTTAACGTGACACGAATATGCCGTAATTGGCTTTTTGGCTGACGGTATAACAGTTGGTACCGTTGCTTACCTATAGTTGAATTTCCTAATGTGTCGTTTGTTCCACTTGACGCAGACGAAATACCACGATCCTTCCGTTAACTAGTTGACGGAAAGCTAATTTTTATGCAAATTACTTTGAACGCCACTTGTGTTCAAATATGAGACGAATGATGTTTCTTTTACGTTTTTATTTCATAGGTAGGCGGATGAACATACGGGCTACCTGATGGTAAGTGGTCACCAACGCCCATAGACAATGTAATTTTAGGAGATTTTTACCATCGCTTACATCGCCAATGCGCCAGTAGCCTTGGTAACTGAGACGCTTTGTGCCTGTAATTACACTGGCTCACTCACACTTCAAACATGAACACATCAGTACCAAGTATTGCTGTTTTGCGGTAGAATATCTGTTGAGTGGGCAAAGCTCAACCACCGAATATGTTTTCTTTGTATGCTTATCCTTCAATATGAACGTACGACCCTTATTCTACACGTGCGAAACCGGAAAGGATACCTACAAACATATACATACAATCAGATTAAGACACTATTGAAAATAACAGTATACAACCTATAACCAATAACCTATGCTATAATTATAAATGTTTTTTGGACCGGGGTCTTTGCAAGAGGAGACATACAGATTAACGGTCTAATTCATAATAAAACCCCTATCGAAGGTGTAAGCCGATATTTGTTAAAACGTCATTATAGCCTATCAAACGTTCGATAACATTTTCAATTCAAAATCATTTGAACAACCTCCGACAAGTAAAATGCTATTATCGTACACAAGATTGCCATTTCGTAAAAAAATGGTAAAATGGAATGAATGAATTGAATGATAGAGAATGGTTTCACCGAGTTTTTATCTGTGTACAATTTAAAAAATATCAAACATCTTGTGTCATTATTATGATTTTTAATCGTATCAACAAATTATAATAATTATATTGTCGAGGAAAGTTTTAAAATGAAAACGAATACAAAAAAGGCAGAGAAGTGAAAATTGGCTAGAGGAAGATAAGGTTAGTGTTACAATTTTGTTATATTCGCAAGTCAATAATTTTTCACTAGTTTTCATGCATGCATTTGTAAAATTAACTGTTTTTGCTTTCTAAAATTTTCTTAATAGATTTGATAAAGGATCTGAAGACCTAACGAGTTCATTATTGACTAGAATGCATTTGACTCTGATAATATAAATCATGTAATTTATATTGCATCCCATTGTTTTTACATGGTAGGAATTTCTATCTTGATAATGAGATACAAATCACTCATGCTTTTTGCAATTAGTTATTTAAGAAATATTATTGTGTTGTTATATGAAAATTCATCTTTACAGGAAATGTTACATCTCTCCACTTGTGGAAAATTTAATTCAAACTCAAAATACTTTATACAATATTACACTTTCTTATTGATTGTCAAACTGGGTACTATTATCGGTTGGTAAAAGAAGCCGGGTGTTTCTTTTACCAACCGATAATAGTACCGAGTACCTGAGAAGAACCGGCGAAAGAACATCAGCGGTAACTCAAATGATATGGTAAGTATAAATCAAATATTTTTATTATGGATGTAGTGTAATAATGGAATCAATTGATTTAATCATCTTTTTTAGAATGAGTGTGGAAAAGAAAACAAAACAAGCTATGTTAAAGCAGTATGTTATTGTATAAATTTTAATACACACAGAAATCACTTTATTTATCAATACATTTTTATTATTTCAGTACTTGTGGACACAGTAGCGGCACCACCTCCTCCAATACCTTCCCACTATTGTTGGATCCATCACCGCCTGCCATGCCTGCAAATTCTTAAATGGGTCCAAAACCTAGAAAAATTAAGAAAAAAGTATATAAATATCAATAAAAAGATGTAATTTAAACCCAGGTTACAATGTCTATGTTCTTTTAATACTAAAATATTTCAATTTGCAGTGTTTCAGATCCACTAATCAATTGACTAAAATCACCTGCAGAACAAATTGCTGCATTTGAACTTGAATACTAGAGGGAACTGCATGCAATTCAAATGGAAAATGAGAAGATTAGAAGTAAAAACTTGATATTAAAGGCAGTACTCTTAAAACAGAAAATTTAATATTACAAAAATATATTATAAAATAAAATCTTATTTTGTTTTATTTAATCATTTACATTTACTTATTTATCTACCTATATAAGTATATATTTACAAATGAAAAGTAGTATATGTCGTCGCCTCATCAGAATTATCTCAAGGATCCATGAGAAAATAAGACACTCAATAGGAATAAACTGAATTATATGTTCTCTTTAACAACATTACTTAACAACGATCGTCTAAAGAAATAAGATATTTTCAAACCTTTACTGTGAGACTTACTACGGAAATTTTATTTTTATCAATAATAATCCCTTGATTGCTTTATTACAGACATAATTAATGTTAAAATGATTTTTAATTCGTTACTTATCATAGTAATCTGTCCGGAGAACAAGTGTTAACGTTATATACTCTATTCCAATGAAAATAGAAATAAATGTAAACAAATCATACTTTTCAATATTCCAAGAGTTTTGCTGATAACTCCGCTATATAATGCACTACAAACAGTTGTTGATTAATATATCTTCATTTGTAACACAACAATATTTCACTTAACTACTTTAATCCACATTAATTTTACTTCCAAACTTACGAAAACAGTTTTGCCGACATTTAAGACGCTATTTTTTTATATGTATTTACTATTTTGTATTATCTTAGTGACCAGCTTAATGCGTTCTACATACCAAAATGATTTAAATAAGAAAATTAATCTTGGTATTATCTAGAATTGATTCTAAATTATTAATTACAACTTATTATTCTACATTTTGTTTAGAACAAAAAGTTGCTAATAATATTTCCTCTGTTATTTAAGTCCCGAATTAGCTAATAGATGGCACTTTACAGATATAAAGATTTAATTGAATATGTTACTTACATTGAAACCAGATGGCAGCACAGTCGAACACCCATATATATGTAATTTTAATATAAATAAAATAAGTATTAAATAAAAAAAATATAGTTGATTTACACAATAAAATAATAATAAATGTACTTCTGTTTTGTTTTTGAAAATACAGATAGAAATCAAATGTCAATTGCAAACGTCAGTTGACCAAGTTTTTTGCTAATATCGAAGCGTTATAGTAGGGTCCTAGCTTGTATAACTTTATCGTTGCGCTATAGAACTTGTAAGAATTTTTGACCTATTATGAATGACATTTTAAGACTTAATACTTGTAGCGAGGTTATAAGCCGCCGATAACATATTATGAATTAGTCCGTAATTGTTTAGCAACGTATTCAAGACTACACAAACATTCATTTTTATTTATTAAGTAAGAAGATAAATATTGAAAATCGTTTTAAGGAGCCCACGAGGTTTCCTAGTGTAGGTCTACGAGTAAAATAAATAATTTAGAATCGAAACTTTAATATAAATTTTAATATATAGTATTAAATATATACAAATAAGAAATAAAAAATGGTTGTCTGTAAAGTCGATTTAAGGACGATAATTTAACCTGACAACGTCATAACGGATAGATGCGGCGCAAGCGTACAATCAGCGTAACGGGACAATGAGTCATCCTTTTTTCGTGCATGCAGCCAGCGTTCATCGATTTATTAGACGTTGTCACGTCAAAAATTGTTCTGAACAAATCTTGACCGCGTGGAATGCTGGCAAGAATGCTAGGTAATATTTATAATTGTGTATATACTGAATATATTTAATGCTTAATTGTAAATAAATATATAAGCTTATGTTATTGTTGAAATATCTTCACATGTAAATCGCTTTTCTGAAGCTTATGATATTAATATTTTAGTATATTTAGCGTTGGTAATACTAATCGTCCATACAATATATGCTATCCAATATATATGTATATAATGTTTGTTTACATAAGTAGAACGCGTGTATTGTTAGCTTTCCACGTGTAAGAAACATGACAAGATATATACTACGTAAATTATAATGTATTAGAGCTAATCTTACAAGACAATGATTTGTCGCAAATATTATTTACTCTATACATATTAAAAAGTTTGAATTAAAATTGCTTTTATTTTATTACGATTTTAAGGCATTTCCTTGAAATAAAACCTCAAATCCTATACTGCGCATTGACGGTGTATGTAGTAATTTGTAGTTCTCACTATTATTTTTCACTCACCATACAAATAAAATGAAAGTTCATATAAAAAGAAAACATTGATATATAAAACATATTACTAAACTCAAGATTATATAAATTATTATAAAAATGATCGAAGTTATTTGGTTGGCTCTGTAATTAAATTGGTGAAGAATAACTACTGAGTTTCTTATCGGTTCTTCTCCGTAGAATCTTCATGGACTGGTGATGTCCTAGCTGGTAAAGATGCCATCCAGCTGCTTTATGAACTAGCGATGAGTACTTAGGCTAGGTAACTCAATTCACCTCTCATGAGTTTTCTGAGGGGGTTATCACGACAATTGATTTCGTCAATATTGGTTTTATAATACAGAAATGATTACGTTTATTATTAGGAGTTATGTTGTAATTTGCTAACGTTGGATGTTAAATGTGAACGTCACTCGTATTATTTTTATTTATTTATTATTATTTGTTTATCGTACCTATTTTTTTATAATGACAGATTTACGCGTATTGTTTGTTAATACTCGTTTAAACAGGTTATAATAAATAATAATAAAAGCCTGTGAATGTCCAGTGTGACATTCACAGGCCTTAGCCGAGCAGTGGCTGGGCTAAGGCCTCTTCTCCTCTTTTTAAGGAGAAGGTTTGGAGCTTATTCCACCACGCTGCTCCAATGCGGGTTGATGGAATACAGTACAATACAAATACAGTTGGTGCATGACAGAATTTCAGTGAGTTATGACACATGCAGGTTTCCTCACGATATTTTCCTTCAACGTTAAACACGAGAGGAATTATAATCACAAATTAAGCACATGAAATTCATCGGTGCTTGCGCGGGTTTGATCCCACGATCATTTGGTTAAGATTCACGCGGTCTTACCACTAGGCCATCTCGGCAATTACTATTATTAAACACGTTACGTTTAAAATATTCATAGAACATACACCACTTATCTAGATTAGAAATATTTCTGTACATTAGTCTACTGTTTTTTTATATATATATTTTAGACTAATTGTAATATAGATGATAGTAATAATAGTCTTCATAACTAGCATGTTTGCTTGTGGTTTCTTTTTTTTACCCATTTTTCACTTGCATCAATTATTACTTTTTGCCATAATAATTTAAAAAAGTATATATCTATAATCACAGACAGATACTTCAATTTAAATAATTTGTTTATATTTGAAGTGGTGAAAATTCAGTTTAAAGACATTTTTAATCTCCAATACAAAAACATTTATGAGACAAATAAATATCTACACCGGAAAATTAAACAAACTATTCATTACAATTCTAAGTGGCCACTTTATAGATAAGCGTCGATAACTCTCAAGAACTTACGATAAATATAAAATAATTGTAATAAATTTAACAAACAATAATTATAAAATACAATTAACCGGACCCGGCGTCACTTTGCGGAGCTATATAATATAATGTTTAATTTTGGTTCCGCAATAATGCAGCGGTCACATACACGCTACGAGTGTAACACGAAGTTTTGTGTTACGAGTATGTCTGGCTGGACTCTGGACAAGCAATTGATCATATCGCGAGTCATTCTCTTTTCGTGCGGGATTCTGTAAATTTGTTGCATGTCAAAGGGATTTTTGTGCGATTAGCGTCACGTCTTTCGTATGTACATACTTATAAGTAATAACAGCCTGTTAATGTCCCACTGCTGGGCTAAGGCGTCTTCTCCTCTTTTTGAGGAGAAGGGTTGGAGCTTATTCCATACATATCTTCCATATTATATTATATATTATTCCATACTTACATACATATATGCGATGTTTTTAGCTGAACAATACGTTCAGCACAGCACGATTACAGCACGTCGTAGAACGAACACGGAGTTTTATTGCAACAACAGATGAACATACACGAATTCGCTGTATCACGAACAAGCCGTTCCCATTTAGTAGTTACAAACTACACCCAGTATTGTATCAAGGAAATATCGTTGATCTCACGACATTTACTAATATGCAAATGAATTAAATTATTTAACGTTCAAATGAGACAAGATTGGATGGAGCTCTTGCAACTACATTTCAATAGAATTTGTATATATCATTATTAAATATTATTTATTTATTGTTATGTTTATTAGATCACTAATAAAATTACACATATAAAATATATATAAATCTAATTTGGAAGTTGGCAGCGGTAACAGTCCTTTGCCCCGGAAAGCACGTAAAGCCGTTAATACTGCGCCGGAACTCTCTCCGGTCGTGTCGGATTGCCGACATATTAGATTATGATTTATGAGAATTAGATAATAGAGAGTGCAGCCGTGCTTGCGTGCACACTTGTGCACTGTAATATGTCCTGCGCAGTTGTCCGCCGTGGCCGAAATCGGTCTGGAGGAGATTATTATTTTATTAATTCGTTCAACTACCGGTAGTCTATGTCGGCCTTTTTTAGCTGAGATGCAACTCTATTCTCTATAGTGATACGTATCTATGGTTAAAGCAAACAAACACAAAGCGCTGCTGTCACGGGCCGCCGCGAAAGTTTATGCAGGATCCTGCGTAGTTGATTATTCTCTGTTATAAATGTTCGCCGTGGCCGAAGTTATATTATATGAATTTGTTCGTTTTTTCTAGTAAGATTGCTTGTCCTATCTACCTTAGCGTTGCTAAAGGTATTGAAACACCATCAGCTCTAATTTGGCATCTATGTGGATGGAGAAGGCGCGCAATGCGCATATGTCCGTGGCCTGTTAGATAAAAAAAACATACTTAATAATCAATTATTTTTTCCTATGTGTCGTATTCACGTGATCCCAACAATGAATGAAATAATTTGTTACTGCAAAGTTATAGAGTAAAATCAAGTGTTTTACCATTTGTCTCATTTTACAGTATACCAATACTATTGAAGTAAACCACAATAATCTAGGAATCATTAATATTCTTAACGAGCTTCACCCATGATTTCCTTCATGTGAGATCGCCCTCGTTTTAACTTAACAAGTTAAGAATTCATTATTTTAACTAGTCAGTATCAGATATGACTTTTTCAATTGACCACGTTTTTATTTGGTTAATTTATTCACCTAGGCCCATGAAATGTTGAAATTGTTTTATAATTAACCAAAGGATTAATAAAGTTTTATTATTATTCTAATTTCTATCCATTAAAACATACTGCTACTAATATTATGTATTTAATATTTTATCTTATCGATAGTAATATAATTACAGCGATTAATCTCATTAAAATATACATAGACACAGTCTCAACAGATATCTATCATATAATCTATGTACATAACGCACATCGACCTCATTATTGTACTTATTTATGACTATCTTAACCGCGGCAGTTTGTGAACGTTGTTTACCGTTCAGGAAATTATTGGAGGCCCAAACTACTTCGTGTATTATACGATATAGTGGAATTGAATGATTACGATAGCTTTCTTGATAATTTTAGTCTAACTATATCTTACTTTTTAATATATCTACTATATGTTTGCATTCAAATGTTGTTTGAATTTATATAAATGATGATGATGAATAATGAAGATGAGCTCAAGTGAGTATGACGCCAGCTAACGTAGATTCACTCCCCGTGCCCTCACTCAAACAGTTGTATTGAGGGCATTACTACACGAATAGAAAGAGATCAGATGGACTCACTTTTTATTGATAAACTTCTCATTTTGTCAGCTATTCTATCCGGAGTCGTATAAATTAACCATTGATCGAAAAGCTTGCGACTAAGACCAGCCGTACTCAGACTGCTGGAGCAGTTAGCCAGTGATCACCATACATGGTCCGCCCTTGCAGTCATAGTCAACAGCTCGAAGCTACGATAACTGCTGGAGCAGTTGATACAATAAGACACGATTTCAATTTCATACAAATCAGTCGCGCGTGACTTGGAATGCTAATGACGCGGACGGAGGTAACAGTGCGAGAGCAAGTCGAGCTCGAGCAGTCAGTGTATGCCTGGCGACTGTGCCAACCGCCCGAAGCAGTCGCAACTGCTCGAATGCTTCCATGTATGTACGTAGAGTGTGTACGTAGAAGACTGTAATTCACTATGCAGTCGTAGCTCGAAGCGGTTCATCCTGACTGCTTCAAGCTGTCCGTGTATGGCCGGCTTTACTGTAATAATATAACGATCGTCCGAAAGGTTTTAATGTCACGCGTGGGCGGTATAGTGAATTATAAATAGACAAGATGCCAATCGGTGATACTATGCATTCCACTGTTCTGATATTATTATTAAAACTACACAATCCGTTTAGGAATTAAACTTGATTATAAATACAAGCGGTTAACGTGCATTTATTTACCTTACATATAGATTATTACATGTTTAATTTATTGTGGTATTGGACTACGAAGCCAAGTACTCATTAACAAAATCAATATATATAAAATATAGGTTAAATAATAAATACATCATACTTTTATACGTAAAACACCAACTCGAGGCGTGAATCGAACCTGCACTGCCGAAGCTGAAGGCAGGGTCCCTGCCAACTGCGAAAACGGGCCAGAACAGAATTATAACATTTAAATGGTATACGCATTAAAATAACGTACAGCGAGGCGGTTTTCAATATTTAACGAGTGAGATACGAAGTGAGTTCTTACTTCTTACCAAAATAGTACAGCTGTTATTTATTTAATTTTTTCATTCGATTTTCGGAAAGCATTGCATAGCGATAGGACTCTTACATATATAAATAAATGAGGGGTAATGAAATGTATCTATCTGTAACAATTAACTATAATATAATTTACTAAAAAACATAATATCAATATTATATTGCTATACTATTTAATATAGAGTGTATACAGCGACAAAGTATCAACAAATATTGTTCCAATCTTTTCCATGCATTGATAGAACAAACGTTTGCAGAGGTTTGGGGTAAACTTTACACCGTCCTAATATTGTTCGCGCAAACAAGCTGACGGTATACATTTGTTTGACATTAATATGCTCGTAACATGATACTATTTGAGCGATTACTGTAAAAGTTGGTACATATTCACGGGTAATGCTTTCATGCTATCCACTTGGTTGTAACTTACGACTGTACAGCACATCAGCTTCACCGATTACCAATATACATAATAATAAGATAAGGTCCTCCAGACCGATTTCGGCCACGGCGGCCAATTTCAAGAGAGACTAGCCAACTGCGCAGGAGATATTATAGTACACAAGTGTGTGCGCAAACACAGGTGCACTCTCTTTTCCTTAGCTCTCATAATCCGATGGGACGGCAATCTGACACGACCGGAAAGAGTTCAGGCGCAGGACCAACGGCTTAACGTGCTTTCCGAGGCACGGGAGTGTTTACACTTCCAACTTCCAGACTCCGGGCTGTTACTGAGAGTTTTCTGACAGAAAACCCCAGTAACTATTCATTGGCCCGACCTGGGAATTGTACCCAGGACCACCGAGTCTGCGGCCTTATATCAAGCCACTAGACCAACGAGGCAGTCAATATACATAATAGGTAGGCCAAGAGTCTTTTAGATAGGCGGACGGGAAAATTGGCTCCTGATGGTATGTGGTCACCGCTGCTGTGACCACATACCATACCGTGGACATTGGTGCTGTTAGAAATATTAGCCGTATCTTATATTGCTAATTCGCCATCAACCTTGGGCGCCAAACACATGGCGGTCTGCGTTCTGCGGTCGAGTTTTGTGTTTAGCGTTCACAGTTGCCCACACAGTCTTGCAGTCTGACTGCTTTTGTGTGTGGCCGGCGCCTTAGGAACTACATTGTTATGTCCCTCATGCGTGTAGTTACACTGGTACTTACCCTTCTAATCGGAACACAAATACTGGTTGGTGGTGGAATCGTAATGAGTGTGTGCTTCCTACCCAGGCAGGCTTGCACAAAGACACAAAGCGCTATCACTTAAGGTTTTGATAGTCTTATATTAACGTATTTTCTCGTTGATTTGTTGTATTTTCAGCGTAATTGTCACGATTCGACGCAAACGTCACCGGCAATTGACGTAAACAAGACATCAACAACGCCACTGCCAAATTAACACACGTAATTAATATAAAAATTTTACCTTCCAATAAAATTTGTATTATGTTTCCTAAGACGTCCGAAGTCCGTTATGAGAGAGTACTTTATCTTCAAACCGATTTCCGCTAGATGTCGCTGGCTTTTTGTTACTAAATCCTATTCGAACGGAATATGTTGGCGCCCTCTAGTGGGTGTCGTTTTCTATATAGGTGACACAAGCGCCATTTTGATTTCATTGTTTAACTCATAATGGTATGATCGCCCAGGTAGACATTACCCGGACTTCGGACGTCTTAGGAAACATAATACAAATTTTATTGGAAGGTAAAATTTTTATATTATGTGTTCCGGTTGACGTCCGAAGTCCGTTATGAGAGACGTGTTTGTTATCTCCTGGCGACTTGTGTTCCAAGAGGAATTAAATGCAACAATGTGATCAAATAAGATTTATTAAATGTATGTCATCGTTTATTTACACTAATTAGATACCTGAAGGTTCTTAAAAGACAAATTATAATTAGTAATTATATTGTGGTAGGCACTGAGAAATATTTTGTTAATGATTTTTCTGTGGTATTCTTATCTGTTGTTTTGATTGGTTTTTGATAGAATTTTCTAAAAGTTATTTCATTTTGCCAGTTTGCCTTAGAGAGAATTTCGTTGATTGGATAGTTTTCTATCCAATTTAGTGATGAGACTGCTGATCTGCAGCTACCAGGGGATGCGTGTATGCCCGCCTCTTTTAATAGATTTTTCACCCATCCACCGATAACAGTAGGGGATGCTGGCTGAAATGGGGCTTTTGTTGTAATGAAAAGGTTTGTAAGAGAGCCTCTGACATTCTCGGTACTTTTTTTCAGAGCCCGTAACCAGAAAACCGGGTTAGTATTTTCATCTGGAGCAATTAAAAAGGTCCAGGTGGATTGTTGATACGAGGCAGAGTCGGTTTTAGACCCAAACTTGGGATATAGTGTAATGGAGTCTATGTTGTCAATAAAGCATTCTGCATCAATGTGTAGTAGAGTTAGATCGTGAACCCTACGGCCAGATGTTAATAGTAGAATTAAAGCCGTGCGTCTCGAAATATCATATAAGGTGTTATTAGGTGCAGTATTTTTTAAATATTTTATAGCGACCCTCGCATCCCATATGGGGGCTTTTATAACTGGCGGTCTGGCTAATGAAATTGCTTTAAGAATATGTTTAACGATGTGACTACTTGCTATCTTTATGTCCGATGTAGTTTCGCAAACCGATGCTATTGTAGATTTATGAACAAGAATTGTACGGTATGCTAAGTTCTTAGTTAAATACAAATGTGCTAGGTATCTTGCTACTTGAGAGGGCTTAGGAACTTTTGATGAAACATTATTCTCACGACACCAGAGAGACCATTTATTCCAGATGGGTGCGTAAGTCTTGAGAGTCGAAGGCCTCCAGCACGAGGTCAGGAGCTTCTTTTCATCGGGGGACCATTCATCGGTTAATGAGTCCCACCCGAAATGAGCCAGGCCTCCAGTTGTAGGTTGTTGATGTGAGCTGGGGCTTGGTGGGTCACCGTATCCACGAGACAGTTCCTGAGGTCCAGAATCTTCATCGGTCGCGTGCATGCTCGAGATTTCAGGTCGGGGCGCCAAAACGGTTTGTTCCACTTTGGGACTATCAGTATGAATCGACCCGATGCATTGTTGAGGTGTTGTAGTACTCGCGGGATTAGACCCGGCGGAGGAAACACCCAGGCTAGGTCGTATCGCCAACACCTGCTGAATGCGTCGTGATAGTAGGCGTTCGAGTCTGATAAGTCTATTGTAGCATAGTTTGGAACTACGTGTGCTGTTTTTGAAGCGAACAAGTCGATACTTGGTATTCCCCATTTTCTGAATATCTTTGTTGTGGCTTTTTTCCCGCAGGTGCCACTCGGAGCCGGCGCGGTTGCGCGAGATGCGGTCGGCTTCCATGTTGTACACGCCTGGTAGGTAGTGAGGGACAAGTACAACATTTAGACTGTCCACCAGAGCTAGTAATTCCTTCGTCAGGCTCAGTAACAGAGGTGACCTTGTGCCGCCCTCGTTTTTGATGTATGAGACTACGGTTTTGTTGTCGCTCTGAAGGATTACTGAGGAGTTCGTTAGAGATGCGGCTTCCTTCGTTATCGCTGCAATTACCGCATACATCTCCTTGGGATTGCAATGCCATTTTTTCTGAAGATTTGTCCATGTTCCTTGAATCATTCTGTTGTTTACCACTGCTCCCCATCGTACATCCGAAGCGTCTGTAATGATGTAGTTCGTGCGCAGTGCTTTCTGATGTATCGGGCTTTCTTGCTGAATGTTTTCTAGCCACCATTTGAGTTCGTAATTTACGTCGTCTGGGTAGAGAATACGTTTCCGTGGTGTTTGTCGCAGTAAATTGCAGTGGCGCTGCATCTGCCGGCAATGCAACTTTCCCCGGTGGGTGATGAAAGTCGCAAAAGTTAGGTACCCTAAGAGGCGTTGCGCCTGCTTGAGGGACCAACTGCCGGCAGCAAGGCAAGACAGCAAGCTCTGGCGGATCTTGTTGATTTTTTGTTGAGGCAGGGATTTCCTGTTCGATTGAGTATCCCATTTTATGCCCAGGTATTCGATAGATGCTCTTGGAGTGATGATTGATTTTTCGTGATTGATGCACCAACCTAGCTTGGTCAGGAAATTTACCGCAACCTGCGTGTGAGTTTCGGCTAGATTCCGGTTCTGATGAACGATTAAATAATCGTCCAGGTAAACAACTAGTCGAATGTCTTTGGAGCGTAAGATCTCGGCGGTCCAGTTGGTGACTGACGCGAATAACCTGGGTGCTGCTGCTAGACCGAACGGTAAGCATGTCATTTGCAAGAGGCAACCCTTGTAGCTGATGCGAAGAAAACGTCGGTGCTGGTGTTTTATTGGTATGTGGTAGTAAGCCTGACTGATATCCAATTTGGTCATCCAGTCGCCTGGCTGTAGGAATTTGGGCATGTTGTAATGATGAAAAAGATGGAAGGGTTTCGGTACCATGAATTGATTTAAGGCCTTTAGGTTTAAGATGACTCGAGCTTTTCCATTGCTCTTGGTTTTTAAAAAGAGCGGGGATATGAAGGATGGGGTCAGAGGTGCAAGCTCTAATACTCTGGTCTGGACCATGCGATGAATTTCCGATGTCATTTCCCTTGAGGTTGGAGTTTGGAATTTTTCTAAGACATCTGGTGTTGGTGGAATTAATGGTGGTGTTTGATTGAATGGGATTAGGCAGCCTTTTATTATTTTCAATATGGTCTTTGGGGGGTTGTAGTGGGCCCAGACATCTTGATAGAGCCTTAGACAACCTCCTGAAAACTCTAGTGAGTCATTTTTGCTTTTTACTCGTTTTACGAGGTCCTCTGTTATTTCGGCCCCCTCCCCTCTTTTTGTCGTTGAAGTTTTCGTAGTGTCTTCGATAACCGAAGACATTTTTCTCAGACTGCTTTGTTTTCGGGGCTGGTGCAGGAAATGTCTTATCTTGAAAGGACGTAGATGCTTCTGGAGATTTTGGACGAGTAGGGCGCTGAGCCTTGCTTTGTTTTTGTAGTTTTTCTATGCCACCTATTTTTTGCAAGTATGCAGCTAAAAGTTGTGGGTTATACAAATATTCCGATGAGGGTGGTATTTTTTCTATACCTTCCTTTACGTATTTGTCTTTCAGTGGTTTTAAAAGTGCTCGACGACGTTGTTCTATCATCTCGGCGCGCTTACCACAGATTATTTGCAAAATGTCGTGGGACACTGTTTTATGATTTGAATCTTTACCAAATAACTCACATAACTTATCGTAGAGGCAATTAGGGTTCAGGTTTACACTAGGATTCGATGACCAATTAATGAGTTCTTGTAAAGCAGAGTTTACGGTCTCATTTTGTGTTAAAAAAGCATTAGACAGTGCCGCATAGTTTCTTTCCATTAGACCCCATCTAGTGAGGGCATAAGGGTCTTCAAACCTCCGTAGTTCCTCGTTAATGTTTAATTCGGTAAATGCTGGTGACGCCGTATACTTTTTTTGAATATCGATATAACGTACCGCATTCCAGTCCGGTGAATCGAATCTTTGCATGCTTGAGATTTTAGTTACTCTATCTGGAATCGCTTTAACAATTTTGGGTTCTTTGACAGAGACGTTTAGTTCAGCAATTTCTGTTGTGAGGGGCGGTGGTTGTAAAAAATTTTCACTAAATATTGCTGAGGTATTTACTTGGTTTTGAGTAAGGCTGGGTGGAGCTGAAGGGTTGTGAGTGACGTTTGCGCTCGGCTGTGTAGCGGTTGTGGGCGCAAGGCTAGCCGATAGAATATTATTAACTTGACTTACCAGGTGCTGGGATAAAATTTCAAACCTCCGTTCCAGTTCGGATTCTCGCCTGTTACGGCGACGGCGTTTGGCGGGCGGCGGCGACGTCGGCCCGGCCTGTGCCGATGATGTGGAGCCATTGCCGTGACTGCTATTCACACTATCACTGTCACTATCACTAACACTCGAAGAATCCGAATTTTGACGTGATCTTTTCTTTAGATTAGACGCGGGTGCACTTTCCTCCATTGTTAATATCGAAAAAGCCAAATATCACTAGTAGAATTAAATTTAAGAAACTACTAGGAATATATTTCTACTTATAAATCTCGAAATGTTTATTTGAATAGAAAAAACGCAACAAAATAATTGCGGGTGTGTTCACGGTTTGAAAAATAACGCAACAATGAAATCAAAATGGCGCTTGTGTCACCTATATAGAAAACGACACCCACTAGAGGGCGCCAACATATTCCGTTCGAATAGGATTTAGTAACAAAAAGCCAGCGACATCTAGCGGAAATCGGTTTGAAGATAAAGTACTCTCTCATAACGGACTTCGGACGTCAACCGGAACACATAATATTAAATTAACGCGATCGGAAATGTTTCAACTAACATGTAATTCAAGTGGACTCTTTGGTACGCTTTTGAATCGTGATTACAAAACATTTTGTCGAGAACATATAAAATATGTCATACTAATTTTCGAGATCTACAAGTATTTTATACTTTCGTGTTTCTATTATAACTTTCATAGGGTTCGCATAGAAATCGCATGGGTTAAATTTTCTAGAAAATATCGTCATAATAAGCTGAATCTCAGAAAATACGCAACATATAAAAAAACAAATCATATAGTGTATATGGACAGGCCCGGACATAGAGATTCAAAGTCCCTAAGCACCTATATGAGGCGGTACGAGTAAATTTATATTATTTATGACTGAGTTCGGTCCCTCGTATAGTTGGGCTCTCCTAGGCCGCGGCCGGTATCTTGTAGGTTTAGTCGTCCTGAACATAAAAATTAAATAAATATGAAAGTTCAATATCAATCGATTAAAAAGAAACAAATATCTATATAATATAAGTATAATAATATATATCTGAACATTTCAGATCTTGCCTTACATCGACGGCTTCAACCACGTATCGAAGATCGCTGCCCTGACGGACGTGGAGATCAGCCTCGTGCGAGCGTGCGTCCAGAACCTGGTCTACTACGGCGTCGTCACATTAGTACCTATATTTCAATATTGTGCAGTAAGTTACATTATATTATTATTTGTTAAACGAATCTAGTTATGTATTCCGTTTCAGTGGCGTAGCTATCGTAGGGCTAGGTGGTGCAGTGCACCAGGGCCCCGGAGCTCAGGGGGCCCTCTAACCAAAGCTTTGAAAAGAGAAGAGCATTAAAGAAAATGAGAAAAAAAAGCTAGCGCCTGGAGGCTGCTCACAAGATTTTTTTTATGTTTTTAAATAAACATCAACAATTACAGAACTACGTAAGTTTAAGCTACGTGGAAAGGGGGGTCGAGAGTCTTTCTCTATGCACTGGGGCCCTTGCCCACCTAGCTACGCCACTGTTCTGTTTACATGTATTTTCCTGATGCTCATTAAAAAAAATTGTATTTACTAATATACCATGGCAAGGAAATGTAATAAAAAGTCTTGTTATTCACAAAGCATACGGGCAGGCGTGTGTAATCAAAATAAGAGTTTTCTCTTAAATTCTCGGTTTTTTCAAAGATGTGTTACTAATTGTGAGTTATTTTGCTTCTCACGGTTTCTTAACTCCGCTGCTATGAATGAAGGAATCAATAAAACATTTGACTACAATGGTGACGCTACACTTGACTTAGCATGTTCAGATTATTTTTTTACGTCACTGATATATGATTTTACGCCAGGAGTCCCCCATATTCTCTACGTGGATACTACTGACACAACCAGGGAATAAATCCCCCATAAAGGGAATATGGGAAATTCCTGGCTAAGTAAGTAAGTAAGCAAGTAAGTTGAGCCAGTGTAATTCCAGGCACAAGGGACATAACCACTTAGTTCCCAGGGTTTGTAGCGCATTGGTGATGTAAGTGATGGTTAACATCTCTTACAATGCCAATGTCTATGGGCGTTGGTGACCATTTACCATCATATGCCCATATTCTCGTCCTATGCAATAAAAAAGTACCAGAGTACCCACTAAAAACTAGTTGTGCCGTCTCCGTCATTGTGTGTCGTCACATAATCGCTTTCGCATGATACCGTGTATTTACGAAATATTTTATACGTATCGGTTCATTTGACAGATACGGTTTACAGTCGAAATGTCGACTTTTAATTAAACATTTAAGGAATGAAATAAGGCAAATATTTCTATTGACCGGCCAGATCTTGTTCGTTTAGTAGGTATTGCACAATTATTGCGTTGCATATTTAAGTTATTCCCGGGCTCAGCCCACGTGCGGATGACGCGCTAATAATATTTGCGAAAACACCAAATATTTGGTTAAACTAAGCGATATCGTTACGCATACCAGGCGTACTAAGGCAAGTGAAGTTCTGTTTCAAAATTGAACAATTCGCAAAGTTTAAAATTATTTATTTAGTATGAGAAATTTTTGAAAAACGTAATATCTATACGTGACAGTAAAGAAATATGAAAAAATGACATATTCTTACGTTACAAACAAAAAAATGAATACTCTGGCGCCCAAGATGGGCTTATGTCGAAAATTTCATGCAATAATTTTGAATTAGGAATTTATGTATTTTTTTATCAATTTCAGGTGTATAGCGCAACGCCTAAACTCAGACAGCTAACAAGGTGCGCGGGACTGCAACGACAATGTGTCGAATTCTGTGCACGATCACGTAAGCCTTGAAAATGTTTTACTTACAAACATTTAAACGAATTTAACGCTTTAAGCAATTTAACTATACCTTACATGCGCCAACGCAACCACCAATCTTGGGAACTAAGATGGTATGTTCCTTGTGCCTGTAATTACACTGTCAATCAAACTGGACCACGGCAGTACTAAGCATTGATGTTTGGCGATATTATGAGTATGTATGAGTGGGTGGTACCTATCTAGGTGAACTTTTAAACAAAGCATCAACAAGTTGAACACTTATCCAAATGAGGCATTAAGATTGTACTAATTTTTTTTAGAAAAACTCTAAATTACGTCAACATTATCGTCTACTAATAGTAGAAATGATTATAAATGTATTTCTTTTTATTCTCAGCTCGGCAGCTACCTAAAGTGAGCGATTTATTCCGCATGTACGCGGGCATGTCATACGGCAGTACAGTCCGGGACCTGTGCCGACGGATGCGTCCGCAGGAGCTCGCTATCAACGAGAGGAAACTTGTGCTCTTCGGTGTACTGGAGGGGCTCATACGTAGAGTATATAAGGTGAGTAGTACAGTAACAGCCTGTGAATGTCCCACTGCAGGGCTCAGGCCTCCTCTACTCTTTTGAGGAGAAAGTTTAGACTTTAGAGATTATTCCACCACGCTGTTCCAATGTGGGTTGGTGGAATACACATGTGGCAGAATTTCAATGAAATCAGGCACATGCAGGTTTCCTCACGATGTTTTCCTTCACCGTCAAGCACGAGATGAATTATAATCACAAATTAAGCAAATTAAATCAGCGTTGCTCGCCCGGGTTTGAACCCACGATCATCCGATCGTTTATAAACCCTTTACAAAAAGCAAGACTTTTGCCTAGCTGCATGACATGAGATCATCTTCTATGGACGGTGGTAACCACTTATCATGACATGACCCAATTTCAAGTCCGCTTACTTATTATTACATAAAAACATTGCACGCAAATTACTCAGTCTTTAAAAAAATAAGATAGATATTGATATTATTATTTTGACTACATACGAGGTAGACTAGAGTAGACACACCGAAAGCAACCGAACTCGTTATAGATTAAATCTTATCAGACACCTGTTCGCCGCTCAGACGGTGCACCTAATATCAGTATACTTATCTTGTGTAAATGTTATCATAAATAATAATAAAGATAGATGTTGCTAGCTGAACATGTAATAGTAAATTGTAATATAGCATATTACGTCCAAAATACAAAAGAAAAACAACTCGTGATACTTACGGATCGTATGACGACGTTTCATTGACGACGTTTAATTAAAAATCTAACATTGTCTCCTATGGCAATCGTTAATTGAAATTTAACCTCAAAAACAACGTTTCCGCGCAAAAATAAACTAGTGCTTACCTGCAAGCGTGATTGACGATTGTTGACGCATAACCTTGTTTGTACTTTGAAGTGTTGTTAGAAAAAGTATAATCACGTTACAACTAAAGTGGAAAAACTCTAAGCAAATCTCCATAAACTATTTTTTAACTAAACAGTACCCCATGTACTGTCGCCTTATGACTTTTCTGATTAATGACCATCATGGCAACAATGTGTTATGAGCAGAAATAATCATGATTGGTCAATTGGTTCCTGAGGTAAGGCAGGTACCCCGTTCCCCCCCGCGTGGGATCTCCACCTTGTCGTGGTGGGGGGGCTCAGTATCCGTGGTAAGGTCGGCCACGGGGAAGCTAAGCGAGATCCCGGACGTGGGGCGCTCCTCGTGGGCCTCAGGAGGAGGCTTGCGTTGGATGCGCCCAGGGGCGGGTGCGGGGGACAGTTCTGTCTGTCCCTCACAGTCGGGAGTGATCGCGGGAGGAGAGGCGTGTCGGTGTTTCGTTGCCGCGCGCCCTATCTCCCGCGACCAAATGGGGGCGCACCATTTGTGCGTTGCGGTGGGGCCGCAGAGGAAGAGGAGATGCGGTGTTGTCAGGTTGCCGTCCTCCCTGTCCTCTGCGGCCGCTGGGTGTGTCGCTGTGGGGGACGGTTCGGTCCATCCCCTGCAGCCGGGAGCGATCGCGGGAGGAGAGGTGTGTCGGTGTTGCGTTGCCGCGCGCCCTATCTCCCGCGACCGAATGGGGGCGCACCATTTGTTGCGTTGCGGTGGGGCCGCAGAGGAAGAGGAGATGCGGTGTTGTCAGGTTGCCGTCCTCCCTGTCCTCTGCGGCCGTCAGGGTGTTTTTTGGCGGCGGAGCCCAACACCTTAATCCGTCGCCAAGGAAGTTGTGGCCTTCGGGCTATCCGTCGGGGTGTCAGGGTAGAATGCTCACGCGACCCCTTGGCACCCCCCTAACGGCGGTGAAGTATACGCTGTGGTTTTAGTGGGTATTACGGCCTTGCACTTCAGCCGTCGAGTCCCACATAACCCCCCGCTTTTCATCTTGTGGGGGGTATGCGTAAATGCATTTCCACAGCGAAAAAAAAAAAAAAAAAAAAAAAAAAAAAAAAAAAAAAAAAAGGCAGGTACCCCGTTGCCAGCCACCCTGTCTTGCCCCTTCCTGAAACCTGAAAACTTAAAAGGACATAGAGTAATTAGTACCTCCCCCTCATACGTGGGACAAAGCCTCGGGCGGAAACTAGTATTACATAAAATAAGAAATAAGAATCCAACGACAACCTTAATTAATTTCTGCCGTCATTGCGTACGGTTTTTGATTGATCGCGTAATCAGTGTATCGTACTATTGTAATCAGAGTTATTTATCACTTTGTTGCAACTGATAAACTATGTGATAAGATATAATTATTAAAACGTCTATTTGTAATGTCTGAGATGAGCTATTATCTATAAAAACGCTTACAAAACTGTCGCCATCTTTTCCTTACGTCATTGTCTTCTTTCGTTTATTACACGTCTTCTAAAAACTAAAACAAATAATTATTGTTCAATATCTAATATATATTTTTTATTCAAGTAGTCTTTTAAAACCTTTTGTTGTTACGTCAAATTGCATAAAAGCTACGTTAATTTGGAATAAGCTCCAACCCTTTACTTGGTGGTAGAGCTTTGTGCAAGCTCGTCAGTGTAGGTACCACCCACTCATCAGATATTCTACCGCAAAACAGCAGCACTTGGTACTGTTGTGTTCCGGTTTGACGGGTCAGTGAGCCAGTGTACAGGTAAGTCAATTACATGCACAAAGGACATCACACCTTAGTGCCCAAGGTCGGTGGTGCGTCGGTGATGTAAGTGATGTCTATGGGCATCGGTGACCACCATCAGATGGCCCATATGCTTGCCCTATGTTATGAAAAAAACCTCCTCAAAATGAGAGGAGACGATAGCGTTGTAATATGCCCTACTGCGACTCTTTTAGAACGTAAACGTATATTTTTACAGTACGAACCAAACCTCCATTTCTTACGTATTACTTTAAAACTATAAGAGACTATAGCCAAGATAATATTCGAAAGTTCAGGGAATGCTTGCGTACTATTTACTGCAACAAACTTATTGACGATGCTAGTACAGAATATGATTTTAATGACGTTTTTAATAAATTTTTAAATGAACTATTATTATTTTATCGGTTGTGTTTTCCAGAGATAAGAATTAAAGTAGTAAATAAGCCTAAAAAGATGAGATGGTTAACAAAAGGATTAAAGAAATCATCTAAAACAAAAAGGGTATTAAGATTTCAGAGCTATAAACACAAAAATGAGGATTATAGGAAACATTATTTGAAATTCAATAAAATATTTAGGTCCTGCATTAATCGAGCTCAAAAAATGACGCATAAAAAATATATCGCATCATCTTTAAACAAATGTAAAGCTACCTGGACAGTAATAAAAGGATGCGATGATAAACATTATAATCAGCTAGAAGGTTTACAGGAAATAGTTCATAATAATATTAGAATTAAAAATCCCACTGACATTGCAAAAACATTTAATGAAGTTTTCATCGATTATGCGAATAAGTCCAAATTCTTAAATTGTAATAAAATGACATTAAAAGAAAATCAAGTGATTAAAACGATATTTTTGGAACCGTGCAATATACAGGAAATAAAGACAATTATAAAATCACTTAAAAATACAAATTCAGTCGGTTTAGATGGTGTAAATACTAAAATAATAAAGGCAGCAGTTGAAGAAATATCACCAATGCTATGTTTCTTAATAAATTTATCTTTCACTAGTGGCACATTTCCGTCAAGTCTTACTACGTCTATAGTGAAACCTCTCCACAAAAAAGGTTGTTTCACTGATATCAATAATTATCGTCCTATTTCAATTGTGTCAGTTCTTTCAAAAATCTTCGAAAAGGCCCTGTGTAAGCGTATAAATAATTTCCTAATGAAACATAATGTTATAAGAAGAGAACAAAACGGGTTTCAAAAAGATAAATCAACTACGTTAGCGGTTTTTATGTTGATTAAGAACATAATCTCAATTATTGACAAGGGTAATCCTGCATGTGTTATTTTTTGTGATATGACAAAGGCCTTTGACTACGTTTCCCATGACTTACTTTTAAAAAAATGTGAGCATTATGGTTTGCGTGGACCATGCTTTAATTGGTTAAAAAGCTATTTAACAAATAGGAAGCAATTTGTAGAATTGTCCAGATTAAATCAGAAAAATTTTTTAACAAAATTCAGTTCAAATCTGGAATTCAATTCATTTGGGGTGCCTCAAGGCAGTGTGCTAGGGCCACTCCTTTTTTTGATCTATATTAACGACCTTCCCGATTGTACGAAACACAAATGCATTTTGTTCGCAGATGATGTTTCTGTAATTGTACCGTCGGTAAAAAATAATGCTAATTTAGGCGAAATAAATAGCACTCTAAATGACGTCTACGAATGGCTTAAAAGTAATAATTTATGCTTAAATTTAATTAAAACTAAATATATGACATTCAGAAATAGAAACATGACATTTAACAATTTCATGGTAACGTGTTCCAATCAAAATATTGAACAGGTACCTACGATAAAATTCTTAGGAATATATATGGACGAATACTGTACATGGGGTCCTCATATTAATTACATATGTAATAAAATTAATAAATTTGTTTTTGCGTTACGGAGACTATCAAAAATTGCTGACCAAACCACAGCTTTATCAGCATATCATGGATACGTAATGTCTAATATTCGTTACGGTATTTTAATTTGGGGTAACACTTCGGATGTTAATAAGGTCTTCATAATTCAAAAAAAGTGCATCCGAGCAATTTGCAACACAGGCCCAATGCAATCATGCAAGCCCCTTTACAAAGCGATGAAGTTGTTAACACTACCGAGTATATATATTTACGAAATGGCATGTTTCATGAAAAAGTATAAAAAATATTTCTTTGACACACGTGGTAATATTATCCCATTTAACACAAGGCATCAACAAAAAATATATTATCCGAAATGCAAAACTGTTCTAAGCTCAAAAAGTTGCTATCACATGATGATCATCATTTATAACAAATTGCCTTCGATAATAACAGATCTGCCATTCAACAAATTTAAAATAACACTGCACGACTGGTTGGTTGACAAATGTTATTACTCCGTCAAGGAATTTCTGACGGATAAAGCATAATGCATAAATGAATTATTGTTCTAATTTTTAATATATTCAGTAACAATTTAAATATTATTTTTCATTTTATTTTGTGATGTATACTGACTTGACATATGATTAAATTGTACTGACATGTTATGAATATGATACATTTTTAATTACTAAATAATGAATAAATAAAAAATCGCTTATGTAATTCTTCAAATCAAAATAATATTTGCATGTCGCTTATGTGACTAGACATGTATATATATATATATTAAAATGTATAATATCATGTTTTGGGCAAATAAAGTATTATTATTATTATTATTATTATTTTGATATTAACTATGTGCTTAATGTTGATGATGATGATCCAATTATATTCGCAGTTTCCGGTAACGCTCCACAACGACAACGCGTCTTTACGGAGCGAACACAGCCAATGCATCGCACGCACCTACAACGGACTGGTCTGCCTCGACGAGCTCTGCTGCCAGGGTGGGCTGACGGCGTCGCAGCTGGAGGAACAGCTGGAGAGAGATAGCGACGTTATCTTCATCGTCAAGTGACATCCGCCTGTGTCGACGACCTGCGTCCCGGCTGGTGTGTTTCACCTTTAATATTAAATATATACCAATTTCGTTTAATATTTCCAAAAACATAGTAGTATTCTCACCATCGAACGATTGTTACGTTAATTCTGGACGTTTTCATGACTCGATATTATTTGTAGTTCGTAATCAAAGTACTGAATAATTATTAAATTTTCACTAAATTATAGAAATTCCAATATGTATACTTTTTTCGTCTATATATTTTTTTCATAATAATTTAGAATTTTATTAATATTATAAATAGCAATATTGGCTTCATAATTATATTAATGTAGAAATAATAAGTTTTTATAGAAATACATGTTCAAAGATTAACAGCTTCCATGTGACGTAGCAAATAATTAGTTAGTCAAAAATTGTGTTCAACGAAAAATTATTAATTATATAATTAGGATTTAACTTTCGTCAACAATTTGTAAAGAAATCGAAAATGTGAAATAAAGCAAGTTAAAATAATGTTAAAATTATAGTTTTTTAAACATTTTTAAGTAAAAACATAACTTATGTTGTCAAGTTAAAGTACAATTAATGAAAAATACATCACTCGAACGACTGAAAATGTTGATTAATATTATTAAACGTTTTCATCGATAGTCATAATAATTAGTAAGATTAGGCAAGATATATATATATATATATATATATATATATATATATATATATATACAACCGTTTTCGTAGCTTTATTAGTGTATAGCAGCAAAATAAATAAAAAACAAACAATATAACTCGTTCAAAATTTGATTTCAAAATATATATTTTTACACAATTTGAGAGCAAATGTTTTATACAATATAAAGAAATCGACCTCTTTCTACAGACCTATAAGTAACTTAGGATTATGTCATAAACTCGCATTATAAAGAACTGCTCAATAGTTATAGTTTAAGATATTTTTTGTACTTGTATTTACATTTGTATAGTTATTATTACAACGGTGCTATATTTAATCCTTGTAAGTTTATAAGTAACGTTTATCGAAGGCCTGAAATCCCACCGAATTGATGTTTAATTAACAAAATGTTCAAAGTTATCACAAATGATGAATAAAAATGTTCATAATAAATTTGTAATAATTATTATATGAAGTACAGCAGCTATTTGAGTCATTGTAAAGCCTAAGAACATTCATTTTCCTAGTCGTTTTATATAAAAAATGCATCTTTAATGGCTTGCTAGTCAACTTACACAGTGCCTTCTTAAAACGCATAAATTATATTGTAATGTAGATGTAGACAGCTGAAGTTAAATAAATATTGTATAATGTATTGTTTTTGTTTATAAATACTGTTTAGAGATTATTTTTATATATTGTTATATTTTATATGAGTACTAAAAACTATACGAGTTATATGATCTAGTTGTTATTGTGTTTAAATTATATTAAAATAAAAAATATACTATTTTGAAATATATATTTTTTTTATTTATTGTGTCACGGATAGGATTATCTGGTGCTCTAGGCCAAACTTCTCTAAAAATATTTTCTACTGATATCTCAATCTCTGACCCGACTTCTAAATATTCCAATACTTCATAAATCTTACCGCTAGAAAATCGTAAAAATGGAGATAGTCACTAAATATTGTGAGTCTATCCTTTATTGATACAATAATTATCATGATTGAGGATAGGGCGATATTTTTCTGCCTGTCAATAACCTAAACGTACATGAGTGCTGCACTGATGATTAGTCCCTGGTATCCGGTAATGGTATTGTATGGAGACTGTTAAATCTTTTTAACTATGTACGTAATCAAATAAGTATATTATAAAATAATTCTTTTTTATATTGTGGCAGATACAAAATTCAAGATTTTACCTTACAATACTATATAATCCCACTGAAATTTCTATTTATCAATTGTTCATATACTTTGGGAAAATAAAAATCGAAAATCAAAGACAGTACTGATTTAATATATTCTTATATAACATCATATAAGTTACAAAATACATAAACAGTATGTAGGTAACGAAACACTTGACTAGCGTTTTAGAGACAAAACACAGTATGAAGATGTACTCTCTGATAACTGCGTGCTACAGACGCGACGCTGCCTAACCTTACATTTCTAGAACCTTCTATTTTTACACTCACACAATCCACGTAGCTAATAATTTTAATATTTATTTCAATAAATAGCAAAGCCGAATAAAAACACAAGACCTTTCCCTACACTTATCCGAAGCGTCCGTAGCACATAGGAACCCATTACAAAAATAGTATAATATAATCATTTTAACCTAAAAAACGAGAACTGAAAAAGAAAATCCAAGTTAAACGAACGAAAATCGTTAGAAAATAGTAATTTTTTTTTTCTTCGTATGTTGATTTGTATAAAAACTAAATTACGTTTTGGCACGGCGTATAGAAAATAGAACGGTCTGTATTTACATAATACTTCCAACATTGTATTTTTATTTGTGATATAAAAACTATCAGTATAACACTCCCCGGGGTTACCTTGCCCTTGTTTCACATTTCACACACAAATACAAATACAATTGATTTTTAAACGCGAGTGATTTATTTCATTTTAAATACAAATTATTATTTTTTTTACTGTATAAAAATAATGTTATTTTAGTCAGTTCATTATATTTTTTACAATAATAAGTGTCGATGAATTCATATTACATTATCATACACTTATTAATGGGTACAGAAATTATTTATAAAATTATGATATAAACACGTGTAGTTTACATATTTACGGCCGAATACTGAAACGTCATTCAAATATTAAGTATAGCTTAATTATTTGAGACGCCGTTAATTTAAAATTTCGCATACTAAATTTGAAATTAATTGCGCTCCAAATAATTAAGTCCCACTTAATATTTGAATGACGTTTCAGTATTCGGCCGTTAGTGTCACTCGCGTTTGACAAACGTCACTGTCAATTACTATTGTAAAAATAAATACTATTTTATTCGTTACATTGATCCATTAATAATAATCAAGATAGAAAACCGAGCGACAATGTTTCATATTTAATAATAAATACTTAAGAGAAAATATATATTGTAAGGTGTTTTAGCTCTTAAGTCACATAGTTAGAGGCTGTAATCGAAAGTAAACTTTTCATCGATAAGACATTGTCGCCACGATTGTATATCGAGTCCTTAGAAAATATTTATCGTTTTGTTTTGCGCATAATTAATTAGAGGAATCGATTTATATTATATTTATTGTTTCGGTTCACACGATCGGTTAAATATTACGCACGTATTACTATTTAATACTTTTTGTACAACATCGATTCATACATATCATTTGAAATTGATTGAAACATCGAAACTAAAAATCGATTAAGATAATTAATCGAATCGGAATTGTGATTCGACGTTAAAATGTCAACTTACTTATTAAATAATTAATATTAATCTGATCACAATTGTGTTCCGTCATATCGCTACAATTATTACAAAAGATCGTACGAATATTAAGTTCTAATTTCAAAATTTCGAAGTCATATATCACCGTATTATTATAAATTATTCATAAATTTTATACTTTACAAGTTAAATTATATATTAGTAAGCACATACAACTGTATTGATATAAATATGAGTATTATTAATATATAAGAAAATAGTCTTTTCTAAATACAACCTTTTACAATTTCAGTAGCGAAAATCCCTCTCTAATCGAACATATTTCAGACGATCGAATAAAATATAGCCCTCTCTTGTATGTGTATGGGGTTAAAAAGAGATAGCATATCTTTCAACTGTCATACATAATAAAATAAAATCGATATTGTACAAAAAACATCGTCTAACTAAACTGTATACACACGTTCAGACACACCCGGTCCTGAAATACACTGTATATAAAAATCATATTGCTTACATACATAGAAAGGCACAAAATATTTGGTAGGTTAAATAATACATCAAAACTTATTACATAATAGGCTATTATGTTAATTACACAATCATTTGATTTGAGAAACACGTCCCTTTCCACAATATAAGGGATCGCGAGTTACCGAGTTACATACATTCTAGACTGTTCTAGAAACAGATAGAAGCGATTACATATAAACTGTATGAAATCGATATCGAGAAAGCTATATAAGTTTTCTTTATTTACATCCTATATACTTATCAAACTCGCCGACCTTGTATTATATTATTATATAGCACTCTACTACAATACAAGCTGAACTAAGTGGCTCGCGAACAATCGAGTAAGTGTCTAATTGTAGATACAATATATTCAGTTAATTATTATCAGTTACATTTTTTATATGAGAAGAAATTCTAATTTCAAAAATTAAATATATTGTTACGATTTTGAAAAAGATTTGAAACATTAAATTAAAATCTTTGATTTTAAAGATAATGATATTATTAAAGCGTAATAACTTCAGTACATCTATCACATCAAACACCTCTTAAAAAAAAAAAAAAAAAACAATTATTCCTTGCCAACTAAAGATTATGTAAATTTGTACATGGAACATAGGCATAATTTAAAATAAGAATACGATTTTAATACACAAGCTTTTAGTCACTTACTCGACATATCGACAACTTCAAAATATTAATATACAACCGTTTCCTATTTTTCATCGTTGTCTTTATCAAAACGGGTTCATCGAACCGATGAATACATAATATCCCATATATTATCATAAAGGAATGAACCTACTTACATGAGTAGTGTAAAGATTAATTTTATTATGAAAAAATAATAAGACATCATTTTAAATATAATTAATAAAATCCATTTAAAACGTATTTGTATATAAGCCGCTACACTTTGACTAGGGACTATCATTATTGAACGGAATCCTGACAATCGTTTATTCCATACAATTTAATTAACATGGTTCAGTTAAGATTAAATTTCACTTGACTTAAATAAAGAACAGTTTTTGTTAAATTTTAATAATGATTACATAATTACACCCAGACTCAGGACAAACAGACATGTTCATACACACTAATGTCTGTCCTTGATGGGAATCGAACCCACGACCTGCGGCGCGAAAGGCAATTATCCAAACACGCCAACCGGTTTGTCCAATATTACGTTTTCATTTTTAATTTTAATTTTTTTAAAATATTTTATTAAATATATACGAATATTTTTATTACTCAATACAAATACGATTAAATAGATTAAGTAGTTATTTCATCAAATGTGCAAAAATACTGAAAGAAATAATATATTATATCACACAAACATACTCGCGACAAGAATACATTCATCAAAAATCATTGATCGATACTGTTTGATATTATCCATACAATAATAAAAGCTGTTTCATCTCATGTCTTATTTATACTTAAATTTAGACATTTTATTACAATTTTAATTACAACTATAATAGTTTAAATTTTTTCTTATTCGGTCATAACTATTTCTAATATTCGACTCAATTATTACACTTGCAAATTTCATCACTACTGTTCGTTATAAATATAAATTATGATACATATTATGTTTTATTTTACACTATGTGTTACACGATGCTTTGTCTTCTTCTCTCATATGTCAAAATAATGATGACGGAAAGAGATAGCTCTATGTGTATTCATCTGCTCTAGAAATTTTAATAGTAAGGCCGTTTTTTAAATATATTATTTGTAAACGGGTGATAATTTTCAACCTTGAAAGAATCAAACGTTCGAAACGCAGCTACGAAATCTTTAAACATTATAATTAAAATCGTGAAAAAAAAATCTTCGTAAAAAATGTATTAATGGTTGTTCAAGAATTATGTATGCAAGCTTAGATCATGTCGAAAATTGAGTTTTTATTTTAACCCGCTATAATGTAAAGTGTACCCGCTGTAAATTACTTATCATCTACATGATAGGATTATTGCCGCCTCAATTCTTTACTAAATTCTCAATTTTTATTAAAGATAACTTTAAATTTCCTTTGACGTTATACCACATTATTGTATTTAGATACCTATTTAAATACACAGGCAAATATAAGCCAGACACTGTTGATAATAAGATTCAATTTCGTTCAAACAGCTCTTCTCTCTGTTTCTCATGTTTCTCTTTCGCACATGTTGCTTATGCCATCGCACGATAGAGATGGAACAATGAAATATTTTATATTAATACTTATCACAAGTATAATAACTATAAAAAAAGTGTTCAATTAATTCAACATAAGTCTAAAAAGAATACAGTCACATCAATTGCGTTGGGTTATGTCAATTTTTCTGAATGTATTCTCTTATCACACGGTACACTATAGGTTATTTGCGAACGAGAGCTAAGCTCAGCTTATTTTGGGAATAAGGACGACAACAGCACATGGAATCTAGTTCTAGCCCATAAAAAAAAAACAATTACAATTAAATTACCAATTTTTTTGATATTTTATTATTCGTTTAAGTACTCTCTACCGTTGTTCATTTATTTCACCGTGCCTGTTATTTGTTCGATACAAATAAATGAGAAGGATTTCTTGTGATACAGTTTCATCCACTATAAATTTCGAAGATTGACATAACAAGCTAAAATTTTATCTTCATGTACATTGTACATCCTAACCAATATTATAAATGCGATAGTAAGTTTGTTTGTGATGCTTTCACGCCTAAACCACTAAGCCGATTTTAAAAAGTCATTCACCAATCGAAAGCTACATTATCAGCGAGTAATATAGGCTATATTTTGCCTCCGTATTCCCACGGGAACGGGAACTACGCGGCTGAAACCGCGGGAATAACGCTAGTAATATATATACCGAAAGGGAAAATTTGCCAAGTGTCCCAAGACACCTTCACTTATATGTATATTCTCTAATAATGGATAAGGCTTCAAATCAATAACTAACTTGCATACGTAATAATTGAACGTTCACCCACACACATTGACCAATCACAGTCTTACATTAGTCATACTAATACATATATGTATATTTTTACAGAAATTAATATTAAGGTAGATGGGTATTTCGATAGATTAAAAATAAAATGACCTCACCAATGACGATAGACAATATAGAGATTCACCAAAACCACTTTAATATATATCGTAAGGCAATGCGATGCGGCTCATATCGTGACACTGATAACTTCTTCTTCTGCTGCTGCTGCTGAGCTAAGCTGAGCTGCTGAGCTGCTGAGCTAGTTAGTTTCACCCAGAACACATTTCTGAATGTTCGTCCCATGCTGCCACCTGGAAATCAAAATGTACAGTTCTATAAATATATAAAAATACTTTTACTCCAACTATGTACTTAAGAAATACATTCATCCTATACTAATTTGTTTTGTTATCGGTACCAATAATGTTTTCGAAATTTTAACTAATTCGGTAGGGTTTCAGTTCGGTCGCTGGTTTGCCACAGATTCACACACTAAAATGTTAAATTTAATAAAATATAATAATATGAATGATAGTCGTCATAGTTCACATACATCGCATCAGCGAAAAGGCAATGAATTATTTGGACTGGAGCATGTTGCGCGTACCTGGCAGTCCCGCGAGCAGTACCACTGGTTGGCGCAGCCGGCGCACACGAACTGCGCCAGGCGCGCGCGGCAGCCCTGGCACGTGGGCGCCTCGTCCGCGCCCTCGTCGATCACGAGCCGGCCCGAGCCCGAGCCCGAGCCCGACGCGCCCGACGCGCCCGACGCGCCCGACGCGCCCGACTCCTCCGACGCGCCGCTCTCCTCCTCCTCCTGTGGAGAATGAGTAAAGCTACGTCACGACTTCACTACAATTGGGAAAAAACAGAATCATAAATAAACCGTGGATTAACGTATTCCATGCGATTAGACAATGGCTCTCGACAAATAATTCTTGAATGATATAATACAACACATATTCACTAAGAAATCAGTACTCCCAAACTTTTTACAAATCCATAATGAATACCACAGACAATAAAAGATCTCGACCAATGATATCGCTTCGTTTCAATATCATAGTTTCTTTATTTGGCTTTACCTGTGAATAGGCTGAACGGATCATATTAAACAAAAACATAATTACCAACTGCACCACTTCCGCTTTCTCCGCGGCGGGTTCTTGCTGCGCGGGCTGCACCGGGGTGATGGTGATCTCGCCACAGTTCTGCGCACACGCACACATATACATATTTCAACACGTTAAAGTTTTCTTACAATGTATACACACTTACACCACAGTTTTGACATCAATACAATATTTGATTGAAATTTTAAATAATTATAAATTTAAGTTACACATAAATGTATTCATACATATAATATTTAGAAGTTATTAGCAATAAAGATCGCAATTTTTTTATGAATATTTTTTTTTCAAATTATTAAATATTTTACATAATAATAATGATAATTTGCTTATATTGTATTTAATGTTGTTCTAGTTCGTGTCAAAACAACGTACAATTATTATCTACGAACCCTTGGTATGCACATTAAATAATATAAATTGCAAATGTAAATAATATGAAAATGAAGTGGCATTAGAACTAACGATGAGTATTGCCATTCTCAAAAAATAAAATGATTAAAACGCGAAGTCATTCAACCGTCACATTTGGGCGGATGTAAAAAAACTTAAATCTAAATTTTGAATTTGGAACAACGGCCAATCAGGACACCAATTGTTTGTAATCTCGTACATGAGGTGGTACCTTGGCCTGACCGAAAGTTGGCAACGGCGGAGCGCTCTGTTTCCGTTCCGGCGACGTAAGCAGTTTAGCCAACGTCGGCGAGTAACTCTGAGAGGCGGGGGGCGCCTGCTGGAAGGTTGGCAACACCCATTCAAGCTAATTGAAATTTTAAAATGCGATGCGATGCGATACAAAGCCCATGGGGAAGGACTGTCGACACTACTAAACTGTTTCGATAATTTTCAATTTCGCTACAATATAATCGTTCCAACATTTTATTTCGTATTTATGAAAAGGACAGCAACAGATAAAAAAATATTACAAGTAAAAATTATACACTTTTCTCCTACTTTTGAAAAAAGTCTTTATTAGCCCATCCCCATAACAAGACAAATACTTTTAAAATGGCAATACATACTTTGAGTGCATATAATTTAAGGTTGCGATATGACTCCAAATTGACAAGCTATGAAGTTGATGACGGAAACCAAATTAAAATGTTGCCATAAGCTACAAAGGATTATGAATATACATGAATGTATTACCTTAGTCAAGATGCCATGCAGTAAGGAGTTCTGCTGTGATTGTCCCGTTTCCTGATTGGTCGTGACTGGTAGCAGCGAGATTTCTGGATACGGAGGGGGTGGCGGAAGTCTCGGACTCGAGGCCGCCATCCGCTCAGCTTGCTTGGCCATCATGTGAGCGTCTTCGTTCCTCTCTTGCCGTCTTCTACTCTCTGGTCTGATGTGATGTTCCGGTCGATTGGTCATGGTCTCGACGGGTCTGGTGGGCATTAAGTTATTTTGCTGCATGTTCGCCAACTGAACGAGAACATCTTTGAATGATAGACCGTTTGGAAGACTTCCTGCTTGGATTTGCTGCAGCCGTTCCAGCATCGCTTTTTGATTCTGAAATATAACTAAATTCTATTAAAAACATTCGGAAAGGAGTAAATTAACGGTATTATAATGAATCATGTAAAGTGTACTTCAATTAAATAATATTTTATTTCGTTCCTTAACTATATTATTTATAATATATAAAGTATTAATGTAATAACAATCGAAATTAAAATATCGGTTCGATTACGTCTTACTTATTTAATTCAATAATAAGAATTGTGTTCCGATTTGAAGGGTGAGTGAGTGTAATTACAGGCACAAGGGACATAATATATTTGTTCCCAAGGCTTGTGGCGCATTGGTTATATAAATAATGGTTAATATTTCTTGCATCGACACCGTCTATTAGCGATTGTGGCCACTCAACATCAGGTGGCCCTTTACCCGTCAGTAAAGTATCTATAACATAAAAATAATAATTGCCACGGAGGCCAATCTCTATAGAGATAAGCCAACTGCGCAGGAGAGATTATTGTGTACAGGTGTGTGCGCAGTCACAGGCGCACTTTCCCTAACTCTCATTATCCGGCACGACCGGAAAGAGTTCAGACGCAGGACCAGCTTTACGTGCTTTCCGAGGTACGGTAGTGTACACACTTTCAAACTCCGGGCTGATATTGGAATTTTTCTGATAGAACAACCCAATATATTTTATATTGGCCTGACCAGAATTGAACCCAGGAGCACCGAGTCGGCTTATATCTAGCCACTAGACCAACGAGGCAATCACAGAATTCGACGAACATAAAAAATTATAACAACCACGACCAAATGATTTAAGCCATATGAGACCTAAATCAAAGGCAGATAAGCGTTATATAATACATATACATGTGTACAAACATCGCGATTGAATGAGGACTCGAGAACAAATCTTAATTGAATAGAAGCATACGTCTATCATTCAGAAAGAGGTCAAGGTAGGGAGCCATCATTCCGACTGGCAGTATTACACAATATCACGATCAGCTCGACAGTCGATTACGTCATAAACTTTGGGCATTTCTTATTAATTGACATTTGTTTATACTACATTATGTCAAATCACCTTATTTGTTTTATTTAATTTATTTTTTTAATGGAATGTGTGTAATTTGTTGGTCAAAGCTTCAATTGGACTTTTTATTAGTTTAATATTTCTTTATATATTTATTCTAAACATAATTATATTAAAAAAAGTTGTTTGTTTCTGTGATGTCACTAAAAAATATCATTACATATAAGGTCCTCCAGACCGATTTCGGCCACGGCGGCCAATCTCAAGAGAGACTAGCCAACTGCGCAGGAGATATTATAGTGCACAAGCGTGTGCGCAAACACAGGTGCACTCTCTTTTCCTTAGCTCTCATAATACGATGGGACGGCAATCCGACACGACCGGAAAGAGTTCAGGCGCAGGACCAACGGCTTAACGTGCTTTCCGAGGCACTGGAGTGTACACACTTCCAACTTCCAGACTCCGGGCTGCTACTGAGAATTTTCTGACAGAAAACCCCAATAACTATTTATTGGCCCGACCTGGGAATTGAACCCAGAACCGAGTCTGCGGCCTTATATCAAGCCACTAGACCAACGAGGCAGTCTTTTACATTACATATACAGTGGTGGTCATATAATTAGAAACACTTCTTATGAATAAAGAAAGTATAACTTCAACGTACAAATGTTCGTAAAAAATATACACATTCAATAATTAATAATCACGCAATAATATAGCCACTCTAATAAAAAACTCATTAAATGCATAAAATATCAAACATATTTTACTTTTAATTACAAAATGAGTCTTACACATGTAGGAGTATATTTTTTTGTTACTGGCCGCTTGGACGCCTAATTAGAAAGATTTTAAAAAAACATCCATAGCTCGTTCTTTTTTTGAAAAAACCTCTCCCAAAGAAGATACGCTCATGTTCGTTCATGTTGCTAAAAAATCTGTCGTGTTTCTAATTATACGACCACCACTGTATATTTAATGGTCCTCCTAACCGATTTCGGTCACGGCGGCCAATCTATAGAAAGATTAGCCAACTGCGAGCGTAGATATTATAGTGCACAAGTGCGCAAGCACAGGTGCACTCTATTCCCTAACTCTCATAACCCGATGGAACGGCTATCCGACACGACCGGAAAGAGTTAAGGCGCAGGACCAACTTAGGGCTGTATGTGCTTTCCAAGGCACGGGAGTATACACACTTGCAACTTCCAGACTCCGAGCTGCTACTAAGAATTTTCGACAGAAAATTTCAATAACATTTTATTGGCCCAAACTGGGATTTGAACTCAGGACCAACGTATCCGCCTTATATGTAGCCGCTAGACCAACGAGGCAGTCGTATATTTACTGAGTGATACAATCATATATGATATGATAAACACATGTTTATATATTTATCGACATTTTAGAATAGAAAAAAATGCCAAGTGACCTTTAAGTGCACTTTACATATTATTTTTATTACATACATTAATTCAAATACAAAAAAAAATACCATTAAAAATTTATCTATACACGGAAAAACTACTGGATAGATTTCAATGACGTTTTCTAAATTTTATTCCTTAGACACTTGGCCCTATCAAAAAAAAAAAAATTATTGCGATATCTTCATTTAATAAAAAGTTTTAGTTTCAAGAAACAACGATTTGTATATGCACTGCATGTTCAGTGATGTAGGTTTAAACAAAGTATATTTTTGCTTGCGATCTTTTTGATGTTTTTTCCTTTGTACATAAGAAAACTTTGTTAATATATCAAGCAACGCGGACAAAGTAGCGGGTATCAGCAAGTCTCTGATAAATATCAAGAATTTCCATATATTATGTTTATGTAGATATCATATAATAGAAAAAGCATTGTATACGTACCATATCTAAATTGTTGAATAACATATTGAGGTTACTTAAATTATTCATATTGTCCATTTTTGGTGCAATCGGCCTCGGAGTGTTCATCATATTAGGATTGACTATGGACTTCATTCTTCTCCCTCTCCGAGGAGTTATTTCAGGGTTCCTTTGTCTATAATCAGCTATTATAGATTTGACATCTTTAGTTGGCCCCTGACGACCCATTGGCATGCCAAACGGCGGCAACTGCCCATTCATGTCTCTTGGGAACCCTGGCATTGGACCTGGCATCATCATTGCCTGAGGGAACACAGGTTTTGGCATTGATTGCATATGAGCTGCTTTATCGTACGGTGGCGGTAAACCTGACATTGGATTGAAGTGTGAGGTAACAGGTAAGACTGGTGGCTGGATGATAGTGTTCATCATAGCTGATCCGGGCTGCTTGATAGCTAATCCAGATATTTCATCACTCTTGTCAATAGCCAAGTTCTTAGCCTGGTTTAGATAGTCGAAAGGATCTGTTCTCTCTGCACCATTTACATCAGCACTTTTCTCGAATGAAAGAACCTGTTTTCGCCTCAGAAGCCTTAGTAATATTTCTTCTTTCACTTTTTTTAAATGCAATATATTGTTCCATTCGTGTTCTTTCTTCTGTGCTAATTCACGTAATGTCTGTATTTCAGATAGTAGTTGTTCTGTGTGCCTCTGTATTTCATCAATGTTGTTCTTCGTGGCCGTGTGTATGTAATCATTTATCATTATGTCATGCTGTGGAAATGTCTTTTCAACTTCCGCACAAAGTTTCTTCAATGGAGATTCAGTGTCTACTTCTTCACTAGCTCGTCTTTTGAGTGCTTGCTCGTCCTGAGATAGAGAAAAATGACATTGTTATTTGGGTATTGTATATGAAATTATATTTGGACATACTTACTGAATTTCATTTTTGATTGATATTTAATTTAAGCATAGCCTAGGAGCTTCAAAACAATAAGAAACATGTATAAATTTAATATTAAATAACATTATTACTATACTAATAATACTACTATAGTAATAATATTATTTAATATTATTACTTTTAATTTACAAACATAACTTTAATAATTTATTTATTGTATCAATTTAATTGTGTCATTGAATTATCCTTCACTCAAAAATATAAATAAAAAGTTAATATATATTCCAAAATTGACCAAAATTATCAATCATAACAGAAGTGACATAAAAAATTACTAATTTGCCAAAAATGTTACTTGGCATGTTCTTCAAAGATTTTTTTAATTATTATTGTAATATTACTGAAATAGATTTCTAAATAAACTAAATCAAGAAATCAAATTATGAAAAGTTTAACATACATATCCAACCTATATCAGTTAACTATACCTTATTTATATCACCGTTAACAGCCTGTATATTGGGCTTTGGTTCCGTTTCTAGTTTCTCAACCAACTGAACATCAGTCATCTCCACATCAGTAGTCTTCTCAACTTTAATCACTTCCTTTGGACTGTCCCTTATTGCAATTGGTACAGATTCCGGCTCCTTAATTTCCAAAGCCACACTCACACAATTCTCTTGACCTTCATTACAGTCTACACCATTGCCTTCCTGCTTAGGCGTATCTATGTTTATCTCAATGGGTTCTGCATTCTCTTCTGGTATAGTTTCTATTACACTTTCCTCTTTTATGTTCTCTGAAACTAATGTACTTACAATTCATACAAATATTATAGTATGTTTTTATTAATTTACGAAATTTTACTATATTTCAACATATACACAGGGTTATTATATCCTTAGTTTGATTATTCTACTTTAATATTGCACTATTTGATACATTATTATAAAATAACGGAATCATGTATGTGATCTTATAACCAAATTCATTAAGGACTTTTTAATACAAATATATAAATTGTTTAAGAATATAATCTAATAAACTAAATGGTTATAAAGCAAATATAATGCAATGTATAAACAGTATACTGTAATTCATTCAATAGTGGATAAAAAATATATTTATTCGAACTTTAAGGAAACATTACATTTGAAAAAGTTAGATAAACCTACCTTTAATTGTTTCAGACACTTGCAAGTTATTACTATCATTAATCTGTGTTTCACTTATTGGCTCTTCTTTGGCATAATCATCACAGCTCTCCTGAATTCCCTCTCTCAATGACTTATCATCAGAAACCACCAGCTGATTCTTTACAGCAACATCATCATCAATCGACAAGGGATCGACTTCATTTTCGTTTCCTAACTCCGGCGCAGGGGACACATCGGCTCCCAGCAACCGGTCTTTCGGAGATTCCACTATTTTAATGCCTATATCGTTCATGTTTATTTACATACTTTCGATGCACAAGACACAATGTCAGCACGCCGCACTTAGGTTCAATGACTTTGAAATAGTCCACATAACCATTATTACACTTCAAATCAGACCGCTTTTAGCACGACCTCGATGCTTACTTATTAAGGCAATATCAGAACAACGCGCAAAGCGAACAATTAAAATATTTGAAATTTATTTCCCATATTGGGAGACTTCACTATGCAACAGCATTTGAAGCTATGAAACTATGGGTCAAAATAACCGATTTAATAAAAGTGTAAAATTACATTTATTGAAATGTTAACTGCACGGCCCATGTAACATTGATTTAAAATATGGCGAGGTTTAGTTTCTAGCTTTTATTAAATATATATTAAAAAAATAATCCCTTCTCGCAAAGGACGCAACACGCAATCACAGATAAAAAATATTTTTTCCATTATAGTATTAAGTATACGAAAACGACTATACCCATAACAATTGAAGTAAGCAGATTTTTTAGGAATGTAATTTTAAATTTACTAATCAACAATTAAATTCCATTACATTTTTTGAATTAATCATCTCATCAACATATTAATTAATATATGAAAGTAAACCACAAGAAAAATATATTAATATCCGACGGATATCTAAATATTTTATGTTACATGTATAACATGTATTGTTATGATAATGATTTAATCACTCATTTTTTCACCAGTATTTTTTTGAGAATTTATCATCTCGTTAGTTTTTTCATAAATAAAAATCCTAATAGTCAGTATTATTTATCGTAGACAAATCGTAGATATAATCAGTGATAATATTATAAGTAAAAACTTATAATATATAAGATTATTCACAAATTATTATGTTAGTTTTTATTTTAAGGTAACATAAGCATTTAATTTTATATTTGACATAATGTAGTTTAATTTATTTAGTTTTAATAAACGTTTGCCATTATCTTCTTTTCAAATAAGGCGCCATTATAATGGAATGTCATTAAATATTATTATTTATATGTGTTTAGTGATGTGTATAAACCCACTATGGTTTCAATTTCAATAATCGATGACATTGGTTGACAATAAAATCCTAAAATACTTTCTATTAAATAAATGAAACATAACTAATTTTACTTAATATTTTCATATGATTGATGAATGTAATCAAATTAAACATAAATAATACCGTTTTAATTACTTAATTCATAAAGAATTCAATTTACCTACTTATTACCTATCAACGTACCTCCTGCAGATTAAAATTATAAGCTAATTTTATGTGTATATGTGCAGTGAGTTTCAGTTTTCTGGTTTAAGTATCCATTTACCGTCATTACCATATATTAACGTTATAAAATAACTAAGCTCAGTTACACTTTTCAAAAAAACTTTATATTCCTTACGCATGTTACAATATCTTGAAAATAAAATAAATATTATATAACAAAACAGGAAAATTTTATTAAAGCCAATTTTCATTTCAATATTGATATTTATTTTGTAAGTGATAATTGATATGAACACTTATTTTTTTTACTAACAACACTACGTAGTCCGTACATGATGAAATAAAATGAAATGAAAAAGCAAATGGCTGACTAGAAATCGACGTTCTTGAATTTGCACTAAAAAGAATCCGATGTAATTACATGAATTATGCGCAATTTATGATCATGATTAGGCGAAATAAAGCTACTAAAGCAATAAATAACTAGAATAACTTAATATTGGCTACGAAAAGCCAGTCTAAACTATAGAAATATATCAATTCCTATCTCTAACCCAAATTAGTAATTTGCAAAAATATGAATCGTGCCTGCGACGGACCCACGTCCGTTTTTTGTTGAGGTAAGTTCATTTTGTTTATTTTATGAAGTCTTAGATGTTTGGGTTTATTATTTTGTAAATCGTCCATGGAATAATTAACCTTATTCATATAATTAAAATAAATTTGGATAGTTGTATTTAGAGCTTAGAAATATTTTGCCTCTACAAATAATTATTTATTTAATTTATTAAATGTATTAACGTATTTTCAAGTTATTTCCAACATTATACAACTCATGAACTCTCGTGACCTTTAAATTTCTTTGAACAAGTCATCTATAATTATAAAGATCATTGCGATAATTTGCCAAAATTATAATACCATGTTTATATGAGACTTGATCTGTTTATAGTTGATGTGATGTGAAGAGGCAACTGGGCGGAGACCGCCCTGATCAAGAATGGAGCGGAGCTACGATAAAAGACACAGCAAGCACCACAAGGAGAAACACAAGAAACGTTCTCACAAGAAGTACAAGTCTCACTCTGGTGGTACACATGATCCGTCTTACGCTACTATTAATTCGGTCAAACCCCTGGTGGAGTATTCCGATGTCAGTTCCGAAGATCTGTCGGCCCCGGAGGCTGGCGAGATCGAAAGCGAAGCGAGCTCTATAGGCAGGCACATCGCTGACGATCTCGATAGAACTAGAAAGTCCCATTCTATCCGCACTTTTCTTGACAACAAGATATCTGTGACCACAACGAGCCGACGGGCTGCCGAGGAATACGCATTCAATCGTGATTCTTCTTCAGCAGCAAGGAAGAAACGTGGGGTCGAATATGAGGAGCCGGTGCCAGAGTTCGACGACCTCTCGCGTTACAAAAAGAAAAAAGACAAGCGTAAGAAAGACAAAAAGAAGCGGAAGAAGAAGTCTAAACACCACTCTCGGTCTGCGAGCTTAGAGAGTGTGTCTCCTGATGATAATGTGCCAGCGGGTACTCCCATGCGACCAGTAACGCCGCAACGCTACACGCAAGTCCCTATTAGTGAATGGGAGAAAGCATCATCTCCACTGAGGAATGGTTCCTGCTCTCCACTCTCGCCTACGACCCCACCCCTGAGACGTGACCGGCACATTGGGTCACCGCTTCATAGGTCCATTCACAGAGAACCTTCTTTACATAATGCTATTCCATTGTCACCGCCACCTCCGATAATCAGGTAATAATCCAAAATAATTTTTAAAAATAATGAACGTCTTTAATCATATTTAACAATATATACGTAACATTTTATAATATTAAATCAATTGAGATAGTTGCATTAGTTTTATCAATTGTTGGATTTGATTTAGCTATGTGATGCGCTACTCCACATGAAACTAAATATTTTTATACCGTCACTAGATTCAATGCCTTGTGTAAATGATTTACCCATTATTTTTCATGCCATCAGTATTGATTTATGGTGAGTGCACAGAATTGCTTATAACATTTTTATCATTATAAATTCTATTTGTGTAGTATTCTTTGATAAATTTGAATTACGTAGGAGACACATTCGTAGAATGCACAAAAGGACTTCTTAGAGGTCATCAGGTGATCATTTTAAATATGATTACTTTTACAAAAATAATATATGCTACTACATAATTCTATTCCCTATTCTCATCATAATTTATCTTGTTTTCTTAACTGTCTAATGTTATTTTAGTTTATGTACTCATTCTTCATTCAAGAGCTTCACATTATGTTCATACTCATCAATAGGAAACAGCTAGAAAACTCTAGAATCTTATCTTACTAATAATATATGTAAATATAATTAATGATTGTCTGTGTATTTAATTATTAGTTTGATTGTGTATTCGATCATATTTCAATGACCTTTAGCTAAATAAATGTATTGTGTCATGGATCAGGACATATAAAAAGTATATTTTGTTCAGTCCTAATATGCCACAATCTAGCAATTAGTACTTTTCTTTTTTGTTTATTGTAGAATGTAGTTAAATACACTAGGTTTTATGTAAATGATAAAAATTATAGATTTTGCTTAATGACTGTTTTCTTTTCTTCAATGAAGCAGGAGAAGACAAAAGTCTACCACTCCCCACACTCCGCTGGTACCTCCCTACCATGAGACGGTGACAATAGACTCGGATAATGAAGACTATGACCATGGAAGAAGGGATTATTGGCACGAACCACACCGTCCAGTCCATCATGTGATGTCTAATGATATCATGGTCATACCAGGTATGAAATAATTGTTTGTTTTTTATAATTGTTAATTCAAAGACATGAGATGAGTGAGTCGAAGACAGAGGCTTTAGAAAGGGTGCTTAGTGAATGCTTGGTATAATCTATACTTTTATTTATACCAATATATAAAGCTGAAGAGTTTGTTTGTTTGATCCGGCTAATCTGAGGAACTACTGGTTCGAATTTAGAAATAATTTTTGTGTTGTATAGTCCTTATGTCGAGGAAGGTTCGGTTCTAGCCTGAATTTTGCTAATTATACGCGGGTGAAACCGCGGGGCACAGATAGTAAAACATATAATCTATTGCTTTTCATTTAATTTGAGAAACGAATTACATTATTATATACATATGTTTCGGTATAAGGCGAAAATTTGTTTGTTACTGTTGCACAGGTGTAATGTATAAAAAAATAGCCTCTGTCTTTCCTTCTGGTTCGAACTTGCTTGTTCATACCAAACTTAATCAAAATCTTTTCAATGGTTTATCGATTGTTGTTCGATTGTCATTTACTTAAGCTATCGATATTGAGTGATATCACTATCTCGGTTAAACAAATGTTATAGACCTCGTTAGCTGAGATTTTTGTTTGTACGTGTCTAATTTTTGTATGTTATTACGTTTCATTTAATCTGTGCTATGGTTGACCTAATGTTGATTTATACCACAGAAGGATTTATTATACCAAAATGGCAAAATTTCATAATGATTGTTTGAGTAGTTACGTCGTGAAATCGTAACGAACAAACATATAAATTCTTACATTTATAATATTAGTTAGGATTCTTGAGGTATATCACATCACATAAATCTGATAAGAAAATTGTTTTCGTATAACAATATACAGTTATTTATGAGAGATTGTAATTAGAAGTTATTTAAATTACTTTGGTTGGTTTATGTTTTCATATTGTTGTCCTTTGTTTTATGAAGAGAGTAGGGGTTAAGTATTAGGTACTCTGTCTTTTTCTGTAGCCCTGGCAACGTGTATCCCAAATTTCATGACGATTGGTTTAGCAGTTTAGACGTGAAAGCTTAACAAAGAAACAAAACAAACTCATTAACTTATAATATTGATTACTAGCTTGTCTTCGCGGTTTCACCCGCGTAGTTCCCGTTCCCGTGAGTTAACGGAGATAAAATATAGCCCATGTTACTCGATGATAATGTAGCTTTCTATTGGTGAGCGAATTTCTAAGATCGGTTTAGTGGTTTAAGCAAGGAAGCATTACAAACAAACAAACTCACATTCACATTCTTAATATTAGTAAATACTAGCAATATATATACGTTTCATAATACGTTTGAAGCAGCTATACAAGCTGCTTGAAACGTTAATCTGTTTAGATATACTATTTTTTATTATTATTTTAAGGCAAGGTAGTGTCACATAATATTAAATCATTATCGCCGCCTATTACACTATCAATGTAAGAAGTATTCCCCACTTCAATAATAACAAAACTTACACATAAGAGATATTATATATTAATTAGGAGTTAGGTTTAGGTTATTGATACATTGTGACTCAGCAGATTATTTGACATATTTCATTCACATTGTTATATCATCAACTGGAAACATGATTGGAATGTATTTATTCACGTGTAATCTATATTTTAAGCCGAGATGGCCCAGTGGCTAGAACGCGTGAATTTTAACCGATGAACGTGGGTTCAAACCCGGGCAGTTTTCAAGTGTTTAATTTGAGTTTATAATTCATCTCGTGCTTGACGGTGAAGAAAAACATCGTGACGAAACCTGCATGTGTCAAATTTCACTCAAATTCTGCCACATGTGTATTATGCCAACCCGCATTGGAGCAGCGTGGTGGAATAAGCTCTAAACTTTCTCCTCAAAAAGGAGAAGAGGCCTTAGCTCAGCAGTGGGACATTCACAGGCTGTTACTTTACTTTAATCTATTTTAGTAATTTATAAATCAAAAGTGCTATAGCATGATTGATGTCAACTATTCATTGCAACTAATTTCATGCATATGTTTTTTTTCGATTTCATGTACTTTTGATTTCCTAAGATATCGTTATCGGAAAACAAACTCAAAAACAAAATTGAAACGAATGTTTTTATTGTTTTTTTTCTGATTGTTTAATTCTTGTCAGCCTTACCGGCCGGCCGACTTTGTCTTTAAAGGGCCATCTCGGGTACGACATGCTGTCCACGTTGTAGGTATCGTAGGCCTAGCCATAATTTTGTTGACACGTCCGTTTTTGGGAGGTCACTAACCGGGGTCTTAGTTTCCGTCGGCGATTAGGTGTTTGATGTGTTTTCCCTGCGGAGGGGTTTGCGACGTTTATCTTATTGTCACCAAGACTTGGCTAGACATGCATAAGACGCCTGAGTCTGCCTGGCCGTTAGATCGTGCAGCAGCTATTATACAATGACTATCGTTCCGCCCCTTCTTCGGCCGGATTGAAAAATTATCTTAGTAGATATTTTATTAGATTTTATAACATTAATACATATTATATTAGATTTTATTATATCGCTCTTTTAGCGATAAGACCGCCTTTTGGACATTAACACTGTTCTTAAATAGTAATAATAATAATTATAATAATTTCTTGGGACATTATTCACACACGGCCATCTGATCCCAAACTAAGCAGAGCTTGTACTATGGAAACCAGACAACTGATATACTACATATACTACTTTTTCTTTCGTAAATACATACTTATATAGATAATTACACCCAGACTCAGGACAAACAGACATGTTCATGCACACAAATGTCTGTCCTGGGTGGGAATCGAACCCACGACCTGCGGCGTGAAAAGCAAGTGTCTTACCAACCACGCCAACGGGCTCGTCAAAATAATAGTATTTATAACTGTATGTTTCCCTGATCATGTATGTGTTGTACAATAAAGCATATTCTATTCTATTCTACATTGAGTTACATTATTGCAATTTTCGTAGGGATCTCTTAATAAAATACAGTCCTTGTAACTCGGTGATAATGGAGCTTTCTGTTAGTATGATTAGTTTTTGAGTTTATTCATTACAAATAGACATACGAAAAATCATCATCAAACAACATCAGGTTCAAAACGATTACGCCAATGTCTATATAAATATATGTCAAGACTTAAACTATATTTGGCCGATAAAATTAGTCAAATAATACTTTTCAACTAGAAAGACACGAATCCAACTATTCTTTATAATATCAAACATTTTATTCTTATACATGATGTAAAATCGGGGTAATTTTTTAAATTAGAATTTTAATAATTATTATCTACATAAATAGAACAGACTCCATGATACCTAATAACCACTTCACGGGTCGGACAGGGTTTTTGTTACATATATACAGGATAATGAACGTGCCTTTTAGCTCTTTGTAGGTACATTTAAAATGTTTAATTAGTAGACTATTGTTATTTACGAGAATATATTTCTCATACAAAAGAGTTATGAGTTTGCTAGGTTTCTTAAGGTAAAATTTATTTCGTATTTAAACAGGTTTCTTCACCTTGATACAAAACTTTCTTGTGTTTTTTAAAGGATTGTTTTGTTTTTTGTTTTGACTTAATTATTTCCATACAACAAGTTTCTGTTATACAAGCATATTTAGAATTGCTACATTGTTATCATTTATAAGGATAAAAAGCAATGACTTGTATATTTTTGAGAGTAGGTACCAAAATGGTACGGTGGATAAAACACTGCGGATCACAAACGGTGATCCCGTGCTCAAATGTGTAAGTGCCACTTATGGCCGAATACTGAAACGATATGAGCTAAGCACGATAAGAGTGCGTTATTTATATTTATATTGCGCCTTATGTTCACGATGAAGTGAAAGATGGTTTGGGTTCGATGAAATTCTTTGTGCATCAGTTTCATGGTGTGATTTTATTTTTATTCTATATGGTTCTTAATTATATTAGAAATGAATGTGTGTCCATAGATTCTCCAGTTCACGAGCCCCGCGTACGCGATTACAGTCCGCGCCGACACCGACGTCGCAGTCCGCGTCGACGGCGCAGTCGCGACCGGGACCGACATCGGGACCGCATACCGACTCATCACAATATGTACGTAATAGTTCTATCAAGGGTTAACTACACCATCGAGTGCGGCAAGTATGCACTTTTAAAGAAAAAAATATACATTCAAATGTATCCCATCGGACAATGTATAGTGCATCTCTGTCTGGACACTCCCTACACGCCATTTTTGAAATTGTACACGTGGAAATGTATTGTCAAATATAAATTGCAAAAGACGATTCGTCGAACGACTTACTTATTTTAACGATTGATTATGAATAATGTCGTATCTATACCGGGCAGGTCGCCCAGCCGCAGCTCGCTGAAGCGCCGGCGCTCGCGGTCGCGGCGCCGCTCGTCGTCGCCGCCGCGACACCGGGCGCGACACGCCGACGCCGCGCGCGAGCGACACAGGTACTGTAGCACTCACCACTCATACTGTTTATATATTATATTGATATACCAAGGAGTGCTGTTTGGAAATAAAAATATGTAGGCACCTAAAAATAATATAAATCGAAACAATAGATAAGACACCATAAGATATTCTGCTGGGCAGAATTACGCTTATTACAGTCTATTATATTTTTTTTAAAGAGCAAAATGCGTCGCATACGCAGGTTACCCGAGAATTAATTATGTCGACCTCGAGTCCAACAAACATTTAATAGTAGTTCTTAAATGCTCTCTCAGTATCACAGTAATTAGTTATATTATTGAATATCGTAATTTGCGCATGATGCATCACATATAGACAGAAATTAGTGTTTTAGTGCAATCTTAGCCTAAAACATAATTTTCTTTAGTCTATTAAGCAATCGGATGAGCGTCACGTTTGACAATGAGTTGATATATCTGTATTTAGAATGGTGTTGAAAAAACCGTTAAGAATATCTTCTAAATGTATTACAGGGGTAAACATGAATCGCCGAGTCCTCCGTCGTCTACGATGCTTCAACGGAAAATTGATTTCAAGGAGAAAATTAGTGATACTAGTCTATTTGCGGAGCTCGTCAAAGATAAACATAAACGAGCTAAGGTAAGTTTCCAATGTCTTTATATATTACTATCTAAGTTTGTTTTATTTAAATACACAATATGTGTTGTGTGTGCTTTTTTAATTTATTTGTAATTTGGAAACTTGTGAGCTTTTGTATACTTGTGGTTATAAAGCTAGTTTTACTTTTCACTACGACTTTATTTGAAGTGACTACGATATTCTTTAAACAAATGTTATCTTTTTCGGAAAAATGTTCAGACTGTTTGAGGTATTCAGAGAGAAAATCCCAGTCTGCGATTTTTAAAGGCCGGCTTTAAGTTTGATAGGGAACAAAGTTTCATATATATATCTGTATTGTTTATTTGTGTTCATTGTAATAGAAGCTGCAAGAAATTTTGGAACAGAAGGAAGAGTCTCAAGGCGCCGCCTCCAGCAACGCTTCAGTTTCGAATAACCCGGATACATTCACGATCGATGAATTGTCCAGCAACACTGCCGATAGTTTATTACAGGTATGTGTTAACAAAGCAATTAACTATTATGTATTATGTTATTATTATTTATTTTTATTAATATTATTACTATGATTTATTTTAGGTTTCCAAAGAAAACGGTGACAACAACAACACCAAAACCGATGTAGTAGACATTCCTATGCCCGTGCCCGTGCCGACGCCCGCGGACGACGAGGCCGAGCTGCCGCAGGCGAGCCCCGCGCCGCCGCAGCCGCCCGACCTCGCCGACCAGCCCACTGCCAACGGAGAGGTGTCGGAGCCCAACTGTTCAGAGGTTTGAATATTATTCACTTTGTAAAATGTAATTGGTTATTAATTATTATATCATTAATTGGGTTAATTTCCACAATTCACCGACTGATTTATTTCAATGAAGCTCTGGTCTGGAAAGTTATGACACGCTCATCAGTTGTAGTGTAAGGGTGTAATTATAGCCCTAGGATAAAATCTTGGTTGGATCTCTATGGGTTTTGGCATTTTAATAAAATAACTTATCAATGATTAAAATATGATTAAAATGTTGCATTAAAAATTTCAGAAAACAGAAATCGTACAACAAAAGCCGACAACACCGCCAATCACAGCGCCGCCTCTGCCAAAAGGCGGCAGTGTCGTGGAGGAAGTCTACCTCAATAATCAACAACCTCCGCCGCCTAAACCGAAGAGCCTCACAAAGCTACCAATGCCGCCTAATACTCAGGTAATATTGGTGTCTAAGCTATCATCGAGAAGTAACACGATCCATATATAGGTCGGATTTAAAATATTTTAGTCAAGTGTGCAACTATGCCAAAACAAGTGTTTTTTTTTGTATTTATCAAAATATTTGTTTAAGTAGTACTAATTGCAATTCAATTGAATGTTATATACTAAGTGGTACATATACATATAAATGTAATGTAATTTATTTCAGGTTGAAGATCTCAAAACTCTTGCAAATGACAGTCCTTTGAGTACACCATCGCCTAGTCCCGTTAAAAAACCCGATAAGCCGAAGCGAACCGGAATTATGAATTTGCCAATGCCACCCGGTAAGCAACAATCCATTAATATGTTACTACTTCCCTATTATACATTAGCCAGTTATAATATTTCAGCAAAAAACTAAACATTTAAATAAACAGTTGCAAAATATATTGATATAATAATGATGATGTTAATATTATCAGTTACCGTCAATTAGTCTTGGCTTGCTTATAAGGCTATAGATCCTTGAGGTTTTGGTTGAGTAGCAGCTTAAAATGTTATCATGTTCTATGGCGAAATAGCGATACTGTCGCCGTCTGGGTTGTTGGCAATGTTGCTTATAATGTCTGTATTTATCCTTTAATAAAAATATGGGTAGACAATTAAGAGACTGATCAAGTGTCCCATTTGCTTGCCTCGATAATCCAATTCCATATAAAATATGAACTTGGCTGAAATGAGATTATAATCAGTGTCAGTAATGGTTGTGTTACGTCGGCAGTGATCCCCGGCTCGGAGGAGCTGTCGGGCGACGAGCTGGACGGCTCCACGCCGCCGCCCGCGTCGCGCGCCCCGCACTCCTACTCGCACGTCTTCAGCGCCAGGAAGGCCGGGAACGTATGTGCACCTCGTCTTGTTGTAATGAGTGTAGAAATTTATCATGAAAGCTCTAAACTTATATACTACTTGTTACATCCACACAAAAATAGTAAGGAGGAATTTTATATTTTCTTCAATTGAAATATAAAAATTTATGTCAGGCTGGGTCAAAATTGAAAAGGCCACGTATTCTCAAGAGACGAGGTTCAAAGGTGGTACCAGTTGCGACGCCTACACATCACGCCAAAGACTGGGGAGAAAAGTGCGTCGATGGTTTTCAAGTAAGTCTCAATATTATTTCACATTATTTTAGCCGTCAGTATTTACATTTTAAATTGGAAAATAAAGTTTGAATTTGATTGTTCAAATAAAAAGTACCGGTTTTTAGTCACACCTGATAAAGAAAACTAGTATCAATGAGAATAAGAGAATCAAAAGGAATATAAACTAGTAGTTGACGAAGGTAGGACATACACATAATTATTTTATAATATGATGCAGGTTATAACACAAATTGGAGAAGGAACATACGGTCAAGTGTACAAGGCGCGGGATAAGAACACGGGTCAACTCGTCGCGCTCAAGAAAGTTCGGTTAGAAAACGAAAAGGAAGGCTTTCCTATCACAGCTGTGCGAGAGATCAAGATCTTGCGCCAGCTTAATCATAAAAACATAGTAAATTTGAGAGAAATTGTTACGGATAAACAAGATGCTTTGGACTTTAGAAAGGTATTTTTACGAAACAGATTAGTAGGTTTTTTTTTAACAATTTATGAAGTCAGTCTTTCAAAAAGTTGTTTTTCGTAACATAATTCTGAAGAGATATTAAGGTTTTTTCATCATCGCTATTACAGGATAAAGGTTCATTCTACCTTGTTTTCGAGTACATGGACCACGATCTGATGGGTCTGCTGGAATCCAAGATGGTGGATTTTACGGAGTTACACAATGCATCTATCATGAGACAGCTGCTAGACGGACTTGCTTATTGTCACAGAAAGAATTTCCTGCATCGAGACATCAAGTGTAGCAATATTTTGATGAACAACAAGTGAGCTTGTACTTATTATTTATTTAAAGTATAATATTGTTTTAAAATAAGACTGTGTAACTTTGGATGCTAAACATTGCTTATTTAAAATTGAACACTATCTTTGTTAGCTACAAATTAGTATAAGAAAAACCATATCATAGTCGAATTGAAGACCAATAATATTTATTATATATTTTTTTCTTTTAAACATATTATAAATGGTACAATGAGTAAATATATAAATAAGAAACATTAATAAAGCTCCATAGTTTTGACAATTTAGAAGATGTGAAAAGTGACGAGCTATCGCCACCCGTAATCATTTAAAAGCAAATAAAATAGACCTGTTTTTTTTTAGAATGATATGATTTAAATAACTACAAATATATTTTTAAACTTTTCAGGGGAGAAGTAAAACTCGGCGATTTCGGTTTAGCTCGTCTCTGGTCAGCTGAAGACAGGGCGCGTCCTTACACCAACAAAGTGATCACCCTTTGGTATCGACCCCCTGAACTGCTCCTGGGCGAGGAGAGATATGGTCCAGCCGTGGACGTGTGGTCCATGGGCTGTATACTGGGCGAGCTATTCTTAAAACATCCTTTGTTTCAAGTATGTTATAACAACATATATATTTTTCTCTCCAGCTTAAGCTGTAATTTTTTCTTTATTATTATGAAACTTTTCACTGATTATGGAAGGATTTTTATGTAGCTGTTTGTTTAGAACTTGTAAATTCAAGACAAGGTATACCATTGTATACAAGGTGTATTTATATTATAATTTTAATAAGTAATCTTTTGATAATATTCCAGGCGAATATAGAAATGATGCAACTGGAAATGATATCTCGTGTCTGTGGAACACCGACGCCAGGTGTTTGGCCTAATGTAGTCAAACTGCCTCTATGGCATACACTGCGGCCAAAACGTTTCCACAAGCGATGCGTTAGAGAACAGTTCGCCTTCATGCCTCCAACTGCATTACATCTCTTGGACAGGATGCTAGAACTAGATCCTGATAAAAGGATAACAGCTGAGGAGGCTTTGAAAAGTGCTTGGCTTAAGAATGTTGTACCAGATCAGTAAGTATAGTACTTATTTACCGCCCTACTTATAAATGTTGTTTAGTGACTGTTTAGTTAAATGCTGATGTATTTCTTTCTGTCTTCTGTCGACAGAAACCTTAAACGAATCCATTAAACAATATAAATAAGCCCTTAGTTTTTAATAAATATATTGTTGTTAATTTATAATATGTATATGTAATTGTATTTTTTATTGGTCTCTTATTGTTATTCACTAATAATAGAAATTTATATGTTTGTCTATATAAAATGATAATTTCCTTTTATGTCTTTGAGCAAATTTAAAACTGTGTCATTTTTGAAATTGCATTATGAAGCACTTTTCACTATCGCGTTTGACGGTCGTATAATATAGTTTTCTTATGAAATTTTAATTCATTGATATTGAATATATGTGTAGCTTAATGAAATATGTTTGAATAACAGAATGACAGCGCCAGAGTTGCCGACATGGCAAGACTGCCACGAGCTTTGGTCGAAGCAGCGTCGTCGACAGCAGAGGGAACAAGAACAACAGTCCAAACCGAAATCATACGGTTTCTCACAAGACGAGAAACAACATGATTCCTACAACCAGTCGGATAGTAGCTTCAAAAGTGATTACAAAAATGATAGTTTCAAACCCGCAGAGACTAACCAAGAGACTGTGGGACAAGTTAAATAGTATTTGGAGTATTACTACTTCGGTTATTACCGTTAGTATGGTGCTAGTGTTACGGTGTGATATAGTGACATTATCACGGGTGACACAAAGTGACAAGGAACCAGTTAGCCCATGTTTTCGGAGTGAATCGGGTTAAGACATGACCATAACCATGTTCGATGATAACGCATCTCGTCCAAATCGCGTATATGTACTAAAGACTGACAATTTCAGACCATGCATTTTTAGACGTTATGTGAGAGTGCGCTTAATTGATATAACATTGGTTTAAAAAATCAAGTGATTTATATATATATCATTCCTATGAAGTGTGAACCAAAATTGTTTATTATAACCAAAGGATTGAATGGCGCTAGTTACCTACGATACAATATGTGAAAATAACTTGTATGATAGCCGCTTTCTGTATATAGAGATGTAAATATAAGTCCTAGATAAAAGTTGAATTAAGAAAAATTTTGTTATAATTAGCAGAATATCTCCTATTGAATTTTATTTTTTGTTCTAGCAATAAGAGACTCTTCCATGAGCTAAGATTTTTTTAATGCCTGTATGAGATGTATAATTTATTGCCAATTATCAAGTTCTATGTAGAATAAAAGCATATGCTAGTACAATTATTTATTATATCGAAAAGGCAATAATATTCATCACAAAGTTAATGTATACATGTATAAAATATTCTGTGATTGTAAATAGTGACTTTTGGAATTGATAGTTCCAAATTTTCGTTTTTATTATAAGAATAATAGATATAAACAAACTATAGAAATTGTCCAATTTATTTTAACCCTACCCTATTATTATTGAGATCATCAATGATCTTAAGTTATTGAATTTGTGAGATTCGTACGAAATTCTTCAATAATCATTAACATTAGGTTAAATTTGATAATAAATATAGTTTGCTTATATTTATTTTTATTATAAAACCTTTTTACACTTGTTTTCTATTTAAATCTTTCGTAGTAAAATAGTTAAGTTAATTATCAAAGATTAGAAATTTGTTTGCATTTAACTTGTATGTTAATAACAAATGCATCAAAAGGCGTGATAACTCATGTGCCTAAAAGAATTATCTTACATTTGGTAAAATTAAATTGTAATTTATATTTGTAATTTTACGAAGCAGGCTCATTGTTGAACCCACTCGCAATAACGAACTATCGGGAGATTGATAAGTAACAGTTGAATGAAAATAAATTATTTATTCTTTTACAAGTTTTTATTTAACTTCACCTGTTCATATTTGTAGCTCCAGATCCTACATCTTAATTTAAATCAGTTTATTTTGATTTAAATCTTTGCACAAACTTGATACTAATATTGTATTGTCCAGTACAGTAAATATTATATTTTGTTGTAAATGATATGCAAATGATAGCTAAGAAAGTTTTGTAATTTGAAAACGATCGGAATTGTGAGTGTGTTGATAATTAACCTGTAAGATTTGATCAAAAATATTGTTTGAAATTTTTGTTTGACGAAAGTGAGAATTCTATTAAATAAATAGGACAATATAATATTACAATATTATATATCCCTAATATTGTACTTCCATTAGCAAAGGTTCCGTATAGAATTTTAAATTTAATTACCGCATGGCTTGAGCCAATTTTATCGAATAGCTATAAACAGCGTCTTGTAAATAATCCGGAGTTTAGGAGACATATTTATATGGAAAAGCTTTTTTTTTAACACGTTCGAAAAGTATGGAAATGAGCGCAAAGTATACAATGTTAAAAAAACGGTGTATGTAATTATAATTTTATATTGTTAAAAAATGAATATAGATAGTTTTAATTAGATATAACAAAGACAAAATTATATTTGTAACGTATTGATATTTGTATATTTGAGCAATAAAGAGTAATAAAACAACGAATATATTTTTAAACGAATAACGTCTCATGCCAACTTCCACGCGCGATCTGAGAGCGTCGTCGTGAGGGTTGTTTTTTTTTTATCATAAGACTGAGGTTAAGTTCTGTCGCCGTAACTCTGGATTGTTGTTATCATAATATATAACAGAATGTATAAATGTACCTAACTTTTTTAAGAATAAACTACAATGAATTATGGTTTTTATTTGCTTTTTATTACCCAGTGACATTTATTGAAATTGTCTATTAAAATAATTTTGATTTATACTACGGGATCACTAACAGAGCTTTAAAAACAAAAAGATAGCTCGTAATCCTCGATTGTTTGCTAAAATGAGTGAATCAGACAGGAGCAGGACTAAAGATAAACAATTGACCTTAAATTGCAATATCTTTATTGCGTGTTTAAAATATCTTATAATTATTATTAATCTCATATTTTTTGTAGCATTTACGAACTGTTCCTGACCTGGTACATTATATGTATAATTATATTAAACAGTATTTTTTTGTGAACTTAATTTTCTCAGATTTTGAATTGTTTTTCTCTTTTTCTTGAATGATTCATGTCTCGCAGAGACCATATAAACGATTGCCTTTCTAGGTGTGGGCCAATAGTCATTCATTACAAAATAAAACAATAATTTATTCAAAATATGTATATTTCATAAAGTGACTACAGAGGAACTGGCTTATTATAATAAGGCACACTTTGCCTGTATAAATCTACCTATGGCCATACCTTAACAATGTCAAACTCTGGTAACCTTAATATTGTGTAAAATTTCTGTTTCACAAAAGACAAGCTACTATTTCTATGTACACTTATTTAGGCACCTTCGATTCAGCTTACTCGATAAATTAAAAAAATGTGTTAACAATATTTTTTTATTTACAACTGTTAATATTTAAAATTTAAATGTATACTTTTATATAACCATTAATTCGAAGTTACAGTCGAAACTGATTTGGTTATTTATTTCGGTTAAGTATTTGATATGTAAGTACATATACATTTTTATAAAATATTAACAGGGTATCGCAGACACATTTTACGATGTAACAAAATTTATTTCATTTTATGGCATAAATTACTAAGTACTTTGTACGAAATTATTAAATATACATTAAAAAAATATTAATACATTTTAATGTTGTATAAATAAAAGATTTTTTAATATTACATGAAATTAAGCAGCAATAACAAGTCAAAGGTGATAACGAAATATAGCATTAGTGCATGACTTTAAATAATTTAATAAAAAAATATAAAACGGTTACGGGTTAGGTATTTGTTCCTTAGCATAGCATTATTTTTATAAAACAACATGCGAACGAAATGTTTTTTTTTTTGTTATTCAGGATTAATCGTAAGACAAGCTATTCTCTATTATCTCTATTATTATTTCTCAATTAATAATATATATTAAGTTTAATAAGGATAATTACATTTTAAATGATTTTTTTTTAATTACAATTGACTGCAACAAAAATTCAATATGGCGACTAACAATTATTGAATAGCGACTTCTTTTTAATACTGGCACTTTATGGAGAGGCAACCTGAAAAAAGCAAAATACGTATATATAGATATTGCAATATAGTAGCGGTAAGATATTTATTGTCTATTGTAAGATGTAATCTGAAAATTACAATTTCATTTTTATTATTCATACAAAGTACTTTTAAAGTTACTAAATATAATAATGTATGTATTGTTTTTAATTGACTTACTTGACTTAATACATACATATGTAATCTATTAAATCAGTTAATTTTAATCAATATTTGTTAAGGTGGTAGTTACCACAAGCAAGTTTCCACTCTTGGCGCGCTGGATAGCGGGTTGCGGGCCGTTGGTCACTTCGATGGTTCCTCCTTGTTTGCCGTTCACCAAATTATGCGCAATACTGAAACATGTCGTCATATTTAGTTACATTTTTAATTTATACTTTGTGTTTATAAACTAAATTGTGCTTTGTAGTAAATGTGAACCTGCATTATACGTCCATCTGAACTCTGAAGAACAGATCCTTTTCCTTGCCCAATAAACTGAGGTAGTAACGAGTCGTTAATTTAGTATTTTTATATTGGTATTTTAGTGGAATTACACATATCCAGGTTTCCTCGTGATGTTTTCTTCACCGTCAAGCACGAGATGAATTATAAATACAAATGAAGCGCATGAAAATAATGTGGTGGAATAAGACCAAACCTCAAAATAGAAAAGAAGGCCACAGCCTTATTTGACTGCTAGTATTTGTATTGTATATAAGACAGGAACTATTTATAATGTAAAATGAACTCACGTCCTCGTGTCAACGATCTCGATCAGTTCGGGTTTCTTCGTGTAGTCGGTGACGATAGTGAGAGCCTCGATAATGTGGGACACGGAGATTATCAGATCACCCTGCGCCATAAATAAATTATATTATTCCATAAGAACAAACTTGGAACATTATAAAAATCTCGATTGTGAAATGGGATATTTACTACGGTAATAATATTGAAAGGGTGCATCAAATATTATATAACCATAAGCAGTTCCGTAAAGCTTACAATGGGTTCGAGCATCGTGTATCAAATGAATTAATTTGAGAATATCCATGAAAACAGAATGAAACGTGTGGAGTCACCTTATCCTTCTTGAGCTCCTGCGGAATCTTGATGAGAACGAGCTCGTCGGTCTCGTTGGTGACGACGACGCGCAGCTTGTCGAGCGGCAGGCGGTGCTTGAGCTTGTAGGTCTTGCGCGAGGCGGCGTCCAGCACGTAGAGCGCGGCGTCGGACGCCAGCAGCGCGCGCGCGCGGGGCTTGTAGCCGCGCCGGTCGTACTTCACCGCCTCGCACGAGTACTGCCGAGGTTATCACTTATTACTTTTGTTTTTGAAACCCAATGTGCCTGTTATTGTTAACATTTAAACAATGAAAACCACCCATAATGTTTCTTTGAAGATTATATTGTAGTGATTCTTTAATATATGTATATCAGAAGGCGCTTCTATTAAAAATGGATTACACTTTATACAACTGAATGCCATTATGTATCAACTTATTATATCAATCGTAAATCAATTTTAACAATTAGTCTGCTAATGTTGTAGTCGGCAGAGATGAGCATACTCACAATAAGCTTCTCGCCCGCGGGCCACGACGGAGACGCCATGAAGGTGTTCCGCAACACGCGCTGGTCCTCCGACAGCCGGTCGTCAACGAACCTCTCACGTATGCTACTAGGATAGCTGTTCTTCTTTCCTGAAAGATCCAAAAATTGTTGCAATTTTCGTCACCTTTTATATAATGAACTATATTATAGAATGATTCATTACATTGTAAATGGCCCATCTAAGTAAGAAAAACATAACTTCTCTTTTAAATTCGGTATGTAGGTATGTAGCTTCTACCGAAAAGCAGTCGCAAGAGACTTAGTACCCTTTTCCACCAATGACATAATCACTACGTTCAGATGGAACAATTTAAGAACTTCTATACCCTTGAACATCTTCTCGGCCAGAACTTTGAGCTCGAACTGCTTCTTGTCGGTCGGCGAGAGTGCGAGTCGGTATTTCCTGGCGAGGTGTCGGCGGTGCATGTGCTGCAGTTCGCGGGACGCCTGCTGGCAGGTGGCGGGGCACGCCGGCCACGACATGTCCAACAACTTGCTCGGCAAACGCGTCGACAGGCGCTTGAGCCAGTGCACCTTGGCTATGCCGAGGAACCGACGGTTTTCAACGGTCTCTGGTCCGTTGCGCGTGATAAAACCTGGAGTTGTAACAATGTTTAACAGATTACCTATACGGTAACATTTTGTGCCACGACAATAAAAGGAGATTTGAACACAAACATTTCTTTGTTTTATAAGTACAATTACAATTTACAAGCACGTTCCTTACAAGTATTTTATATCCGATACGATGTGAAATTTTGCTTACCATTTTAAAGCAGAAAAGAGTGACTTTGACGTCTACGTGATTTCGTAATTTATCAGTATCATATCACATATAAGATGATTCAAACACAATTGATATATAGTCTTTTCCAACGACAACAGGAATAAACATAAATAAACAAATTTGACACCGAATTGATGCGATATCATTGGTCGACATCTTGAATAATCTATGACATTCACTATAGATACGCGAAAACATGGCGTTTTCAATGTCCGCGAAGTTGTATTCGGAACGTTGGAAGTTAAATTAATGTGGTTATAACTAGTTCATTGGAATAGTGTTATATTATCAATAAGGGTAAATGAATCAAGAACTGTTTACAGTGCATAATAATGCAGAACGATTTGACAATCGCATGCAATTTGTAAATCAACGGTGTGTTTACATTTATTTATATTCCCATTGGAATAGGGTATAAACATATACACAGTCATGACAAAACTATAAAGTGAAAATAAATATAATAGTAGCGGACCTTTGATAAACGCTCTGATGACGTCCGCAGCCTTCCGTCTCCTCTCCTTGAGCTTCTTAGCTAGGAACCTCCTGACCCACTTCTGTATGATAATGGCAGCTGCTCTCATCTTGAGATACTGCTTCCTCTGACTGTATCCTCGCCAGCGGCTTTGAATTATAGTTGCTATGTCGTTTTTCTTGATTTGATATGCATCTTCGGTATCAAATAGAGTTTTTGGGAAGCGGATGAAGATTTTTGTGCTAAAAAGAATTATTATACGTTTAATTTAGTCAAAAATGATTATGAATCAAATTATGATTACAATGTACTGGCATTCGTGTTCCCGAGTCAAAATTTAGAAGGAGAAGCTTGCATATCATACTGGTATAACCAGCGAACAAAAGCACTTGACTCGTTGTGCAATTTAATAATCTAATATTATAGAACAAAACAATGCCGAATGTAATTCTACTTTTTCTAGAGACATAACCTGGCTCATATGTTACTTACTTGCCCATTCTGAATTCCTCCTTTTCGTATTTCATTGCCTCGACTAGTTTCTGGACGCCTTCTCTGGCAGGACCGCGGAAATTAGGCCAAGTATCTTGGCTCAAGCACTTGTATCTGAAAGAAGAACAATTTTTTATATGTAGTATTGTTGTGAATGCTACAAACAGTTATTTTTCAATAGTACCAACCTTACGAGCTGGCGATCTACAAGTGACCAATGAATCAGTTGAAATGTGGTAAACATCTTACCGTTCGAGGAACGCTTCGTATGTTCGTCGGTACGCGAAGCCAGCACGACGCACGCGCAGGTTCTCCATCAGCCCGAGGTACTTCACTTGATGTGACACCAACTTATCATCGAAGTGCACTGTTGGTGACGCGCATTATGATTTGTTTTAATACTTTTAAGGAATATAAAGAGGAATTTATTTGTTAATTGTAAGTTAATATATTAATTTCACGTCCACGCATAATAAACTTATTTATATATATAAAGATAATTACATAAATAAGTTTTTGTAATTGTATGACAGGGTTGTCCCGACTGGTTGAGAAAAAGATAGTTGGCGAACTATTTTAGCCAAGTCTAGCAGGAACTCTTAATTAATTAATATTACGTATATGGTAGATATATGTTATCAGGACAAGTGGGGTAACGAATTACATACTAGGAGTTTTGAAGTCATTGGGCTTGATGCATCGGATGTAGGAAGGCTCTTTGCTGCTCAGGATCTTGATTAGTTCATTCAGTGAGTTTTTGAATTGAGTGATGGCTGTCTCTGGACGCTTCTTGCTTGCCAGGTTCAAGTCCTAAAAAAATATTATATTTAATGATTATGATTTACTTGTGATTGACCCTCACTCTCAGAAGTCAAAGGTACGGCAGAAGGTGATGATCAGAGAGATTTCAAGCGCAAGAACAATGGCTTTGAAGAAAAACTTAATGAATAAAAAATATAGTTTATGTTAATGAGTAATTAAAAAAACTAATCTCATTTAAGAGTATCGAAATTATTTTCTCTCCATCTGTATACTAATAAAATTCAAATTAAGATACTTTGCTATAAATAAATATTTATTATACAAATAAAGCCTTATTACTTTTCATAAAATGTTAATGAATGTAATTAATATTTTTCATATATGTGTCACCTTAAAGCAATCTCCAGCTATGTTGTTTCCACTAGATGCCATGACGCTTTGCAAGTCTCGGAACAGCAAATCGTTGTTCTTTTCAATGAAGGTATTGACAGTGTATGTCACGTCGCCTGCGTAGTGGACCAGGCAGAACTCCTGGTAAACAAGACTCGGATTAAAAAAATACTTAAAATTTGTGTGTACTCATGCTGGTTAACTATAATATATAACTATATTATTGTAATTGCTTTCGACTGAACCCTAAGAATGTTTTAACTTCGGAAGTGGTTTTTCTGTACGTCTTTTTTTAAGTAATTCCTCCGACGTAAACTTCAAAACCAGTAGGTCACTAATTTATATTATTATTATATATACCATTTTAAAATTAAATTAAATTGTTGTTCACTACCTATGTAAATCTGAGAAAACGAATAAGTACTGAGTTTCCACTAACTACTGATTCTGAGATTGTGAGAATTTGAATAGAGTTATAAAAGCCTCCTTGAATAAAGAATGTATTCATTGTAATATATTGTCATGGACAAATACATATTTTTTTTTTATTTATTTATTTAAATCAGACAGGTGTCCATAGAGTATTCTTAATAATTATGTTAGTATCATAAATAATAATAACAATTAACAATGAAAAATAATTGAGACTAATTAAATAATAAATTTTTAAATATTGAATTTTGGAGGACAATTCCGTTTTCACTTCTGGTGATAGAGGTTTACAAATCCTTCACAACATGAAGTTGAACCCATCGCTTCACCATCAGCGAGTCGAAACTGTCCGCCAATGCGCGTAGGATAGTGATATACCACGCCGTATATCTTTATTTTCAAAGCGTTTTATAAATGACTTACATCTCGTCCCATAAGTTTCTGGGTTCGCGAATCGACTTTCTGATGCGATTTGTAGTGCGCGTGTCCGTCCAGACGTTGAGACAACTTCTCCAAGAAACTGAGGTCCGTTGCGTCTCCGGGTCGGAGACATTCGTCGTCCAGGATCGATATTATACCTATATTTATATAGTCATCTTAATTAACTTCATTATTATGTTAAGAATTTTTAACTCGGTGCCAATTGCATATTTTTTCGATTTGCAAAATCATAAAGATTTACTTTAATTACTGGCGATTGTCTGTTAAATAAACAAAATCTGGGACTAAAGATGGCCAAAGTGTATAATCTATTTGGTAGATACGGAAAGGTAAAGTTGAATGTTTTCTAAATTACTATAACTTTTAACCCAATACAAATGGCTTTTTTTTATTGTATAGGAAGGCGGACGAGCATATGGGCCACCTGATGGTAAGTGGTCACCAACGCTCATAGACAATGGCATTGTAAGAAATGTTAACCATCGCTTACATCGCCAATGCGCCACCAACCTTGGGAACTAAGCTGTTATGTCCCATGTACCTGTAATTACACTGGCTCACTCACCCTTCAAACCGGAACACAGCAATACAAAGTACTGCTGTATTGCGGCAGAATATCTGATGAGTGGGTGGTACCTACCCAGACGAGCTTGCACAAAGCTCTACCACCAAGTATAAGGCCACCACCAAGGCTAATATACTATCTCGCATTTTGTATTTTACGCATGAGTATCGAAACTAGTATGTACTTGCTTTCATTTCATGAATTATACCTCTATGTCTCTCCTCGATGAGGTCACAAATGATGATATTATTGAAGTACTCGACTGGTTCCCATTCGATGCCCTCGCGCAGGTACTCTTCCTGTTCCGACTTCAGAGTCAGCTGAATGAACAGCTGCTGTAGTTTTTCATTGCAGAAGTTGATGCAGAATTGTTCAAAGCTATAAAAAATTTGATTAATGTTAACAACTTAGTCTAGATAACTTATTTTATTGGCATTTTACAAAAAATTTACATTTAGTTTGATTACAAAATGAGATTACAATATAAATATTATACCTATTCTTTGGGAAAATTTCGAATCCATAAATGTCAAGGATTCCAATTACAGATGCACGTGGATCTTTTTCCTTAGGGGCTAGCGAAGAGTTGACCCTGGAGACGAGCCAGCTAAAGTGCTTGTCATACAAAGCCTTGGCGAGGGCATCCCGTGCGTACTGCGCCTGTTCTAGGTCAAGGGGTGTAGTGACCACATCTCCGCGTGCCTCGATGGTACGGCTGGTAAGCGCTTCACGAAGTTTAGTTGTATTTAGTTTCAGAAGCTATGTTGTGAGAAAAACCTTGGTTAGTTATATTTGATTTAATTTCCTAAATCGTACAAATATTTATATATACGTATATAATGCTTCTGGACGTGTGTATGTTAATGAACTACTCTCGCGCGGGACAGGTATGATATATTTTATGTATATTAGTACTATTTGTTTTGTTTGTTTTGTAGTATAAGTATAGCTAAAAGTAAATCAAGATTCTAAAGAGTTTGTAATAACAATGTTATATTACAAAAAGTCTCACCTCAGCGACGTTTCCACTATTGGCATCATGATTAAGTATCTCAGCATAGCCTTTGTCGTTTTGGACAAACTTCACGTTTCCAAGGTGCAGCACACTGGCCACTATCTCGAACATCTCATTTTGCTCGTTCTCAGCTATCTCGATAATCTTCATCGCTTCTCTGACAGTTCGGAATTGTTCCGCGTCATTCATCTTCTGACTATTTGGCGTGACCTGAGGGTGAGACAGAATTGCGTCAAAGATTGATGGATGGATTATTGTTACTCTTTAAAGCAAAAACTACTGAATGGGTTTAAATACTTTTTGGAATACATATAACTGACATAAAATATAGGCTAACTTGTAAATTATGTATATAGATTACAAACATGAAGTTTTAATAAACTTACCATATCAGTCGTGTATTTGTAGACCTCTGGCCTTCCCTGTAGTCTCAAATGCTTCAATAGTTCCTGATCACCACCAGCGAGTAACTGGTAGAAGATATGGAAATTTCTTTCACCAGACATCTGACTAACTACTCTCGATTTCTCCAGCAAATAGTTTAAGATGTGTCCGCCTTCGGGGGCGCCTTCGTAATTGAATTGAATGTCCATGTACTTGCCGAATCGACTGGAGTTGTCATTCCTGTGTGTCTTCGCATTACCGAAGGCTTCCAGTAAGGGATTACTTTGTAGTAGCTTATCTTTGACATTTTCCACGTTGCGTAAGTGGTTGGTACGTGCTGCGATATATTCAAGAACCTTTTTGGAGGCTTCAGTCTTACCAGACCCAGACTCACCTGTTAATTAAGTCGTGTTATATTATTGTTATGACTATTAGAAAAAGTCGTCAATTAAGTACTGTATGGGGGGGTAATATTCAAAATTATTTTTAATAAGAAGTTAAGTTATTGTACATTACACTAGACTAAATTAATACACTGTGAGATGTAACTTGTTATTATTATTTTGTTGGTTGTTTTTTAAAATACTGTTGATTTAAAAGTCTTATTTTATTGTATTGGGTAAAAATTTTGCTGCTTCGTAGCGTTGAATTGCTTTGAGACTAAGTTTAAGGGTAGGCTTCATATATGACATTATAAATAAATAATATAGAATAATAATAATAATGTAATACCATGAGGATTAATTGCGATTGAACGCGGAATTGCTGCTAGTAACCTTGCCATAATTTTACGCGGTAAACGTATTATGTACCGTAGCTATTTTGAATATTGATTTGTATAAACTTATTTCTATTTAAATATAAATATCTACTAATATTATAAATGCAATTATAACTGTCTGTCTTTCAGTCTTACACGGATAACCTATTCAACTGATTTTGATGAAACTTGGTAAGGCAGCTTGAACCTCGAGTAAAAAAACATACCTTTTTTTATAACTAAGATTTGAACTGTCCCCCTTATACGCGGACGAAAACTTAATTAATAAATAATTTTTCAAAGATTAATTAAGTATTATCTACCTGAAATCAAGATGCATTGTTCTCTATGTTCGTACACCAAAGATCTGTATGCGTTATCGGCGATAGCGAATCTGTAACAAAAAACATATTAGTTTCTAAGTAATCTTATTAATAGAATCATCAGTTACCTGAATTTGGAAGCTTATTTTAATTAATTTCTCGCACCGAGAATCGCAATTTAAGGATTTTGTGTTTATAATTCGTATTCAGCTCGGTGTTGACAAAATCGTGAGTAACTATTTCAGCTAACAATAAACATGGTCAGACTACCAGCTCTTACATGATTCCTCGCTTAATAAATCGCTTAGATGACAGAGTATATGAAATCTATATAAATAAAATGATAGAGGTCTGCAGTTGTGCGCGCATCACGGAAAAACTACTGGATAGATATCAATGAAATTTTCTAAATTTTATTTGTTAGACACTTGGCCCTTATCAAAAAAAAATAATTATTGCGATATCTTCATTATATAAAAAGTTATTAAAGTTTCAAGAAACAACGATTTGAATATGCACTGCGTGTTCAGTGATGTCTGTTTAAACAAAGTATATTTTTGCTTGCGATCTTTTTGATGTTTTTTCCTTCGTACATAAGAAAACTTTGTTAATATATCAAGCAACGCGGACGAAGTCGCGGGTATCAGCTAGTAATTAATAAGAATATTAAGTATAAGTTGAATTTAAAACAATTATAGCGTATAGTGTATGTAAATCCATAGACGGAAAGGCACTCAGGATAAACTTTCGTGGTTTTTGTAGTGTCATCATTCAGTTATTTGTATTTTAAAATAAATAAATAAAATCATTTGCCTTATCATGTATATATATTGTTAAGTACTTTATATTTTAATTAGTGATAACTTGCTAAGTTTTAATGTAGTTATATTCTTTTTTAGCTTATATAAGAACATTCGAAATAAATAAATGATATCTGGCATGTGTAAGATTATCGTAAATATTTATGACATCAAATATATCGTTAATTTTCGCATAATGTAGTCGTTTTTATCGTCGATATTGACCAGTCTATCGCTCTCGAGTGCTGATAAAGAGATACCGATGTGTATAAAACAATTCGAAAAGCTATGAAGTAATAGCTCTACAATTATTATCTATACTAATATATAATAGCTGAAGAGTTTGTTTGTTTGATCCGGCTAATCTCAGGAACTAGTGGTGCGAATTTAAAAAATATGTATGTGTCGTATAATCCTTATAGAGGAAGATTCTAGGCTGAATACAACAAACAAACAAACAGAAACAAAATACGCGGGTAAAACCGCGTGGCACAGCTAGTATTAGATTTAAGTAGATATGATTTAATTCAAATGACGTGTCACATATATGTATACAAATTTCTCGAAATATAAATTACATGATAAAAAATGATTTAATTTTGGCTGACAGAATCTGAAAAGCATTCGAACAGGAAAATGTATCATATTTGTCAACATTAATGAATTGTACACCAAGCTGCTCCAATGCGGAAACTTATGTGTCAGAATTACATCAAACAAATGCAGCACATGAAAATGAAATTTCTATGGAATGTTATTCTGAAAAATATTATAATAATTGTCAGAAAAGAGGTTGGTTTGGTTGAATACAAAGTAATGCTGTTGTACATATCGGATGAGTGGGTGGTACCTACCCAGACGTGAGACGAGCTTGCAAAAAGCTCTACCATCAGGAAAATTTTCGACTTATGGTGATACGCTTAAATATGTACTTTTATACGGGGTCATTATCAAATATAATTAATATATATATATATATATATATATATATAAACACAAATTAAGCTAGTTACTTGGTTTACTTGGTGGTAGAGCTTTGTGCAAGCTCGTCTGGGTAGGTACCACCCACTCATCAGATATTCTACCGCAAAACAGCAGTACTTTGTATTCTTGTGTTCCGGTTTGAAGGGTGATTGAGCCAGTGTAATTACAGGCACAAGGATCATAACATCTTAGTTCCCAAGGTTGGCGGTGCATTGGCGATGTAACCTATGGTTAACACTTCTTACAAAGTTATTGTCTATGGGCGTTGGTGACCACTTACCATCAGGTAGCCCATATGCTCGACCGCCTTCCTATGCAATAAAAAAAATAATAAGTTTTAATTCATGTGCTCTGGCCTCTGACGTTCTCGATTTGTACAAATTAAGTATTCCTTATATGTATAATATATTTTCCTCATGTCTTTTACTATGTATTTGATGATCCCTTACAATTAAATACATACCTCTGTTATCTTCTACACTTAAATGGAAAACTATGTTTCAAGTACATAGATAATAATGAATATACCTAATATTACTGATACGGTATCGAATATCATTGCCGTTGTATAAATATGTCTTCCATAGCTTTTATTCGGTAACTAAACAGAATCTTATACGTCTCGTAACCCTTAATGTCAGGGTTACAGAAATGAACATATGGTATCTATCACACTTTACAAAAAGGTTATATTCTAAGGAAGATTTTGGAGCTTATTCTACGAAGCTACTTCAGTGCGGGTTGTTTAATATACATGTGGCAGAATATCATTCGACACTTGCACGTGTTTCCACTTTCCTCACGATACAGATTATAAACACAAAGCTATACTAATATATAAAGCCGAAGAGTTTGTTTGTTTTGATCCGGCTAATCTCGGGGAGTACTGGTTCGAATTTAAAAAATATTTTTTGTTGTTTAGTCCTTTTATCGAGGAAGGTTCTGGGCTGATTTTTATTTATTATATTTTTATTAATTATACGCAGGTGAAACCGCGGGCACAGCTAGTATACATATAAAAACTCTTTGATTCTTGCTTGATGATGTGTTCTATTCACAACTCACCAGATTTTCATTTTATTAGTATAACTATGTTAGACGAAATAAATACGTATTATTTTATTTGTTTTGATAAAAAATTAACAACACATTAGTGATGTACCTCATGTCGTAGAGCTCTCTTACTACTACTGCTATTTGACAGCGCCTGAAGTAACCGTTAATATATATATATATATATATATTAGTAGCCTTGCCTATTTTATTTGTTAAACGTCAGTTTGAAGACATCTTGCGGGCCGGCAAGGCGGGTGCGGCTACTGCAGGACATTTTCCCTGACTGTACTGGCCGTCGTCGTGTTTGTACTAATACCACTTGCCATCAGGTGGAGTAGTCATTTGCCTTCCCGGGTAATTTATAAAAAAAGAGCTACTTACACGTGTGGTGGAGCTTCAAAAAAGGCCTTCTTGTAATATAGCTTCTGTTTTTCCTCCGTGTAGATCGGTAGACTCTTGTAAGGATTTACGGAAATCAGCACATTTCCAATGTACGTCTATAATAAAATAAACATATCTGGTTTTTACCTATGTACGTAAATATTACATACCAATAAAAATGTATAAAATTATTAGCTTATCAAGTTATTATTGTGTTTTTAATGCGTTTTAAAAACATTAATGATAAACTAAATTATAAAGTATAAATTATATATATTAGTAATTAAATTATCGACACGGTAGTTGCAGACGGCAACACACTACATGTGTATATATTACATATTTATTTTTTATGGCGCAATAAATACGCTATGACAAATAGGGGATCCAAATTCCAATGCCCAGCAAACATTTATGGATTTACTAATTAAAATTAAAAATTAAATGTTTAACGAGAGTCTGTTATAGTTACAGATTAACGACATACTAATTTACTATCATAAATATTTCAATAACCAACTATATATTATTAAACAACGAAGCGAGGACAGCCCCCATATTATTCAGTGGCGATATCGACAATCACGAGGTGACGACCACATTCGAAAAATTCAAATATGAAGTTATAATAAAATATAATAAAATATCTTCATAAACTCGGTCTTACTTGGTGGTAGAGCTTTGTGCAAGCTCGTCTGGGTAGGTACCACCCACTCATCAGATATTCTGCCGCAAAACAGCAGTACTTTGTATTGCTGTGTTCCGGTTTGAAGGGTGAGTGAGCCAGTGTAATTACAGGCACAAGGGACGTAACATCTTGGTTCCCAAGGTTGGTGGCGCATTGGTGATGTAAGCGATGGTTAACATTTCTTACAATGCCATTGTCTATGGGCGTTGGTGACCACTTACCATCAGGTGGCCCATATGCTCGTCCGCCTTCCTATACAATAAAAAAAAAAAAAACTCACATAAATAATGTTCTCGTGGAATCGTTTCTTCAAGTTGTCAATAAATGCTGCTTCAGAACGGTAGTCTTCGAGCAGAACAAAGTCCTGCACGCCCACTCGCTCCCGATGCTGTAGGGCGTGCTCCATCACGCCTTGCACGGACACCGGACGTAGGTACCTGCGAAGAACCAGAGAGAAAAGTTATTAAAAAGTTATTTTATAAATTCTGCCGTAGACTATATTATGTTGGTTATGGTTATTGGTTTATTAATGTTCCCAGTACTTTGTGTAGAGATAAAAAAATATCCATCATTTTGCCAAAAGTTGTTTGTACTATGAAAAATATCATTTGTTTTTTTCTTATCGACCCGTTGTTTCTTTCAATTGTAACATGTCTTATAGAACATTACTTTGAGGTAAAACTTTAAAATTAAAACTGTATTCCAGTTAAATTAAAATAAGAATATTTTGATTTTTTCTTCTCACCCCAGCTCCAAAGCTGAACGTTGGCGTCCCAAAATATTATGTACAATACATAACTTAATTTTTTTTTTTGTAAAATGGCGATTTCAAATTGTTTACTATTTATGTACAGTTTAATTCTTGATAAGATAATATAACTACTCAATTAATGTTTATCATACTGAACAATACAAATTATATTTAAAAAAAAAAAGTATACTACCAAGAGTTTTAGTAATCCGTAATCGTAATGTTATAATATGTTTAAAATACCGTGCAACTATATCGCTACTAATAAAATAATTTTATAATATACAATAACGCAGAATTTCAGGATATATATTAATTGTAGATTTCCACCAATTTAATTAATTCAGATTTAAAAATATTTAACATCATTTTAAGCCATCGAAAAGAAACCTATATATTAAATTACTAAATAAATCAAAGTTGCTTAAGCATGTCATAATTAGTTGTGATACTAGAAAATACCCTTGGACCCTATATACAAGGGTCCAAGGGTATTTTACTCTGTGGCTATATTGCTACGAGGATTACTCATCTAATCCGGATTTATCATGTCACTGAAAACACTGACCAACTTTCGTCTGACCTACTAACTTATTTTTTTATCTCTTTCTTTCGCTTCACACATCCTTTTATATCTCTTTCTCAATCAAATGACTTTCGAGTTGACGATTTAACGCTAGCGTTTTGTGATACAAACCAGGGATGTAACGGAGGTAGTTTTATCGGAACCGAAGGCGGAGTCGGAGTTTTTAAATTTGCTTTATCGGAGTCGGAACCGGAGTCGGAATCAGAGTCGGAGGCAGGGTCAGAAGTGGTGGCATGAGAGAGAATTTTTATTTAAGGACAAATAAGACATTATTTAGTCAATTATTTTTATTTCTATTTTCAATTATAAAATAAAACACAAACAATGAAAAAAAATTGGCATATTTCCAAATAAACAAGAAATTAAAATAAATGAATTTAAACCCAAACTACCCAAAGTAGCATATTATATTATATTAAATGAACAAAAGCTTTAAAATAAATTAAATCAAATGAATTGACTCCAAAAGTAGTGTATTATATTTTACGAACAAAAGCTTTGAAGCTTTGTCTCCGTCCAATCTATTTCTTAGCGAGTCGTAGATTAGGCCAGCGCCACTAAAAAGTTGTTCGCTCGCTACCGAGCCTGGTGGACACGACAAATATTGCCTGGCAATTGATTGAAGGGGCTGGTATTTTGTATTTCCATTTACTTTCCACCACAATAATGGATCATCACTAATACTTATACGTTTTTCTTTATTGAACTCATTTAGTATACTTTTCATTATAACAAATTTGTCAAGAACTGAACATTTTTCGGATGTGGTATTATCATCGTCTTCATCACTACTTAACAATATATTCGACAAAACTGTTTGGACATTACTATGGCTAGCTTCTGCTGGTAATTCCATTCTTGCCCGTTTTTCTACAGGAACGGCAATATTGTCAGCCTCGTTTTTAGATGTATCTGCATCAAATAGTGACATTATTTCTGTTTCAATCTTCTCTTTAACCACTTCATTAAAAAATTTTGTTTTATAGCGAGGATCTAGATATGTTGCTATTGCAAAGAAATTGTTTGATTGAAGGTCACCAAATTTGGAATTTAATTGATCGACGGTACATTTTATTATACTTTTAAATTTTTCATTTGTGTCTTGTTTCCTATCTTCAGTATGTAATGTATACTTTAGTGTGTGTATAAGTGGAATTACTGATGAGATACTGGTGTTATTGTCACTCATATTTCGAGTAATTTCTTCAAAAGGTTGAAGTATAGTCACTATTTTTTTAAGCTGCAGCCATTCTTCAGGAGACAGCAGAGAGATGTTGTGTTTACATGCATACAGGCATAGAGAATCCTGTATTTTAATCATTCTTTCCAACATATAAAATGTACTGTTCCACCTGTAACAAATTAATTCAACTAATTAACGCTTATAATTTACACTAATTTACAGTATAACTTAAAGTATTATTTAAATTAAATGAATGACAAAAACTAAATACACTCATTAAAATCAGCGTGCATATACCACAGCAAGTTTAATAAAATCGATTTAGTGGTTTATTCGAATTTATTGTATTAGCGTGGATAGATCTTTGATTGAAACTTAATAATCGGGAGGTAAAAATAAATGCACAAATTAATTAAACTTACCTCGTATTACACTCCTGTATTACACTCAAACATTCTTGGTTGAGTTGTTCCTTTTGTATTTTATGCAGTTCAGTCTGAGCTATTTGGGAATGATTAAAATGCGTCGAAATTTTTTTGCATTTCGATAATAAGGCTTTAATTTCTTCATCACAATCTAACAATGTTCGCACACACAGTTGCAACTGATGTACAGTGCAACTGACATCAGGTATGTCGCCGAGTTTCATTGCTCGTATCATATTAGATCCAGAGTCGCGTACAAAACAATGAATTTTCTCTTTTATGATTCCCCATTCCATCAACATACTCTTAATTTTTTCTAGAACTAGGTCTCCTGTATGTCTTCCGTCAAATGTGTGGCATTTTAAAATAACTTTTAGTCTTTTAAAATCTCTATTTATGCCATGCGCTGTCAGACTCAATAAAGACACATTCGAACTTGGTTCGGTCCAAATGTCTGTTGTAAATGAGATCTTTTCAAATCGTGTGAGCAAATCCTTAATTTTTTTTGCTAATGTTTCATATAAATGACCACAAATATTTTCAGTAAAAAAATGTCTTCCCCTTAAGTGATAATTCGGCACAGTGAACAGCATAAGTCGCCGAAATCCTACACCTTCCACAAAATTGAAGGGTAGATCTTGCAAAGCAATCATTTCAGAAATCAATTTGTCAATATCCATAGATTTAGCATTAGAAGTGCACCATTTTGTATTCTTCATCAAAGTTTCTTTTAAAGTAATTTGTTTTTTAGCATCCTGAAGGGGCGTAGAAGTCGAAGGCTGTAGAGTATTTTTTTTTTTAGTTTCTAACTTTATTAATTCTTCATATTCAGTGGCATGGACAGACTTCAAATGACCTCTTAACGACGTTGTCGTACCTCCCTTTCTTGAATACGTCTTCATACACAGTTTACACTTTGCCGAATCTGAATTAACTTCAATGAAGTAGTTCCAAATAAAACTTGATTTAGGTTTCATTGTCCAACACAAAAACAGATCACTGTTATCAATAATAAGCCACAAAAATCAAAACGAATATCTATAACTTATGAACGTGTTGTGTGCGTAACAAATTAACAACAAGTGAAAAAATAATTGACGGTAGAGTGCTCAGTGCACGTAGCGGGAGTCGGGGGGATTCCCCGCGCGACATGTATGAACCTGTTCATAACAGTCGACACAGGCCGCCGCGCCGCCGCCGCTATGTTATGTTTCGACCTCCGATTAAAACCTTCGATTTAAAAGTGTCGGAACCGAAGTCGGAACCGAAGGTGTAATAATAACCGGAAGTTCCGACTTAACGGAACCGGAGTCGAAGCTCCGTAACATCCCTGATACAAACTGACCACCTCGTTGGTCTAGTGGCTTGATATAACAATATTGTGGCCGCAGACTCGGTGGGTTAAATTCCCAGATCGTGCCAATAAATCGTTTTTGGGGTTTTCTGTCAGAAAATTCTCAGTAGCAGCCTGGCGTCTGGAAGTTGGAAGTTTGTACACTCCCGTGCCTCGGAAAGCACGTTAAGCCGTTGGTCCTGCGCCTGAACTCTTTCCGGTCGTGTAGGATTGCCGTCCCATCGGATTATGAGAGCTAAGGAAAAGAGAGTGCCCTTGTGTTTGCGCACACACTAGTGCGTTATAATATCTTCTGCGCAGTTGGCTAATCTCTCTTGAGATTGGCCGCCGTGGCTGAAATCGGTCTGGAGGACCTTGTTATTTGTGATACAAGCTAAGTTGCAACCCCAGATCTGATCAGTTCCTGCAACACCGCGGTTTCTGATTTTATTATATAAGCTATAATTTCTCATAGTTTTGCTTGCAGTCATGGCAGGCAGCAGGCAGTCCGACAAACAAGTTAAGATGAACGTGATGAATAACTTATTTTTGGAACGAAGTTCTTTTACGCGCATTACAGTAGAGTGAAATGGCAGTGGCCCAAGGTCACGTGAGTAACGAAATAGCGTTCATACTGTAATATTAAGGTTGAGGTGTTTTTTTGTGTGACAAAAATACAGTAATATAATCGATTAAAATCTAATCGCAAAAATATCGCAAAGAACTTCGTTTCTGACGGGGCTCCCCTGACCGGACATTTTTTTTATAATTAGAATCTGATATATTAAAACAACAATAATACACAAAACTTTTTGAATCGTACCTTAGTTACTTTTGTTTTTTTTTCCCTAATATAATATAATCAATAAACATGTTTATTTATAAAACATAATAATTAAGTGTCATCGATTTTTTAATGGCTGTTGATAAGAATAACTTCTAATTCCGACTGCATTTAAAAATGACCCTTTATCGGACCGTCTTCACGACAACGGAAGGCGTGTTATTGTTTGGACGGATGCGTCATTCTCGTTTCTCCCATATCTAGTAGATAATATAACTAAGATATATTATTATTATTTATATCTTTATATGCTAGCAACATTTTTCAATATTACTGTTTTCAAATCTTCTTTTTTTTTTATTGCCCGGGAGGGCAAATGGCTCTACGGCCAAACGTCCAAACGCGACGGCGGATAGTGCAGTCGGGAAGCATGATCTGCACTAGCCGCCCCCGCCTTGCCGGCCCGCAAGATGCCTCTTCACGCCTCGTTTGAAGGAACCCAGGTCATAAGAGGAGGGGAACATGTGTGCTGGTAAAGAATTACAGGTATTTTTTTAAATAGTTTTTTTTTTATACATGCTCGCTTCGTTATATAAAAAGTGCTAATCACTGCTGGGCTAAGGCCTCCCCTCCTTTTTGTGGGGAAGGTTTGGAACTTATTCCACCACGATCGATGCTCAAGCGCAAGACCAAACGGTTTTACGTACTTCCCGAGGCACGGGAGCATAAAACTGAGAATTTCTTAACCACCGAAATCCCGAATAACATTTCCAGCCAGCCGCGGGATTTGAACTCTGACCCTCGGAAACTGCCCTCTAATAAACTAGCCACTAAATCAAAGAAGAAGTCAATTAACATTGTGCACCGTATATATTATAAGCTACATATGAACACAAAGAATAAATATACAAGTAATATAATATACATATAATATGATATAAAACAAGAAACAAAATATAGTTTTCTATGATCTATTATATTATTTACGTAAAGATTTTCTAAAACTGGTTATTCTCTATAGCCAAATAAAATTTGCATATTGCTGATAAATAAAATAATCTAATATTTTTTGTATATGGTAGAGATAGTGAATATCTATGTAGCTTTATCCGTACGCTAAAAATATAAAATATGTAAGATAAGTAATCGCTTTGTAACTATTGTATAAAATTAATTGATGGGAATAAAAGCATTCTTTTTTAACACTTATCAATGTATTCATATTATATATTATTGATATTCTTACCGCTCACGTTGTTTCAAAATCCTAAACAACAAGCCACAATCACACTCTTTCGGCTCACCGAAACCCATTATTGAAACACGCTCTATACAAAATTAAAAAAAAAATTACATATATTTAGACATGAGGTCTAAATGAAACCGAGTAAGAGACTGCGGGTCGAGAGATAATTTTGAAATAATCGCTATAAATACTAATGAGTCTGGGAACCGTAAACATTGTTGATGTGGTCACGGATGCTCGTATCATACCTATCCAGGATAAGATAATAATTCGCATGAATGAAACAATTCAAAATTGTGGTTAATTTGTATATCATTTAATTTGTGTGTCGTTGCTTTATTATATTTAAAAAAAAACGCAAACATTGTGTGCAGTTGCCTTATTATTAAAAAAAAAAAAACGTATACAGCCTGTTAACGTTGAGGATTTGAAGATAATCTGTTAAGATAAGCGCTTCACGCATTGGAGATATGGTAATTGGTCGGTAGATAAAGTATGGTGACTCAGATTTTTTATAAGATTTAATGTTATTGGGTAAAAATAGCTATCCAGGTACTGCCAAGTATACTTGTACTTGCCACACTAACGCACGATTCATGGATGCCTGCTTCAGAAGCATCTGAACCTAGCGCCGGGCAAGAATATGCTAGTTTTAAAAACATTGCTTAAAAGCGCTTATTCCAATTGCAACATGTATTTTTTTTATTTATAAGCCCATGTGCGTATGACTGCGTATGTGCGTATCAACTACATACTTTTATCAAGCCAGTCGATTAAATCATTTTGATACAAATACGTTTTTATCCTGTATATATTATTATTTGGTTTTATTTTCACTTGCATATAAAATAAAATACGAATCGTAATAAACTATCGGATATAACATAGATAATATAAAAAAACTGTAAGATTATTTAAGATTAAAATGAGTTATGACGAAACAAATTAACTTTGAATTAATTTGCTTGGTAAAACATACTAGTAGTATTAATTAATTTAAATTAATTTGTTATTTTTAATTAAGGATAATATAAGTATTTCTACAAATATCCTTTAAATTGCAAAACATCCTCGTTGCATGTCATTGTAATACAAATAACGTGATAAAATAATTTAATTACAATAAGCACAAACTCTTAATCAAGTTAAAATTATGTAAATAAATAAAGGATATATTATATTATTTTCATGTATATTCAAGATTTTATATAAAAGTGTAGTATATAAGTATTTTTCATATAATACATTCATCCTAATATGCACTAAAATCTCCTAGGGGGAGTCCCAAGCTTAAAAGTGGGGTATTTGTAAGCCGTTACTACAGTTTTTCATAACTTACCAGTACTTCGATTTATGTATGGATGAAATGGAATCCTGCAACACACACTTCCTAACTTCCAAGTATCTTGTAAAATTCAAACTGTGTCAGCTATTACAGTACATATATTATTGACAGTGTCTAAATATAGCTTGATAGTTTAATATGGTTTGTCAAAATTTAATGTGGAAAAAAAATCGCATTAAATAATTAGTTTGTTTAAAGTAATGACTTTTAGTAATTAGTTGATGATGCATGATGTTAATTACTCAAATTATAATTCGCCAAGGTGAAAACAAATACATGTTTACAACAATTAAAAAGGATTAACGAGCCGGTTGGCGTGGTTGGTAAGATACTTTCCTATTCACGCCGCAGGTCGTGGGTTCGATTCCCATCCAGGGCAGACATTTCTTTTTATGTACATGTATGTGTGACCTGAGTCTGCGTGTATTAGGTATATAAGTATGTCTTTACAAATGAAAACTAGTATATCTGCTTGGTTTGGTATCACCATCTGAAACCTTGTGTGAATAATGACCCAGGATATTCTTATTATTATTAAATAATACAACATCAATATTAATGATGTTATTTCCCTACCCGGCATATACATAAATAGTAAATATATTATACAGGGTTATTGGTAATTCTTTATTTATAAGAGCTTATAACAGCTCTTCGTTGAAAAGGGATGTTATATCAGAAACAGAATAGCAAAGATACCTTATTACCTACGTAATATCAGATTAGCGATCAGCGCAAGGTATTATTAATATTATTATTATGATTTTTTAAACATTAATGTTTCTCTTCTTTTTAAGTAAGAAGGTTTACATAACTATGCACGGGCCTGAGCCAAGTGCATAGCTAGGGGAGTTATGATATTAACTTACTTATGATAGGAATTTTCTGACTAGGCGGCACTTATTTAAAATTGTAGCCTTCTGTAAAAGTGTGTAGGTGGATTTATGAATATTGAGACTTTTTAAACTGCCATGGAGACTGTGAGGTATAACTCCTGTAGAGGATAGAACTATGGGCACCATTTTAGTCTTTTTAACTTTCCATTGAGTTTTTATTTCGATTGATAAATCGGTGTATTTAAGTTTAGTTCTCCAGGACTGCCTTTTGTATGTAAGAAAATGTACAAGGTTCGGGTGGATATTGTAAATATTTAAAATTTTGATTAACCAACTATGAGATACAGAATCGAAAGCTTTACGATAATCAACGTACATGGTACAAATATCTTGTTTCTGTGTATATGCTTTTTTCATTATTACTGAATCTATTACCAGCTGTTCTTTACAACCTTGACTAAGTTTACGGCATCCTTTCTGTTCCTGGGCGAGCATATTATTATATTATTATTATTATTATCAAGCCACAATTAGAAGGGTTGAAGGCACGTGATGAGGGATAAGGACTTCACCTCTTATGTTCAGGGCAAGCGAAAGTCTCTGTTAATTTGAGAATTAGAAAAGTTAAAAATGAATTATTTCAACCACATTTATCATCTATTACAACATTAAATTAAACAATACTAATTAGTAATATCCATATTTGTAGCATTTAGTTGCACGTTTATTTCAATCGATCATGTAATTGTTACAAAACTATTGAGTAATTCTCAACGATATTTTTTGCTTAAAAAAATTATACACACGCAAAATGTATTACACAAATTAAAACTCCAAAGTCGTACTCCACACTTTTATAGGAGATAAAAATGTGTAGCTCATTCCATGGTGTTCCACCGTGTTGGTTTTTTTTTTTTATTGTATAGGAAGGCGGACGAGCATATGGGCCACCTGATGGTAAGTGGTCACCAACGCTCATAGACAATGGCATTGTAAGTAATGTTAACCATCGCTTACATCGCCAATGCGCCACCAACCACGGGAACTAAGATGTCCCTTGTGCCTGTAATTACACTGGCTCACTCACCCTTCAAACCGGAACACAACAATAACAAGTACTGCTGTTTTGCGGTAGAATATCTGATGAGTGGGTGGTACCTACCCAGACGAGCTTGCACAAAGCTCTACCACCAAGTAAATGGAATGGTTAATGGAAATAACGGTGTTTATATCTATATTCAAAATATAATAAGCCCGGAGTTATCCTAATAGGTCTACTTTCTTTAAGGTAGAATGGTAGAAGTTTGTTATGAAATAATAAGTCTTTTTTTTTTTTTAAACGGAATGCAGAAAACGATTTATTCTGAACGTACTTATGTTTACGATGACTGTTCTAAAAAACATATAAACCGCGTGATATTTCGAGAATGTCAACGTGCTGACATTAGGTTAAATATCATGGCATTACGCGACTTCCATATCGTTGACATATTTTTAAGGCGCCAAAGCGAACTTTTGTGTTCTTAATTTGAATGCGGCTTTTTTATCATAAAAGAGCCATGATTGATATTCTATTATATAACTTTTTTATGGAAATATTTAAAAAAACTATTTGTATTTAATAATTAATAGATACATAATTATGTAATAATTTATTATGAAAATAAAACTATTATTTTTTGTAAATACATAATTATATACCTATATGTGGTTTAAATTAAGATTAATACGATTTTAAGCATTTTACAACGTTGTTAATTAATATTATTTATTAGCTTCTTAATATTATTTTTTATAATTTGCATACATAGATAAATCACATATATAAGCGCAAGATACATATTTATTCTGTATGCGACCTACGGCTTCTTCTCAAAACGGATTATTATCGGTCTGAGCAAGCAGGTCAGTAAGTTTTTATATAATATTAAATCGTTTCTATTATCTAAACTCATACTAATGATTACTACACCTATTAAGTTATCTATTTTATTACTTAGTTTTGTCTGTAAAAAATAACATGTTTATAATGTAATTATTTTTAAATTTAATTTATTGTCTCTCGAAAACCGCTATAACTTTCAATAGATAAGGTTTGTTTTTTAGAAAAATCAATAATTCACTTATTCGGCCATACATACGGCAAATGTGTATGTAAGCAATCGTGTTTGTTTGATTTTATTTCCATTAACTCCCTTTACATCAGTGTGGTAAATTAACCTTCAAATCTTCTCTTCAACATGAGAGGAATTTATAAATCTCCCTCCATATATTTGTTGTATAAAATATAGCTTGCTTACGCATAAATATCAAATTATAATTATAACACTCATTAAAATAGATTATGCATTTTTTCGGCATGACTATTTAATAATCACTTAATCATGTAGAAGCGTGTTACTAGATTATAAAAAGATAATATGTCGTAATGACATCAAATAATATTACTTAATTACATAAATCGTATCAGATAACAAATTGTGAATTAATTATTATTATAACTCATAGTATGTTCTTGCCACAACAAAATACTCAAATTAAAAAAAAAACTTTTTTAATCTTTACTTATTCTAAATTATTACTTGTAAAATTAATGTTCGAATTCGAAGGGTTTGAATTTCTTAGAACAGTTTTTATTTTTTATTCAATAAAATGTGTCAATGTATTATCACACAAATCCTATGACACAATGCAGATAGGGTTAGTAATAATGATGCATTTGCCTTTAATGATAAGTTTCTCCTGAACCAACTGGTCATTTCCTCATAGATAGGGGAGCGCAATGCGCCGGATTTAGGGCACTGGGTCATTGCTGCATAGGGTTGTAATATTAATTTTCTGGGATATGAATTTACTTTGATTTCAATGACTAACTAATATAGTAAGAATGTATTTAAATGTGAGAAGTGTATTACTAATTAACCCTTAGGCTTGCTACCGACCGACGCATGGCTTGAAATGAAAACAATGGAGGTGAATTTTAAATAAATAGTTACACTGCTTCTTGGAGGCTGTTTTTTTGGGCGTTATAATAGGTTTTATATGTTAGACCCACGTGTGCATGTAAAATAAAAAAAAATTGTCAACCCTACACACTGCACCGGATCAGGATACTAGGTCATTGCTGAGGATGTTTGTGCATTCATATGACGTCAGACTCCTAGATGGAACAGTGATTCATGATATATGAGCTACAGTATTGTTAGGGCCATACAAGGACTAATTTATACTAGTATAATGAATCTTTATGTAGATATATGTATTTTTTAGGACATAAGAATAATGTTGTTGACAAGTCATTTATTTACTTGTCGCGGTAATATAAATAAAGTTAATTTAGTATAAGCTGTTTTTTATTAATTTCTAATTAATAGTTATATCTTAGTCAAGCTATTTGTGGAATTATATTTAGTATATTATTTTTGCGACAATTATATGACATCATCTTGATCATATACTTAATCCATTGCGTTGGACAAAGATGGAAAATATCTTGATGAAAACTGAATGTCGCATTGCATGATATGTTTTCATACATTTATATCTACCAACATGCAGAACTAGAACAGCGTGTTATAAAAAAAAACATACAGGCGAATTAATAACCTCCTCCTTTTTTTGAAGTCGGTTAAAAATATTGATACCACCTTAACAGTTACAGGCCCTGACTGGTCGCATTTGAATATGACATTATCTTTATAATATTATTTTTATAAAAAATAGGTAGTATTAAATATTTAGAATGAAATAAAAGTGTTTGGTTTTGATTTGTTTATGTTGTATTTCGTTATAGTAAAATAATTTAACGACGTCGCGTGGCCCGGGATCGTTTGTTGTTTTGTTATTTTCATTAATGAAGTGTCAGCGAAGCGCGTAATTTATATTTGTTTATTCTTTGCGAAGACTAATAAATCTTTTGTAGCTTTCAACATTAATAAGTACAGTGACAAATTAAAACATTGTAAGACATCTAAAGATTATTTAGGAAACAAGATAATGGTTGGGAAATGTGTTATTTACGACTTTACGACGCTTAATTTAGTATTAAAATTAAATAGAAAAGAATACTGAGCTGAATATATATTCCACATACGCAGCATGGTTCGACTCCATTTGAAATCTACGTATATATTGAACTGTTAAAATAACATAATTTAAATAATTTTGTTTTTATAAAGCTAGCTTAGGATTGCTGCAGACGAGCGTCACGGTTGAATGCGCAAGCGATCCTGTGGCGCTCCCATCAAGACTGGGATTCACTTGGTACCCTGAACATACGGCTGTTCCCGTGGAGGAAACGAGTCATGCGTTTTCCAGCGTTAAAAAAAACAGGATTGCTGCAGACTCGGAGCGTCACGGTAGCATGCGTAAGCGATCCTGTGGCGTTCCCCGATAAAACAGGAAGGGTACCGCTGTTTTTTTAGTGGGTATTCCGATGACCGGTTCGCACTCGGTGCCCTAGACATACGAGCCCCACATATCCGCCCCCTCCTCTACTGTTCCCTTGAGGGTAACTCATAATGCGTTTTCCAGCGTAAAAAAAAGGATGGTTGCACTGACAGCAATTTTTTTCCTCTTTTTCTAACCATAATACATAAATTATAATATTGCAGTTTTTTTGTAGATTGATTCACTATTTAATTACACTTTTAGTTTCATTAGCTCGCATTGTAATACAATGCATTACTTTTGAAAACTATATTGATCGATGTTTCATCTTTGATTGTTTTTAAAAATGTATTATCTTGTATTGTTTGTTATCCAAATAAAATAAAAATAGTATGCGTTATTATAAAAACGTCTGGTGCGTGTCCAGTCTTGCCATACCATCTCGTCCGACACCTATTTCGGTATACCCGAGTTGTTACCAAAAAGGACGTCGGAGTCAATCACCTAACGGTCACAAGCTAAATAAAGACATCAGTATACAAATTATGTGTGTTTAACTTTGTTATGGCGTTGCAGCATTAAGCGGTAAAACTAATAACCATATCATCTACAGTACAAATACATAAAAAAAATTAAAATATCTAAATTTGAAAAATAGGAAAAAAGTTTTTAATGATGCAACTAAAATATATAATTTATTCTGTCACTCAAAAGCGACGACTAAACTGTTCTGGGGCAAAAGAAATAAATGACAGTCAATGTTCGTTTTGGAAGAAAAATGTTGAATGCGACTTATGAGGCTACGCTATTTTGATACGTGTATCCTTTTAACTTTATAATTAGTGTAATCAATGTCGCATATCACACTAGAGAATAACATTATCAAAATTATGAAATCCAAATAAACTTTTTAAAATAAAATCTGAAGAATTTGTAATTGTACTACAATAAAATGCTGGTCTAGATATTTTTCAACAGACTACTACACGCTTTAAAAGACAAATAAAAAAATATCAAACTACTTAATGTAGCCTCTAATTTTTTTTTTTTTTTTTAAAAGATGGATGACTATTTTGTTTATTTACTTTATTTCATTTCATTATCAATATTTTGAAACTACTATTTTTTGTTTTTCCTATGCATGTTAAGTTAGCCTATATGTGAGGTATGCAATTTTTATATTTATGTTATTTATCATTATACTATGAAATAAGAAACTAAATTGTATACAGCGTTGGCTTCCTATATAATAAAATAAAATAAAATAAAATAAAATAAAATAAAATAAAATAAAATAAAATAAAATAAAATAAAATAAAATAAAATAAAATAAAATAAAATAAAATAAAATAAAATAAAATAAAATAAAATAAAATAAAATAAAATAAAATAAAATAAAATAAAATAAAATAAAATAAAATAAAATAAAATAAAATAAAATAAAATAAAATAAAATAAAATAAAATAAAATAAAATAAAATAAAATAAAATAAAATAAAATAAAATAAAATAAAATAAAATAAAATAAAATAAAATAAAATAAAATAAAATAAAATAAAATAAAATAAAATAAAATAAAATAAAATAAAATAAAATAAAATAAAATAAAATAAAATAAAATAAAATAAAATAAAATAATATAAAATAAAATAAAATAAAATATATTAATCGATTGTCGTGTTTACAAATATATATTTGTATTCCTATATAAAATTTACACTGTTTTAAAATATATTTAAGTTATGTAGATTTATGAATCGTCAACATATTGAATAATGCGGGAATATAGCAACGCGAACTGACGTTTTCTTTTAAAGTTTTATCAAATACACCCTCCGTTGGTCTGTGCAGGTGAGCTGTACAAGCAAGCCCAGACACATGCTTCACGCTTTAATAGATATGCGTTATGTTAAGTAGCAACAGCTGCAAATGGACATTAACAAGTAAATAATACTAATAGGCCCTTGCAAAGTTGACATGCTATAATCGTAAACGCTAATAGAAAACTAAACAAATGTATGAGAATGACATCTCTCAACGATAAGTCACATGGTCATTCTCGAGTCCAATTAGCTTAGATCATATTTTGCTGAGAGTGTGGGCTAGGTGATTTGTGGCTTTTTTATTTTAGTTGGCAAATAATATCGCACAATATCGCGCAATATCGCGCTTGGTAGCACTGACACGGCCTTACATGTGCCAGCGGCGTTCTAAGGCCCTCAAAGGAGCCGCGTAACGACTCTGGTGTTGTCACATTTCAAGAAATTCGGTCTCTCATACAATTTTTAGTTTTCAATTATTTATATTAGATTATGCAATCTAATTTAAGAATCTAGGACCTTTGGTAAGAACGCGTGAATCTTAACCGATTATCGTGGGTTCAAACCCGCGCAAGCACCGCTGAATTTCATGTGCTCAATTTGTGATTAAAATTCATCTCGTACTTGACATCATGAGAAAACCTGCATTTATCTAAATTAACTAAGATTCTGCCACTTGTGTATTCAACCAACCCGCATTAGAACAGCGTGGTGGAATAAGCTTCAATCCTTCTCCTCAAAAGAAGAGAGGCTGCCTTAGCCCAGCTTCAGTAATGTCTTTTTTTTATAAAAATCGATGTTTAAAACTACATATATTGTACTTATTATAAAAGACTAACGCGTTCATGTATTATTTTATACATGTAAATATAATAATTTCATTTTAAAGGGAAACAAGTTGACATTTTAACTGGTACACATTTCACTTTTGAATTAATTAACTAATCTTGGAATTCGGTATATAATATCACTGATAGCTTTATGGATATTAGTCATGTCAGCTTTTTTATAACTAACCTTAAACATGTCAAACGGCTTTTACCTTTTAGGACATTGTTTATTGTGAAGAGAAAGTCGCAATGAATAATATATTCAGTAAATCAAACTGTCGAATTAGGAATGAACAGTTATTTATACATTTGGAAGCCAACGTTGGTCAAACAACGCGTTGAATATTAAGTGTTGTATCCAACTTCCAAGCAATATGCGATAATCCGTTGACTATTTATTCGTGATCTTCTGTATGTGTGTACTTATACTTTGATTATGTTTAAAAATTGTCTCAAGACCTCTTGAAATGGGGATTCCCAGCCTTTTAATAGGTCGGGCTGCTGACGCATAATCGTCAAGCTTCCCCGGGCTATGAAATTATTTAAAATACTTAAAAATACTGAATGTCATATCTATATGTATGGATAAAATGTAATTAAATATGTATGAGCATTTTTTCAACTTACTGAATCGTTGAAAGAAAAATAACGACCTGAAACCTTTACATATTTGACTACAACGGATCATACAATGTTTTATTAAAAAGAGTTTCTTGCTGGCCCTTTATCAATTCATGATTAGAATCAAATACAAAAAGGCGACATAGTCTCCCTTTCGTATGTAGAAGGTTTGAAGAGTATTCTACGCTACTTCACTGCAGCTTAGGTTTCTAGGTTGCGGTATTTAAGCCGACATACACAAATCCTCACGCTGTTAATCTTTGGCCGTAGCACGAGATAAATTTCGAACATTTATCTCGTGCGTATATTTAATTTAATTAAATTTAAATTAGCTTTGAAGATTGTTAAATTTAAAATTTTAATTAAATTTTAATAATAATTATTTGCATCTATACTGTAACTGTAAAAATTGTATGAATTATTTAACATAGGAAACAATTTAGGTTTAAGTAATACTTTTTGTGTTTAAAAATTTTTATGTATTCAATAGTTACTGTATGTTTCCAAAATAAATAAATAAATAAACATTCAATGGTGCTGACTCAGTTTTGATCTCAGTTTCGGAACCCAGTTTATTAATTGGGCCATTAATGAACGATTCCAATGTAATAGTAATTTTGAAATAATGTAAGTTAATCCATTCGAAGAAGGAGTCAAGTTAAACTTTAGATTTACATATTCTGTGTTTATAGTTCCGCTATATATTTATTTATAATACAATACTATTGCAATGAACTGCTTGTATCCACCTTAACTTTTCTTCCAAAGTGTTGATGACAAATTTGTCGACAAATAAAAAGCATTTTTTTGCAAATCCATAATGAATACAAATGGTCTTGAATAATATCCTGGGACATTATTTACACACGGCCATTTAATCCCAAACTAAGCAGAGCTCGTACTGTGGAAACCAGACAACTGATATACTACTTTTCTTTTGTAGATACATACTTATATAGATAATTACACCAAGATTCGGGACAGACATGTTCATGCACACAGATGTATACCCTGGGTGGAATTCGAACCCACGACCTGCGGCGTGAAATGCAAGTATCACCCAACCACGCCGACCGGCTCGTCAAAATGTGATTGGAATAAATACAAGTAATCAATTAAATATTTTGAAATATAACGTAGTTATTGCAATATTTTACTTGATTATACAAAATGTCGGTATGTGATAGTAATTATGTAAGTATTTATACATAAAACTCAATCGTCGTTATATGTCGTAAGTTTTCAATGTTAAGTCATATTGTATTACTAATATTTATTTTGTTACCGTTTGCGAAATTTGTACACTTGACTCTAGTGTATTATAACGAGTCTCTTGTGTCAGATGTTTATGAAACAATACGAGATACAAGTATTATACAACTTTTGTAATAATTCCTACATTCGTATTGCTTATTTCTGTCTTTAATCAATATGACGGAATACGGGTAATTGAGCCACATGTCAACATCAAATAAGTAATATTATTAATATTATTGTATACACACATTAGAACATATAATGACACATCATCATTATTAACCAATCATTATTCATTGCAGGACATAGGCCAGTGGCGTAGCTATCGTAGGGCCAGGCGGTGCAGTGCACCAGGGCCCCGGAGCTCAGGGGGCCCACTAACCTATGCTTTGAAAAGAGAGGGGCCTAAAAGAAAAAGAGAATACATATACATAAGTTCAAGCTACGTGGAAAGAGGGGGAGGGCCCAATCGTTTCTCTATGCGCCGCGGCCCTTGTCCACCTAGCTACGCCACAGCATAGGCCTCACCTGCAAAGTGCGCCAAAGCTCCCGCTTCGTAATCTCTAAGCTGTTAAGTCCCTTGTCCCTATAAATACGTTGATTAACTTAAGGTTAAAACCGAAAACACATTTGTATTACGTAATTGGTTTTCGGTGGAACAATTGATTTATAGTTTTTATGTAAGGGGGCAAATGGGTAAGAGGCTCAATTGATCAAGTGATTACCACCGCCCAAGGGCATCTGACACTGGAATGCTTGTAAGTGCGTTGCCGGCCTTTAATGAGGGCTCTTTTCATGAAGGTTCCTAAGTCATATCGGTTCGGAAGACTACCGGCAACAGCTGGTTTCACAGAGTGGTTTTACAAGGTAAGAAATGCCTTAAAAATCGCACCGTTAGATTTTCAGAAATCGAAGTAATATGGGTGACGAGATATCCTGTGAAAAGATACTATAGAAGATGATACTTAACCAGATTAGTACCAAGCCCTGCCAAAAGTAAAGGCTTGGTGTGATTTCTTTTGTTTTTAATTCACGTATTATGTTCAAATATTATACCAAACAAGTTTATCGTCTATCTTGTATAGAATAATACGCTTTGTTTAATATATTAATTGCATTATGTAATATCAAGTTATTTGATATTGTTCGCGTAAGAGTAATAACATCTTCCTTAAACGCTAGACGAGTATACAGTTATATGTATTATATAGGTGAAAGTAAACTGGCAATACGGTAGCTGGAACATAATTGTTTTTCAACAAAAACTCGTGAACAATGAATTTTCTAGAAGTATTTAAACGTTTCTATGATTCGCGTTTGCAGTTCATTATCATTTGTTCATCCGTTTTCTAAGTGGAAATTAAGCGTACCTATATTAATATAAGTTAATCAAAAATCAAATAATCATTGGATATAAGTTATGTAACAAAAAAATATTATAACATAAAATATTACTTCTAGTTAATTGCTTCTTCTATTTTTTTAGGTAAATTTTATTCATTTTTTTAACCTAGTTGTACGAAAGCCTTGTTGTACGAAACTTTTTTTTAATTATAACCTTGGGTCTAATAAAAAAAAATGTTTATATATTTATGAAGCTTTGCGGCTATACCACCTATTGTGAAATAAACACATATGGACATAATAATAAATTCTATTTAAAGTCTAATTTGTTTTTTTTTTGTCGAATTACATAAATACTCTTTAGAAATCGACATTTTCGCAAAAAAAGCTACAAAATTATTCAACGGGGTTGCAAGTTATTAAATCTATTAAATATGTAATTGTTATTTAGAAATTAATAGAAGACTTAGCTATCAGGAAGAAATGTTGCCAGGTACGTTACTTGATACTGAGAAAAGGCATACAAATAGTAACAAAAGACGACGCCCGTAATAGAGATCGTGTGTCAAAGTGTGACGCAATGCTGTCAGCAAGTTGGAACGCAAGTTTTGTTGGCTATTCTGACAATTACTTATGAAACAATATTAAATTATAATATCGCACCCGGTTTTCCTATAAATCAGTCTCTCTTCCTTTTCTTCGAAGAACATGGCTTAAACCGCAGTACATATACCGATAAATAAGAAATAAACTTCATATTTAATGACATATACTTTTAATAATAAAATTGTATTGATTTAAGTCAGTACTTCAAGAAAAGGTACTTATATCGGTTTTTTTTTTGTTTTGTCTGTCTACCGTGGAGTCACAAAACTTACAACAACAAAATTAAACACAGAGCAAAATCCTCTTTTTTTTTAAATATTTTTTTTACTATTATTTATCTGTTCTACAATAAATACAGATAAATAAAGGGAACTTAGAAATTTATGTTGGCTAATAATAAACTCATGTTCAGACCTCAAATAATTAATAAAACTTATATGTTATATTATATGTTAACTAATCTATATAAGTGTGTATTTACAAAATTATTATATAATGTGTAAAGATATCAGTTGTCGGGTTTCCATAGTACAAGCTCTGCTTAGTTTGGGATAAAATGGCTTTGTGTGAATAATGTCTCAGGATTATTATATTATTGTGTTAATTTGTGTTTATTACAATAAATGGCGTCCTTTCTGAGAAGTATTACGACAAAGAAAAGTGCGCGTGCCGTATCACAACTAACGTGAGATATTTGAACTTTATCTGTAGTTGTAAAGGTCTAATGACATAGTTAAAAAAAGCGGATATTGATTCTATACTAATTGTTTATATTTAATCTTGATTCACTTGTAATGTGTTATGAACAACACCCACACGTATTTATTTTACAGTTAACTTTTTATTTCAGCGTCGTCATGGACATGCTGGCTGAACACAAACCAGACAAGACTAGGAATCCAGTATCCCACTAAGATCAAGTGACAACACAAAACAAGATGTCGACAAAGTAATAATAATAAATGTAATCCAAAAATTTTGTTTGTTAAGCTGTCTAGAAATAAAAGCATGCAGTCACATAGCACGTCTGTGGAGACAACAAGGCAACAGAATAGAAAAAAACAACGTTAACTATGCGATATATGTCTATTATTATAAATAGTACTAGCCGTGCCCCGTGGTTTCATCCGCGTATATATAGTTAATAACAATGTAATGTAAAAAAATAAGCCTAGATCCTGCCTCGATAAAAGGACTATACAACGCAAAAATATTTTTTAAAGTCGAACGCGTAGTTCCTGAGAGTAGCCGGATCAAACAAACAAACTCTTCATTTTTATATGTTAGTATAGATTGCAAATAGAATTTATTTGACAGGTCTTTATTTGAAAAAGCTGAAAAAAACTCTTTTTATCATACTTTCTTTGTAGTAGGATTTACATGCACTTTCGAACCGCTACTGTAAAAAGATAAAATTATATGAAAAGCTAATTACACTCGTAATGTATATTCTGAGAAATGACAAAAACTCCATAGGTAGGTTCTCTTTTCATGAATTAGATTAAGATAAGGAAAAAGTATATTAATGCTTAAATTTTTCGCATTCTTTATTTTAAAAGATGTTCTAGAAAACATTTCTGGTTTTATAAAATCACATCTTCCTTGAGATTCTTACATTTAATAAAGAGCCGCCGCCGTGTATGTATGTTTGAACACGATAACACCATAGACTATCAAACGGAATTTTATACGGTTTTCATCAGTGGACGGAGTGGTTTATGAGGAATGTTTAGGTGTCTAATGGCCGAATACTAAAAGTCTTTCAAATATGAAGTGGAACTTAATTATTTGGAACGCCATTAATTTCAAATTTCGTATACAAAATTTTGAAATTAATGACGTACCAAATAATTAAGTTCCACTTAATTTTGAATGACGTTTCAGTATTCGGCCGTAATTCATTAAAGTTATGTAAGCTGACTCAAATATGATCGTTCGGGATGTCAAAAATACTCATGCCGACTATATGCGTGTTCCGTGTTAACCAATAGAGTATATGTATTACATTATTAACGTTTTGACGTGACAACGTCTAATAAATCGATGAACGCTGGCTGCATGGATAAAAAGGATGACTCATTGTCCCGTTACGCTGATTGTACGCTTACGCCGCATCTATCTGTTATGTTGTTGTCACGTTAAACTATCCTCCGTAAACCGACTTTACAGAACAAGTTTTTTTTAGTAGTTATTATATCCGTGTAAAGCCTGGCCGGTTTTTGTTAATAATTTCCTGGAGGCAAATGACTGCTCCATCTGATGGTCAATGGCAGTAGAGTTATATATTATAAATCTGATAACACTTTTCATTCAATTAATATTTAGAAAGTTCTTGCAAAATTTATTTTAAAGCAATACTTTCATATAATTCACAATAAGGCGCCAAAAGTTCGTATTATCAACACATTAGCTGCTACATGAATCATCGAGGTTGAACGACTTGAACGTTCGACAGCGACGTCTGTGTTACATGTACTAATAAAAATCTTAAAAGATATGTCTGTCTGTAAATTATATTTAAAAATAATTATTTACCGATTCAAAAATAAACAGCCAAATAATAGTAATTTTATAAGAACTTTTTTATCGCCAAGTGTATACCAAAGCTTAAGAGAAAAGTATTCAGTCTGACTGTGCTATATGATCTTTGTGTAGGTATGTATGGATATTTTAGGGTTTTATCCGGAATTTTAAGAAATTATATATAAGTTGGTTAGTAATATTATGTGTCCTAAGACGTCAATAACATACAAATCATAGGAACTTATATTATATCTCTGGCCTTTTTAACATATTCTAACTCACTCGAACTTTCGACACACAAGAATCACTCTTGTTTAGTACTTTATCCAACTTATTAGTTCCATTTATAAATTATCCTGTAGGATTTGTATTCAAATTTTTTGCGAACGTACTCGCGCGCATCACATGTGTATTAACCTTGAACTACCCAAGGGGACACGCCTTTACCAAAAAACAATAAAAGATCGGATGAATAAGCGCGATGTATGTACTATGTATGTGGCTAGAAATTTAATGTATATTTACATTATATACTTACGTGTCTGACGTATTTGGCCTATTTTATAGCATCTCATTTTAAAGTCTAATCGTTTCGAGGCAGTTAGCCGATGGGGGGGGGGGCGATTATTTTGAAGGCACTGTTGTCACTACTTTTTCCACTGAGAATTTAAATTGCAATGGAATATGCAAATATTTAGACGAGCCGGTTGGCGTGTTTGGTAGACATATGCCTTTCGCGCCGCAGGTCGTGGGTTCGATTCCCACCCAGGAGAGACATTTGTGTGCATGAACATCTCTGGTTGTCCGGTGTAATTATCTATAAAAGTATGTATTTACAAAAGAAAAGTAGTATATGTTGTATGTCAGTTGTCTGGTTTCTATATTACAAGCTCTGCTTAGTTTGGAATCAGATGGCCATGTGTGAATACTGAATAATGTCCCAGGATATTATTATTAATATTGAAGATATAAGTTCTTGTTCATCTATTAAATAGTCTTTTATTATACAATAATCTGTACATATAGTTCATGGTTTATTGAAACGTATGTTAATAAGCCAAACCAAGAAAACTTGCACATCTTGTCGAGCCTATATTTAGTTAAATAAACATCATTAACACTCATTAACATTTTTAAACAATCTGGAAAAGGAAACGACTCGAACACAGATTAAACATAAAAAAGCTTTCTGAGGTTCACCAGTTTTAATTCATTACATTTTTGTATAATACTTTCGTTTTGTCTGCGGTTATACCCGCGCAGCACACGTTCCCAAGGGGATATAGGGAAAAAATGCCATGTTACTTCCTGATAAATGTAGATTTCCTTAATTATTATTTTTATAATCGGTTAATGTGGTCTATTCGTTAAAGCGTTACAAACACACAAACTCACATGCGCATTTATAATATTAGTTAGGATTTCAAAACTTGAAAGTAATATACGAAAACCCACGTGTCCTAGGTTGTGTGTCTAGTGGAAAATTAAATATAATTATATTTTATTGTTATAATAATATTATTATAACTTTTTTAAAGTATTCGTGGGTGGCTGTTTTGTGGACACGAACTAGCGATTAAACGTTTCAATAATGTCATTATGACTCACGACGTTATAGACGGGTGAGATAAACCACGACTTTATTTGAAAATTATTCTACACTATTACAGAGTCGTTTCTTTGCTTACTTTAGTTTATCTTTTCTTTCTTTATTTCATAGCAAAGCGGACGAGCATATGGGCCACCAGATGGTAAGTAACGCCTATAGACAATGGCATTGTAAGAGTTGTTAACCATCTCTTACATCGCCAATGCGCCACCAACCATGGGAACTAAGATGTTATGTCCCATGTGCCTGTAATTACACTGGCTCACTCACCCTTCAAACCGGAACACAACAGTACCAAGTACTGCTCTTTTGCGGTAGAATATCTGATGAGTGGGTGGTACCTACCCAGACGAGCCTACCCAAAGCTCTACCACCACTTTAGTTTATGATTTAAAAACTTTTGCATTGCCCAGAATTGTACATATAGGTTATCATGTACACAAATTTGGGAATTGACTAATGTCACAATTGATGGTTTACAGCGATTGCAATTGAAAGCAGCATTGCTATTCAGTACGATTTCAGTATTATATCTCACAAGTCACAATCGACTTACCGTGATACGCTATTTTGATGCGTGTACCCTTTAAATGCTATAGTTATTAGGCTCAATGTCATATATCCTTTTTTGACAATTATCATGTTCTGTGGATTAGCTCAACTGACATTAGAAAAAAATCAAACAGTGATGAACTACGAACGATATTATTGACAAATTTTATTAGGCAGGCAAGATAAATGGATTTATTTTCATTATGTCGAATTTAATTGAAGGCAGTTTATCTTCATTCATTGAATTGAGGTACGGCAATTAATTAATTATACCTACAATTTTTTATTTATAATAATATTAAAGAAGGAGTATGAGGCAATTTGGTCGCCTTTATAAAATTAATCTATATACGGATATACATACATATATATAACGAAAAATTCCATGCGATCGAATTCACCAGCACTGTTCATGAGTTTCTAAAAAAGGAGGTTGGTTACATTGTAATCTTTTAAAGTAGATTAAAAAGTGTTTTGTAAATGTCAAAAGCCTTTCGTCGGCAGCGAAGGTGCGCCGAGGGTGTGGCGTGACCCACATCATGACATGTCCCTAAGTGTGTACAATAAACAGGCGAAGCGGGAGACCTGCTTTATTTTTACTATAGTCGCTATTGTCCGCGGGTTTGTTGTGTAATCAGGGAATACTTCAGATAGGTAACATTTGAAAAAAGCTGTTAGTTTTATTGTACAAAAATTTTACAAGTACTTTTTTTATATAATATCTTAATTTAATTTTAAAGTAAGTACGTAGTGTTCAGCTTAATGAAAGTAATTTGTTTTCATTATATTTTCAATTATGTGTTATCTGATAGCTTTAAGTAACTTATGTGACACTTTTATGTTTAGGTCGACTTCGTGAAATTAACCAAATAACCCAACTCCCACTAGGACAACCTTCCCAAAAGCCAAAAAAAAACCATTGATGTTTTTTTTCTTCAATTTATGGAGTTTAATTTTTATATTTTAGAATTAAATAATAATATGTAACAGCAACACAACTTTTATAAATATTCGAGTATATGATTTAATTGCATTGATCTAAAATTATTTAAAAATATCCGTTGTACAAACATTTACATATTTGTATGGGAATATTGTGTTTTTTTCTCAACATACGGAAAAATTTATATCAATAGGCTTAGCTTGGGAAAGCGAAATGGTTCTACAATATTTCCCAGTATTGTTGATATAAATGTGAATGAGTTAACAATAGTAAACGCGACTGTGCTGTAAGGAAATATTGAAATTTATGATTGCATTATCTACGTAGAAAACTATTTGTTTTGACGGCTTAAAATTACATGCTGTTTGTTGTTTTTATAGAATACTAGCTGATACCCGCGACTTCGTCCGCGTTGCTTGATATATTAACAAAGTTTTCTTATGTACGAAGGAAAAAACATCAAAAAGATCGCAAGCAAAAATATACTTTGTTTAAACATACATCACTGAACACGCAGTGCATATACAAATCGTTGTTTCTTGAAACTTTAATAACTTTTTATTAAATGAAGATATCGCAATTATTTCTTTTTTTGATATAGGCCAAGTGTCTAAGAAATAAAATTTAGAAAATTTCATTGAAATCTATCCAGTAGTTTTTCCGTGATGCGCGCACAACTGCAGATCTCTATCATTTTATTTATATAGATTTTACTTATATCCGTATTTCGATTTAACGTTTTTAATTTAGTCCATCTTAAGTAACTATTAAGCTCAAACTTTAGAAATAAATTATGTAATTATTATAAAATGTACGATTAGTTTTAAATTTTAATTTATATTAAAAAAAAAAAACAATTATGACTTCGCCAATTGATTGTTGTCTTTTTTTATTATTATTATAACAATGAGATTAATTTCTTATTTAATTTTGACATTTTAAAAATTCACTGATCATTTTTATGTTAACTTTAATATGATTTTGATTAGAATGACCCTGCTAGTGCTATGGACACTTGTAATTGATATGCATATTAGATACCCTATTATTGTTTTAGAAGTTAATTTTTTTCAATGCTAATGTATGTTGTAAGTGTTCTTTTACAAATAAATAAATAAAAAAAGGGATTGACACAATGAATTCACGGAAAACACAAATGTGCAGTTTTATTGGTGTACCAATAAAAATAAAATTAGTTTTATTATTCTTTCTATATCATATTCTTATTTCTTGAAGACGATAAGAACTTTATTTAATTTCACAAATTCTGTTTAAGAAACAAAAAATGTCACTCACGTCGTCGTCTGTGCTCGTTTCTATGCTATCCAATTTTACGGAATTAATGAATTAGGTTTCGAATCTAAAATCGCTATTACTTTTCACACGGACGTAAAAGTGACTGTCTTATTAATCTATTAGTAGATTTTCGTTTTAACGCAATAAACGATAGGACTTCCCGTGGATAGATCTGCCGACGAACCATATCCGTTCAGAGAAAGGCCCAGTATTAATAGCATTTTGACTCTCTGCAGTCTATTCACGTTTAATGAGACAGATATCGGTTGCTTGATCACCATAAAGACATTATATGACCGACGATTTGAACTGGATTGATCAAAATGTTTGATAGACTTGATTCTCGTCCAATTAAAAATCAGTTGATTACTTTATGAACAGGGCTATAAGAGTCACCGATTACTCTGTTCGATTCAGTTCGTTTTGGATAGTTTATTGAGCGCAGTATGCATGGATGTAGTCCAATCCGACGGAATTATCCGAAACTTGTTTAGTCTACAGTCTGCTGGAATTTTTGTGTCCGTTTAGTTCGATGGCCGCACAGACAGCTTTGTACCAAATCCATTGATATATTAATAAAATCCGATCAGACCAGACTGAATATATGGGAGTTCATATCGCTATGAAATAATATAGTTCGACCTGGACCATAGACTATAACCCTGGAATGTCATCAAGGCCTTCTGATTTTGTTATGACTAGACTTAATCATATACTATATAACAATAGTTTATACAAAAATTGTGTAGTGATTTTATAATATGACTAAATCATTATAAGTTTTGGATTTGGCGTTCTCTTGTTAACAGAAGTTTTTATTCGACAGTCCATTATTGTTAAAATGTAAATATTGAAGATTAACAAGGCATCGTATTATACTCATTTTCATTTACACGGCATATAATAATGTATATTAATGATAATTGTAGAATAATAAACGCATAACGCGTATTTACTTAGCTGAGTAAACATTTGACTCATAAATGATTTATACTATCACGTATTTGAGTAAAAAAAACTCTTTTGTTAAAATATAGTTTCGTAACTTTTTTTAATTGTAGTGAAAAATTAATCGCTGGTTCCTATAAATAAAACTATTTTTTTTGTTTCGTAAAAAAATATTTGTAGCGGTAGTTTAGTGTGAAGTTTTTTTTTAATAAGCTTGCTAACTATAAGGCACTGGAAAATAAAACCGCATGCTTCATGATGTGATCTAAATTTAAATAACTATTTAGGTACCTAACTGGAATAAAATTCGTCCGTATCACAAAAAAAAATTAAAGCACTGCGACTAAGTAGCCAAAAATGATAATCCCCGACGTACATAAATGTAGGTATAGGTATAGATATGTCTGAACTGTTTATCCGTGATTAAATTCCAGCTTAGAGTAAATAAAGCCTTATTATACGATGATTAAATATACCAGAATCGTTTAGGTAAATGTCAAACATCGACTATTAAATTTCAACTCAATCGGATAACAATGGAATATAAACAAAAACAACTAATTATGTTTACGTATAAAATAAAAATATTAATAAAACAATATATATTTCTGATTCTTGTTGAATAAACTTATAACCATTTAAAATGACATCCCGTTTCGAACAATGCATCAACTTTACTATTATACAATTCTTTAGCTTTATTATAAAATAGACAATGACACCGAGTATTGGTTTAGGTAAACATATCGTAGAATGACATCATTAATTAAAATATTTATTTGAAATGAGTAAATATACTGCATTTGTAGAGTCCCCATAAATATGACCTTTGATAGACAATTTATTTTTGATCAAATAAATGTCCTGAATATTCTCATGGAAAACTAGTAGTCAAATGTGCGAGACTCAAGCACAGTTCGCGTAGGTACTACCATTATTTAATCAGATGGCAAATACGACACGCACGGACTTACTGATATTAAGACTTTAAAATGAAATTCACACAAGATTCATAAGCTGGTTCTCAGGACTTCTCACTTCTCCGCTTTATCATTTATGAAATATGTTGTCGATGATTAAGTTAAGTACTTAACTAAAAGTAGAGTTTTGATAATTAATCAAAGTAGCTTATTGTTGACATTTCAGCACAGTTGATCAGATGGATGGAATAATTGATGTAGAAAATAATGGTAGAAATCACGAGTTTTCAAAATTATTTGTAATATATAAGTTGCCATTGCCTATGTTGCCTATTTGTTATATATTTTAATCACGTATGTAATTATTTGTATTAAAATTAATTGATTATACTCTTGATTTTAATGAGACGATTCCTTAAAAAAATAAAAAAAACATGCTCAACCTGTTTAATCCAGTACAGGCTATTTTAATAAAAGAAAAAATTAATAAACTCTTAATTATGCAAAAAACAATGTTTTGCGATATATTTTTAAAAGCTAAAAATATACTAATTCGAAAAAGAAATAAATTTCCATATCTAAATCGAACACAAGATTACGATATACGAAGATTTGCCCCAGTTACCTCAATCGTTAATAAAATGAAGGCCGTGTATAATCCATTATTTTATAACTTTTAAATAATACAATACAAAAGTTATATAGGTAGTCAATCCTTAGTAGGTACGAATTAAAACTTCTGGTAAAAAAGAAAAAATGGCGCAGACCTTTATACTAGATGTCAATGACCTTAGCTATGAACTCGCATGCTACAGCTGATTGAATCTGGATAAACATTTATTGAATTAATGACAGATTAAAGCCAAACTATTATAAATTAGTTACTAAACTTAATAATATGTATTATTGCATTAGGTCATAAAGTTTGTAGGTTTTATAAATGGAAAGTACTTTGTAATGCGTAATAATAAGGACGAAATATTTATATTATTTTTGTTTAATCACAAAATCAACATAAGGACTATATTTATTTTGTAAACGTTTAAAAACCTATTCTATTAATTTTAATATATCATGTTTTTATTTATTTTTTAATTTGATAGTTGTACTTGAATCAATTTTATAGATTATGAATTTTGCTATTTGCATATTTTTTTCTGTGATCGATGACATTTTTTCTTAGACAGGCCATCATTTTATTTATGTTATTATTCTCGTAAAAAAACTAGTCGATGGTACAAGTTTTTTTTTAACTGGCAGAATAAGTTTTTCAAAATTAAAAATAGAATGATAATGGCATATTATTTTTTATTTTGTTTTTTTTTGTATGCATAAGGTCGTGTGCATTCGCCTTCATACTTTTCATTTACCTCTTTCTAATTATGAATGTGTGTTGCAAGTTTGTGCAAATGACCCAATTCTGCGTTTTCGGCGAAGCGAATCAAAAGCTTTTCATTAAACTAATAAGAATATTTGATCTTTTTCATTTGTATTTTTCTTTATTTGGCATCTATATGTAAAACGAAATTTAAATATATTACTAATTAAACTTTTCTGAATTTCTCAGAAATTTAGAACACGTAGGTAATAAAATATATTTTTCAAATGGAATTGATAAAAATAATTTAATGTATAATTTTAAGTAAAGTCTAAGTCATCGACCTCAGTTCGCGAAAAGGCACTCACCTCGTTCAAGCCAAAACTCGATTATAGTACATCCGACAATGCACATTCCCGCTGCATCACTTTACGAAAATTCCCAAACTTTGTACTAAGTTAAAAAAAACAACATATATCGATTCCTCTTATCACCTTATCTATCACTTGTGAATCTATGACGCAAGTTTCCGAACGATTATGACCTTCTTTTTTTGTCTAAAAAGTTACACTGTCAAGTCAATTTAAAAAAAGAATACTAAAATTTGACGTTTATGGTAACGGACAATAACCGTCGTGATGTCGGTTGACATGAAACCCATGCAAGCGTTGGCGGTAAACTGGCGTCAGCCGCGAGACCGGTCAAGTGAGAGCTCGCGTTGTGTCATCATGCGTTTTCCATTTGTTACACAGTGTTCGTTTTGTACGGAATAGTGTAATGCAGATGATACAATGCCGAAATTGAAATGACACAAGATTATATCAATAGTTCGATGTGGAACCTGTACGATCTGAACTGAATATAAATGAGAGTAGGTATTGTTAAAACTCGTCTCGTACTGGCTATTAACAAAGGCTGTTTTTACTAGTAGAGCACATATAAATTATATAAAATGTATATTTAATTATATACAACCTTCTTGTTGATAAAATAAATTCCTTGCAATATATTTCTCAATTATTATTACGCATCTTATATCATAATAATACAAATTATTGTGAGAAATATACATAATATTAAAATCGTAATATAATGTGATAGGTACAGACGTGGATAGTAATTTCTATGTAACTTTAAGCAAGGTTATATTTTTGTAACACTGTAATTAAAATTGTGTGCGTCTGTGCGAGTGTGTGCGCTAAGGTTTGAATGTTTATGCTAATAGGTTAATCACCCACCAAGGATTGTTAGAGCACGTTTTTAAGATCAGTGATGCTAATAAGGATCGTCTCGCATACATAAAATTATTTAATTATTGATTAATTGCCTCCAAATTTCCATTTCGATATATCGAGGTTTCAAGATATCGTAATAAACATACGTAATAAAAGACATAAAAAATTACCTTTCGTTAAATCCATGTATGAGAAGCGAATGAAAATTAGGTTTTAATAAGCAAATTTCATGAGGAAATGGGTGGATTGGTGTGTGTGTGTGTGTTTATGTATGTGTGTGTATGTTTTTGTCTGTAGTGTGTGTGTGTAATAATAATTATATAAACGTATCCCTGTTAACAAAGCTACGGGTAAATACATGCACAAGGAAAGATTAAAATTCGTAAACAAGTCCTACATTAAATTTCAAAACAAACATTACGAGGAAAAGGAAATAAATAAAGTGCGACCTTCCGCGATCAGGAAGATCGTAATAGGAATAACGTTGAACATTAAAATACGATTATAAGGTGAACACATCACACGAGCTTCATGTGAACATTACTCACTTCTCATTAACGAAATCTAGAAAAATGCATTTTTGTTTTTAGTCTCAAAATATATTGCTTTTTAAGTATGTAGTTCTTTTGTGTAATATACTATACTAATAATACTAATACTAATATATAAAGCTGAAGAGTTTGTTTGTTTAATGCGGGTTGGTGGAATACACATGTGACAGAATTTCAATGAAATTTGACACATGCAGGTTTCCTCACGATGTTTTCCTTCACCGTCAAACAAGATGAATTATAATCACAAATTAAACACATGAAATTCAGTGGAGCTTGCCCGGGTTTGAACACGATCATCGGTTAAGATTCACGCGTTCTTACCACTGGGCCATCTCGGCTTTGTTAACAAATTATTATTATAAATGGTAGTAATCCTTAACATGGGTGAAACTGCGAAGCAGCTCGTACGTACTAATATTATGTACTAAAACCTTAGTGCTCACCAACGCCATAGACGTTGCCGCTATTATAAATATTACGCATTCCTTACATCGCCAATCCACCAACCTTGGAAAGTAAGATGTTATGTTCCTTGTATCTGTAGATACACTGGCTCACTCACTCCAAATCGGAACCCAACAATACTAAGTATTGCTGTTTGACATAAAATATCTGATGAGTGGGTAGTTCCACTAGTACCTACCCAGACAGGCTTACACAAATCCCTACCAATATATAAAGTACTTTTATATTAAAGTGCGATAATTTCAATAAAATGGATCAGGTATCAGGTTTGCTTGATCATATGCATTCATGTTACAGATAGCTCCACGATGGGTTTTAAAGAATTAGAGATAAACCCACTCACAAATATAAGCTAAGATAAAATATTACATGAATCATATCTGACGATGAGGTCCTTTCGCGTCGCGAGATGACGAAGCCGGATTTATTTTTAAATTACTCATTTTGAAGATATTGATATAATTATTGAGACTCGAATTAGAAACATAGCTCAGTGCAAACCATTTAAAAAAAAAATTTAGTCGCTCTTGTGAGTGCAGATCACAAGCTCCCGAGTTTCCGGGAGCTCCTGAAATCCCGGTTCGGGTCTATTACAATTATTGCGTGTTTCTATAAAGAATTTATTACCAGTACCAAGCTCGCAGTGAGAAAATTAGCACTACTAATACAGACAGACAAGATATTAAATAAATAAAATAAATAAAAATATTAAAAGATTTTTATTGTAACTGAGGCCCCTCTGCAACACGGGGCCCATAACTGATTATCTACTTTGCCTTTACGTATAATATAGACTTGGGCATTTTAATAATAAATTGAGTCTTTTAAATTATTTATGATGTACCGAATCGTAATCAATATTAAACTTCTGAATTATTAATTAAAGCTATAAAGCGCTTGCAGCATTGTTACATACGTACGTACGTTTTATCTCCGTCTTTTGAATGTCGAATTACTAATGACAGAAAGAGAGAGAATGCCTTACAACTTCGCAAGCAACAACAATGTATATAAGAAAGGCCGCTACTGTTTGTATTTGTCCTTTCCTATAAGTTATGTTAATTTACCTTTAATAAGTATATGCTTTGAATGAAAATGCTTACGAGTAAGGATAATGATGAAATCCATGGCCAGTATCGTTAGTGCTCAAGAATGTGCTTAGTTTCATCTTCATGATGTTTATGTGTCTACCGTACACTTGTATACAAAAGCGGCAGTTATTAGGTAATTATAATAGTACATACATACAAGTAAAGTGAATACATAATTTAAATTAGATTACATGCAGGAATTAAATACACATGCAGATTTTCATACGATATTTTCTTTCATCATCGAGAACGTTATGAATTATAAATACAAATAAAAATTCAGTGGTACTTGTCTGGGTAATTGGATAAGATTCACCCATACCAACCAATTCCAACTTGGTCATCTTGGTTCACAATTAACACGTAATATGTTTTTCCGAAATAGATTATAAGGCCATATTAACAGAGACTAACCAGCTGCGATGATATTATAGTGCTAAGTGTATGCGCAAACGCAGCTGTACTCTGTATTTCAAATTCTCATAATTGGAAGGGATGGCGCGGTCCGGCTGTATAGATTAAGTGCAGGACCAACGTAGTAGTGGGGTTTACGTAGTTTCCAAGGTACTGGGGATTAAGCTATGTAACTCCAATCTCAAGGGTACGTTAAAACCAGCGCTAGAGCTTGAACCAGGACTTTGGGCTTTGCTGCGTTATATACTTAGACTAATTAGGCCATCGAGGCAGATCAATTAATATTACCAGTACGCTCGTCCTCCAGAACCTCTCTCTAGAATAGATTACATAAACTCATTAGAATATGGCAATATTTTGAATCGTATTGATCAATGGCATAAAAGTATTAATTTTACATATATGGATATTGTATAAATAGTAGTTTAAATAAATGTTTTCAAATATTTTTGTAAATAACGAAGTCTAACCCGACATGACCTCATGTATTTATTTTAAATTGAAGTAGAAACACATAAAATGTTAAAAAGTGATATTTTTTTCTGATACTAGACAACTGATACGCTCTTTTCTTTCATTCTCATAATGCGATGGGACGGCAAATAAGACACGACTGGAAGGAGTTCAGGCTCACGACCAACGACATTATGTGGTTTCCAAAGCAATGCGTGAGAACCTTCAACCTCCAGACTTCGAGCTGCTACTTTCAACAGAGAAACCAATTTTGGCCTGATCCTTGGCTAGAACCTTAAAGTGTGTGGCCTAGGCGCTCGACGTATATGAGCAGTGAAACTAAGCTCCCGTTGCGTCAGCGTATGTAGAGTTGAGAGATATGTACAATATACATATGTAGATCTGAGATTTTAAGCTTATAGATTAATTTAATACAAGATGTATTTATTTGAAATTCATATTTTATAAAAAAAAAGTTGGGAAGAAGTTGGATTGTAATAGAATCGGGAACGTATCGTAACCGTTGTAAATAAGTAGAATTAGTTTACTGATGGTAGGCCTTCGTGCAAGCTCATCTGGCTCGGTACCCACTCATCAGGTATTCTACCGCAAAACAGCAGTACTTGGTATTGTTGTGATCCGGCTTGAAGGGTGAGTGAACCGGTTTTATTACAGGCTCAAGGGGTGTCGGTGGTCTAAGCGATGATTAACATCTCTCACAATGCCAATGTCTATGGGCGTTGGTGACCAATTACCATCAGGTGGCCCATATGCTCGTCTGCCTACCCATGCTATAAAACAAAAATTAGCTCACAGGCTGTTGTCCAATCCAATAACTTATTTTATGGGCCTGACTTGGATTTTACCTGCGGCTAAAAAGCTAGTCATTAGTCTTAAACTTAAAGGCTTCGCTGTAATAGCCCCAAGTGCCAACACAAAAGTTTCCTTACTAAGTTATAAGCGTAACAACAGAACTAACATCAATGTAATAAAGATATATCGAATGGCATCATAAATTAATTAACCCAGAATGTCTATTACTAATACAAACTTCTCAAATACGCCATACAATCTCATCAATAGCGTTTTATTTGAATCATTCAGGGTTTTCAAAACTTTTATATTATATTTTAAAAAATCATGTATATGATTATTATAAAATTGTTAAATACGCTTCCTTGATTAGTATTTAAAAAAAATATAAGCTTATTTTTTAACATAGTTATTTCTATTTGTAAAATTATGTACATATGATTTTACTCATAATTAATTTATGTAGTGAAGATGACGTAGACCAAGTCGATCTTAGCCAACATATCTGAGGTTCAAATGAGCCCAAGCACCAATGTTTTGGGTCGTTTATTTCATCGTTCGTCATATTTCATCGTTTTAGCGATATAGAAAAGCTTAAAATTGAATGTTTTTCTTTCTACACGATAACGGAAACCGCACGGCTATGACACGCGGATGATACGGAGATGATATGCGGAGGCTATCCTCACTAAAACCGTTGCACACGCGTAAGGTACGTAATTGATATGCTCTAGCGAGCATACTCTACTATGCTCGCTAGAGCTCTAGCGAGCATAGTAGAGCGTATCGTATTGCTTTCTGATACGTTCATAGCACGGTCATGGTATGGCACGGTATAGTGGGTAGACACCTAAGCCTATTATTTGCTCAGCGGTTACGATTTTTAGACTGTTACATTATGTACCGTAATAATGAAAAATAATATTTTAATTTACATGCAATTCTAATTTTTAATAAAATTGACTGACAAGATTGATTTTTGATTATTCAAGAATCTTTTGAGTAGCATTTCAATGGTTTTTAATCATAGTTAAATACATATCTATTTAAATCGACACTAACATTTAAGTTTGCTAGAAAAAGTATAGATTGTTATAGCTCGGGCATAAAAATAGATCCACATTAAAAGTAATACAGTAGTATCAAAATTAATGGGTCATAATTAATACAGCCAAATATATAAGAAATATAAACTACTTGTGACATTATTTTTTCAGTATTTATCTCTTCTCTTTATCACTTCTCAAAAAAAAAATTTGTAACATATTTTCAATTAATTCTAAATCGTGTATTTTAATAGCTTGTTACTTGAACTTAATGAAACAAGTCTACCTTCTTCTCTGTAACCTCTAGCTGTGTCAACCCTGACGTCGCAGAATGCACGTTCAATTAAGATAAATTCCCGATAAATTAGGCCCACAAGGTTTGTCATGCATTTGTATAGAGCTTTCATTGATGTTTGTTAGCAATCTTATTATGTTAATTAAGCTCTTCTTATAGTTTTTTTAAATTGAAATGAGTTATTTCTTCAAAATTTTTTTTAAGAGTCAGTTGGATGAAATACATACTCGCAATCATAGTCCGACTGGAGAAATGCAAATAAAAAAATAATAAAATCTTGCGTTTTTCACATCGTTATTCACATTTGTATGAATCTGTACAATGATTTACTAATATAATTTTTTATCTCGAACGAGTTATGAATTAAAAAAAAAAAACAAAAAATAGTTGAAAAGATTGACATTAAGAAATCAATAAATTATTGATTACGTAAACGATATGGCATATGTTTTGTAAAATGGCACCATAATTTACACAAATTGATATATAGATATAACTAATGCGCTGAGAACTATTTGATTTCACATATTTAATATTAATATGAATGACATGTGAAATTGTGGAAATATTCAATATTATTGCTTTCTTTTTTCGTCTTATCACATTAGCTATTAATGGTACTTAATATTATTATTCCGGTTTTGGGTTGGAGCGGACGCATCGAAATCGTTTCGACTTTTCCTTTTCTCGTTGATGGGAACCACAGATACACATATTAAGTATGTAAGTAATGGGAACCGTAATATTTTCGAATCATATCGATCAAATTCAGATTAATTAATTATAATATTATGAACTCTTTAACGTTCATTCATTTGCGATAATTATATAAGAATTATTTACATTAATGTCTCAAATATTGTAAGAAAACGACGTAAAACAATCCTTCACATCAATTTTTAACACTTTATGTTCTTTCACACGTAACTTGTAATATATAATATGATACTAATTAATACTTTACAATACAATTTATTACAATTTTCGTTGGAAATCATTCGTTCCTGCTGACAACCATCGAGCGAGTGAATTTTTTTGTGTTTCGTTTTTTTTCGCTCAATAATTTCCGGCCAGTGTTAATTTAATTAAAATATTACCATTATTTTCTATAAAATAAATCTCAAAATAAATATTAAAAATCAGTAAAACTCGACCAAACTGATAATGCGTATGACCCCATACACGCCTCAGTTGAGAACATTACAATATACTTATACAAATAAAAAATAATAGCTATTGTACAAATTATGACTGCGTAGTATGTTTGCAAGCATGCTAGCCGCATTTTCCCTTTGAATCGCAATTCCGATCGTTTGGACGAAAATTTAACCAATATTATAATACAGTATGTAATTGTTTTATTCTTAATTAAATATATAAATAATTGTCTATGGATATTGTGCTTATGTACGTTCCAATATAACTTTAGTATGCGTTCTTCCCTCGTCACTCATACATAGAGACCATACGAGAACGCAATATAGGTATAGTATAAATACATGTATACGTCATCGCGATGATTATTTATCTACTTTTATTTAATTTAATTCGTGTATTTAATTTATGAGTTATTATTTTTACTTAGGCTCGAGATTGTCAAAACTTTAACTGGTCCATTAATACGAATAACATTTATTTTAATATTTTTAATGGCTTGATCTAAAGCGGATATAACATAAATTAATAAATAGTCATCATAGGCATTTGTTTTTAAGTTCTTAATATGTATTACTTTCTAACACATATTCCATCCGTCTCAAGCTGTACATTAATCTTGAAAATGACTGAAGATAATTAGTTATAATTTAAGGATATATTATTGGCCGAAATCTTTAAAAGTTATTTGATAACATGATAAAATTACCCGTTTATTTAAACAACTTTTCTTTGCTGAAAGCATAAACCAACCCTAGAAGTATAATTAGTTCTTTATATAAAAAATAAAAAAACTTTGAAGAGAGAGGCTTACTGACTGATTTATTATAAATACCAAGAAACTGAATTCGTGAAAGATATTTTTATAACCCGCCGGCACATTCATTTAAAAAGGCAATTTGTAATAGATAAAATATTTCATTATCAACGCAGATTACGAATGACGAATTTATTGAACTTTTTTATGCTCTTTAAATAAAATTTATAGTACATTATAATTGTAGTCATTAATGGACTTCAATTTAAAAAAAGGTTTTTATAGGCATTTTCTTTTTATTAGTCATCAACATGTCATCAAGATGACTGCCAATTGAGTTTTAGGTATCTTTAAAACAAAACGTATTTTTATACTACTTCAAAAAGTGCAAGTTTGTATTTCCAGGTAGATTCACAATTTATTTGTTTATTTATGACGAGGTTACTTTCATATATTATACAGCATTTAGCATCCATTTTCATGGTAGCGACATCAGGTACAGGACAGTAATCTCAGGAACTATTGGTTCGAATTTATAAATTATTTTTGTGTTGGAAAGTCCTCTTATCGAGAAAGGTTCTAGGCTTATTTTTATGTATGATATTTTTATTAATTGCACGCGGCCCGCGAGTGAAACAGCGGGGCACAGCTAGTGTAAGTATAAACTCATAAGAAATATTTAATAAATGTACATTTACAAGTATATAATACACTCGATAGATAACGGCTTACGTAAGCGATATTGTTGTATCATTTATTGCTTTATTGGCGATAAAAATGTATGTCTTTAGTCTAACTCTAATGGATTTAAAATCATACCAAGGTCATATGAAATTTAAAAAGCAGACTATTCATACATTAATTATCATCAATGTGATAAACTAAAATACTTTTTTCTTATATGAAACAAAAATGCCGTTAAGAATTTATTATCTGTTTTTATACCTTTTAAAATTGCAGATACAGATAAAATATTAATTTTAATTTAGCATCGTTATATTAAGAATAAACTGTCAAATTCAAATTATTTAAAAATAGAACTTACGCTTTATTAGACGGCAATTGTAGCGTATTTTCTGCATTTCCATTAACAACTATAACGGCCGAAGGGCTAGAACTTTCCGCCACTTCCACTGAGTCTAGTTGCGTCATTATAACAGTCTTATAAGCACTGGCCACTAATTAATCTGTACTTATCCTTCCTCTACCTTAGTAAAAAAAAGAAAAATAATGGTCAGTTTATTTATTAATCAAAAGGAAAGACAAATACAGATTAACATTGTTAACACATATAAAAACTAAAAACACTAAATTTTAAGTAATCCGTTATTAAAATTGAAAACTAATTTCTCCTAATATCTACAAGCGTCGTCCAACTTACAAGGATGTTGGGCGGAATGGCCGGTTCCTTGGTATACTCGAAGTAGATACGTTTTATCATTTTATCATATCGTTAATTGTTCGCTTATAATTCACGTTCTTTATAGATATGATTATAAGATTGGAAACCGCGAAGGTTGTTCAATATGTTTCGATAAGTAATTAAATATATTATTTTGCACTTACAGACTGAACATTAGCTAAAGAAAAACGTATGAGTATACGTTTTCTTAAGCTACGATTTATTTAAGTAATTTTTAATATAAATTAAGTATACACTTAGTAGAATATAACTTTTTCTTTATTAATTAGAATAACGAAGTTAAACACCATGATTAATGTTAATTTCGTCCCTTGATACTGTTAATAAAATATAAGCCTTTACGTACAGCGTCAATTAGATCTAATATTTTATTCTCTTTTTGCGCATGTAATGATACTGATTCAATATGAATAACTAGTAAGTAAAGTAATAGCCGTAATTGACCCGCTGATCTAAGGCCTTCTGTCCACTTCAGGAGAAGGTATGCTTGTTCCACCGAGAAGCCTCAATGCAGATTGGTGGATGGATTCAATGTGACAGAACTTCATCTGACATATTAATTTATTAACCATAAATTAACTAGCAATTACATTTAATGGTACGGGCTATAAGATACTATCCAATATCCTCTCGATAAGGTGTAGCCTTAAAATTCCGACCAAATAAGACGACAACAGAAATCTACCTACGGCACATACTTATTTGAAATAACGTAACATTTAAAGTCAGTCATTCAAAGGCAACAAAATCGTCAGAAGTCACAAATAAACCACAACCTTGATATAGTCAACGAGTTCATATTACCTTCTGTAACAATATATATTCAGAAATTAGCAGAAGAGATATAGCAGTGAAGTCTATTTTAGAATTCTTATGTATTTTGTTTACATTTGAGACGAGTAAAACTGCTCATACATAAGGTCTCAATAAAGCCAAATGCTTTCAAAATTTATCAAATATTATAGCTAAGTGCTTAAGAGATAATTAAAACTCTCTTTCGATGTAAGAAAGAAGAAAGAATTGCAGAAGTACACGATTATTATAAACGCCTCTTGGAAAATCAATCTTACATAACTTTACTAAAGCCGGTCAAAATTCAGATGTCATCGAAGATCTTTAGTATGAAGGTAGTAAACCGAAACCAGATCGACCTTATGAAGTATTGTCGACCTACCTACTATATGTCTGGATACAATAGCTTCGATGATAATATTGCTGTATTATGAATATTAAGAAATATTATAATTGGCATCATTACAATTCAAAAAAAAACTTTTTTTTTAATTCAATAAACAAATTAACTTGCAGTCATAGTTTCATTTTAGGAACATGATTAGCATTATTACGCGTACATGATAATTGGGGATTACGATACGTGATTAGTAACATATTGTTCCAAATCGCTATGAAACCTTATTAGTTCTCTGTCGTGGCTCGCTCGTCCGCCTGTCACTCGATAACCTTCACTCAAAGACAATATACATACATTTTTATTTTTTATGCGTTGTATTATAATTCCAAAAATAAAATAATCCAATTTAGTTTTATGTGTTGTGTGCAGTGGCGGCGCATGACCAAAATTGTATGTGGGGCGAGATACATTTTGCGAGGCCGTTGCTTTTGGTTGACCTTTTTTCTTAAATCGTGGAAAAATACTCGTAAACATACCCTGGCGAAGCGCTCTTCCTAAACTGGATGCAAATATTTTTATTTATGTCAATAACATGTCCACTCCAAATTTTCGATGCGTATCCGAGGCGCTACGCCCCTGGACCGCTAGGACCCCCGGACCACGAGGACCCTCGGGCCGTAAGGCCGTGGCTGATACCCACGTCGCCCACGCCTTGCGCCATCTCTGGTTGTGTGTTTAATTGAGATGAATTGCCTCGGATTAAATTTGTTAATATGTCTAATTAATTATTGAAACCTTCCTACATAAAAACTGTTGTTTATCTAAAAACACAAAATCGAACTTCAGATAAACTAATAAGTATAAACCGAAATGGTCCAGTGGTAAGAACGCATGACTCTTAACCGATGACCGTGGGTTCAAACCCTGGCGAGCACCTCTGATTTAATGTGCTTAATTTGTGTTTATAATTCATCTCGTGCTTGACGGTGAAGGAAAAACATCGTGAGGAAACCTGCATGTATCTGATTTCACTGAAATTCTGCCACATCTGTATTCCACCAACCCGCATTGGAGCAGCGTGGTGGAATAAGCTCTAAAACCTTCTCCTCAAAAGAGGAGAGGAGGCCTTAGCCCAGCAGTGGGACATTCCTAGACTGTTACTACCTAATAACTTGTATTTTAATAAAAGTGAGTCTCTGAATAACTTATCTTTGAATCCTCATGGATTTTAATAAGAAATTCTCGTATAGTACACTTTGCTTTTCTTTTTCATAGGACATTTATAAATATTATGCTATATAAACTTCATTTTCATAAAGCAGTCTCATTAAAAGAAAAATATTTGTAATTTTTTATTCTGTTTCATTAAGTACAAAATAATATGATGTATCGATTGATATTTAAAGGCGGGAAAATAGTGGCGGGAATTTAAAATGTAATGGCGTATCTAAGATGGCGGCACGGTAGTCTCGGCTTTCGTCACAATGTCATCTTCCCGTTGAAATAAATAGCTCGTGGAAGGCGTGGTACTGCTATGCGTATAAGTTCCTGGCTGGTATGTTATGATCTGACTTTGACCAGATTGGTTCTGCCCGTAGCGGTTGTCATACGGTTGCGTTTTTCGTTTATCCAAATTTTCTACGCCACTGGAACAAACGATTTGTTGAAAATAATATGAAATATATTTAAACTTTTTTTTTAATAATACCCAAAATTTTCCATCATTCGTTATATATATTTTTTCATAATACACACAATCTATATTGGCCGGCTTGAATTTGTTACTTAATTACAAAACGGTGAGCAAAAACTGAAGTCAATTCTTACAGAATATATTAGATCTTTAACTTATGACGTTATACCTCTGATCTCTATACGGTCGGCGCTCGCCAACATTTCGCCAGCCACTTGATTGGCCGTATCCGACATTCAAGTCCTGGTACCCATCAGCATAACCACTTGCACCACGGTATACAGGATACCCGCTGTTGCCACTTGGGTATCCACCGCTGTTGCCGCTTGAGTATCCACCGCTGTTGCCGCTTGGGTATCCACCACTGTTACCGTTTGCATATCCATTATTGCCACTTGCATAACCGCTGTATCCTACATTCTGCCAACCGCCTCCCGAAGTAACAGGTCTGAAATATATTCGGAAAGCACGTAAAGCCGTTGTTTCTGCGCCTCAACTCTTTGCAGTCCTGTCGGATTTGCCGTTCAGTTTAAATAAAAGAGTGCACGTGTTTTTTCACAGACACTTGCACGTGCAATATATATAGATTACATATAACCAGACTGCGCCGAAATTGATCAGGAGAATATAATTTGATTTCGAGTAAGAAGCTTAATTTATTTAAAGAAAAAAAAGAAACAATTTTAGAGAATTACTTAACAGAGTAATAAAAAGAAATATTTTTAGATTTAATGTATAGGATATCTGCACACTTTTATGTTACTAGACCTACTTTACCTAGAGTATTCACGCTGTCCCCATGTACCAGCATCTGGTCGCCCAGAGGCGAAGTAGTACCCCCTACCGCCCGCGTCCCATCCTGCCTGACCGCGGTATGTTTCGTCCCAGGGTCTGAAACTGATAAGGACTACTTTATTAACATATTTATATAAAAATAAGAGATCCACCAACCCGCATTGGAGTAGCGTGACGGAATAAACTCCAAACCTCTTAGCCCAGCATTGGGACTAATACAGACTGTTACTTTTTTCTTTAATACATTATTAAGAAGAGTAAAGATATGCGAACCTGTCATAAGGCCATCAAAAGATACATAATATACACTTATTTACTCAAAATCAATTTAACTGTTTCCTTAATTACTATATTTGCATAATAATATATTATGATTACCGTTGTAGGTCGAAAACCTTCAAAATATTCTTATCGGCAGAAACTTCGTTAGTTTCGAGGTTATTTATAACAACTTAAGTAAGATGACGACGTGTATTCTTAGTTATTTGAGTAATAAAACAATTGAATTCGTTTTTATTCTCTTACCATTTGCAATTAAGCATTTGCAAACCCACCATAACCTCAATCGTTTTCAAATGGGAGACTGTATTGAATATTTATTGACGTTTTGTAGTTCTTTTGTTTATGCTATATTGATATTTACTCGGTGGCAGAGCTTTGGGCAAGCTCGTCTGGGTAGGTACCACCCACTCATCAGATATTCTACCGCAAAACAGAAGTACTTGTTATTTCTGTGTTCCGGGTTGAAGGGTGAATGAGCCAGTTTAATTACAAGCACAAGGGACATAACATCTTAGTTCCCAAGGTTGGTGGTGCATTGGCGATGTAAGCGATGGTTAACATTTCTTACAATGCCATTGTCTATTGTTGGTGACCACTTCCCATCAGGTGGCCCATATGCTCATCCACCTTCCTATATAATAAAAAAATACTATATACATATAACAGTTACAATACAGTTTCTAATATGTTGAGTGCTTATTGATTTTATGATTTAACAAATTACCAATTTCTGTTATTTCAATATTTATGGTGCCAATGATAATGTTTTCGCAAAAGATGTGCACATGCGCTTGTAAAAATACAAATATACTCTGTATTCAACGGATATCAGCTCGGGATAAGTGACGGCAATTCGACAAGACCAGAGAGAATTCAGATGCAGGACCAGTGACTTTCGATACGTGATCACAAATGCATGAAACTGTAAAAACTGACAACGTACGAACTTCAGGCTGCTACAGATAATTTCCTGACAGATCTTTTTTTTTATTGGTTCGATGGCAAATTTAAACTCACGACCTCAGAATGTACTGCCTAATAAGCTAGCACAAGACTAAGGCACTAAATTACTTACCACGTGTCCTATAAATAATCATTAAGAAATAGCTTCGATGCCATTTGGTTTGTCAACTTGATCAACGTCTTCAGAAAATATTAAGATAAATAGAATATACAATATTAATGAGATCATTATAATAAAAAAATCTACTTAAATCTTCAAACTTTTGTTTTAAAATACTGAATGAAACTTCTTTATTTACTTAATTATAGTGTTTATAATTTATAAGCCTAATAGTCATTTTGAGTAATCGTGTGTAATTATAGCCGCTATTTAGTTGTATATTAAAAGGCACTTATGTACTTATTTATGGTCGTAAATCTTTGTAAGCAAAAAAACGAGTGATTTATTGGCGTATTTAATAGCTACGGGATAACCAAACAAGACGTCAGTTGCCTTCAGTTTTCGGTGTAGTATAGTTATTTTTAAACATATAAATTTGTTAAATTAAGCTATCTTAATCTAAATGCCGAGATGGCCCAGTGGCGAGAACGCGTGGATCTGACACATGCAGGTAAGGAAACCTGCATGTGTCAAATTTCACTCGAATTTTGCCACATGTGTATATCCCGCCAACCCGCATAAGACCAGCGTGGTGGAATGAGCTACAAACCTTCTCAAAAAAGAAGAAGAGGCCTTGAGTCAGCAGTGGAACACTCACAGGCTGTTATTTTACTAAACTATCTAATATATAAATCTAAATAAATTTAGTAAAACATAAAACAATAATTCCAGAAACAGTTACGCAATGAAATTCCAAAGAGTTTTCATTCGAAATTTTTACCAATTTCAATAAAGGACAAATTCAATAGAATATAAAATCAATGTCGTCAACCACAGGATGTAACCGTTACAATAATCCGTTACCATTATTAACTGGTCATTCAATATGTGGATAATTTGAAACAATTTCAGGGGAAAGCGTTGGAAATTCGACTATTGATGTGTTTGACGCGACAATGATATTGGATTTTCAATGTCATTGTTCGCTGACCTAATTGAAAACTAACGGAACAAAATCGTCATTATTTTTGTAAATTATTCGTATCATTGTATAAGCTACGATATTAAACTAACACTAGTATTAACACCAAAAAGAGCTTAGCCTGAAATAAATCTTTTATTATTATATGCCATGAATTTAATCGGTGGTAGAGCTTTGTGCAAACTCGTCTGGGTAGGTACCACCTACGCAACAAATATTTTACCGCAAACCAGCAGTATGTACCTACTTGGTATTGTTGTGTTCCGGTTTGAAGGGTGAGTGAGCCTGTGTAATAACTGGCACAAGGGACATCTTAGTTCCAAGGTTGGTGGTGCTGTGGGGATGTTGCTTTTTTTAAGAAATCAACAAACCACTTTCTATGGGCGTTGGTGACCACTTACCATCAGGTGACCCACATGCTCGTCCACTAACCTATAGTATAAAAAAAGAAAAAAAAATACTAGCTTATTCATTAAAAAATATTATGGTGAACGATATCATTTTAGCTTTAAAAATATTATTCTAAATGCCTTGAGTAATAATGGTAAAAAAATCATCCAAAATATTACACCCCGCATTATTGCCTCCACTGGTGACAGGAGGGCTGGTTTATTTTTCGCCCAGAGAATCGGAATTGCGATTCAAAGGGGAAATGCTGCTAGCATTCTTGCCACCATTACACGCGGTCATGACTTGTATAGTAATTATTTTTAATTTTTATTTGTATTTAGTTAAAGTTTCTAAGTTGTTTTCGGATAATGTACCTTGTGAAAAACCATTTAAGTTTTACTATAAAATGACAAAATAATAACGTCTTACGTCTATTTCTTTGATATTAAACTCTTACAAAATATTTTTATATCACTATTTATATTAGTTCATTTTTCTTTATAATACTCATGAGTTTCTTACATAAGAAATTGTAATAAGGAGATATGTAATTATTTAAAATAATATAACTCACCTCTCATGTGGACCCCTTCCTACTCCTGGACCATATCCTCCGAAAGAATCATCGTATCCTGTTCCTCTATTATACCTATCATCATAATATGGTCTTCTGTATCCCGAATTGCCATATGCACCGTATCCTCCGCCATAATCATCATATCTATCCGGATATCTGTCATAGGTACGTCGTGGTGGATACGGATCGTCGTAGTATCTATCCTCATCGTATCTATCCCTGTATGGATCTCTTAGAAATCTGTCGTAGTAATCGGGCCTATATCTATTCCTGTCATCGTATCTGCTCTTGTGTTTGTTTCTCCTACTACCGTAGTGTTTGTCTCTGTCCTTATCATCGTAAGGACGTTTCTTATCATCATTTTCATCATCCGTTCCATTTTTATTGCTATTCTTCCTATCATTATCGTATCTTCTATCATTGTCGTCATCGTTGTTTTTGTTTCTATTGTTATAAGTTGGTCTAGTCGATCTGTGTTCATCATCTCTGTCGCGTCCCCTGTCATAATCATCATCGTCATCATCACATCGACCACATCTTGACGGTCTATCATCTAACCTATCATACGGTCGTCCGTATCCATATCTTTCGTAGTAACTTCTCTCTTGGCGGACCAGATTCTTGGCTGGGGTCAAGACAGCAGACAATACACTTTCGCTCTGTTCTTGACATTGAACAATGCATACTGCGATTGATATAATCTGCAACAAAATGTTGTATCTCTTAATAAATATGAAATCTAAAGCATAGGATATATATTATGTAGGCATCATTCATTTTTGTAAAAATCTAGCTGAATTGTAAACTGACAAAAAATTTAAAACTGAACCTTTCTAATTCGGACCTAAAATAATTAGTATCTCAATTTTATTAATTTTATTGTAAATTATTTATTGATCCTACCCAAATTGTATATCAGTTAACAATATCACTCGGTTTAATATAAGCTAATAGTTTTATATATAGTTTTTTTACACGTACGTTGTCAATATCATATCGTTCTATACTAAAAATCTATATACACGAAAATTTATGACATAACATATGACACGTTATAATCGCATAAATGTCAACGTTATATTTTAATTTTAGATAAAATATTGTAATGCAATATAGTTTACAACAATCAACAATTAAGACTGATTTTCCTTTATCATTTTTAATTTATATAAAACTGTACTCTTTCGTGATAACATCAGTCAATTTTATAATCGGTTCGCGTTGCATCAAGTAATAATGTGCTTTTTAATAGCGCTAGTAATTAGCGTTTCGCTTTTGTTTTTGTCGTTGTTTTGTTTCCGGCATTTGTATCATCTATTCACACATTTAATGTATTACAAAATAAATGTATAATATCATTTTCATATCTACGAATATAATATATGTCTAGGAACTGATGGAAGGTATATAGAATAAGTATACATTTTAAGATTGGCATTATTTTAAATATATTTTTATTATTGGTTAGTTTTATGTCAAAGCGTAAATAAATTTATAAAATGTGTTTTTAAAATTGAAAATTTGTTCTGACTTCCTACATTAAAAATCCCAAGATTGTAGTAAAGCTTAAAGTACTAACTAATAAAATGTCATTGTTGTCACTTCTAGTTCCGTTTCACTGTTCTATGTACGAAGTTCTGTCAGAAAATTTACGTACGATACTATGAGTAGTATAATTAATTTAATGTGGACGAAAAAAATTACAATAGTACGGTAATTACCCCAAGGCCTGCATTCGGAGCCCTACGTGACATCATACCATTGTTTTCAGAGGTCATGCTCAATGAATGCAATTGTGGCCATTTACGTAATATTCGCATTTATTACTTATTTTTATGTTATCTTTTATATACTAATAATATGTAGAAGGTCTAAGTTGAGTTCTAAAAACCGCGATATGTCAACCGCATTGAAACGGCTTCAAAGCTGAAATTTTACAGCTGTGGTTTATTGTTGTCACTGTGTGTAAGCCCCAATAACGCCTACTGTATTAAAATAGCATTATTTGTTTTATTGTTATCATATTAGTAATCATTTTATAATTACAGACAAATGGTTATATGACATTATATACCTTACAGGGTAACAATGTAAGTAAAAATGTATTCGTATATTGTATTTAAGCTCTCAAACTTTGACTGCCTCGTTGGTCTAGTGGCTTGATATAAGGCCGCAGACGCGGTGGTCCTGGGTTCAATTCCCAGGTCAGGCCAATAAATAGCTATTGGGGTTTTCTGTCAGAAAATTCTCAGTAGCAGCCCGGAGTCTTGAAGAAGTTGGAAGTGTGGTACACTCCCGTGCCTCGGAAAGCACGTTAAGCCGTTGGTCCTGCGCCTGAACTCTTTCCGGTCGTGTCGGATTGCCGTCCCATCGGATTATGAGAGCTAAGGAATAGAGAGTGCACCTGTGTTTGCGCACACACTTGTGCACTATAATATCTCCTGCGCAGTTGGCTAGTCTCTCTTGAGATTGCCGCCGTGGCCGAAATCGGTCTGGAGGACCTTATTAAGCTCTCAAATTATATAATCAAAATAAACTTGATTTCCAATAGGCATTTAAATTACTTTGTTTCATCATTTTTCAAGATCATATTAAACTAGCTATCCGTCTCGGCTTCACACGGAACAAGGGTCAACGTTTATATTGTATCATTATATATATACTTCTATACTAATATAATAAAGCTAAGGAGTTTGTTTGTTTGATCCAACTAATCTCAGAAACTACAGGTTCGAATTTAAAAAAATGTTATATAGTCCTTTTATCGAGGAAGGTTCTAGGCTGATTTTCATTCATTATATTTTTATTAATTATACGCGGGTGAAACCGCGGGGCACAGCTAGTATAAGATATACCTCTATTGGTTAACGTGGCACACCCCAGTAAAAGCTCGGATTTAAAATATTTTTTGCCGCCATCTTTAATAATCAATTTACACAAAACATTAATGAATTATTCACCTAAAAATTCCTCATAACCTCATAAAACGCTTACATCGCCAATGCGCCACCTACCTTGGGAACTAAGACATTACGTCCCTTGTGCCTGTAATTATACTGGCTCACTCACCCTTCAAACCGGAACACAACAATAGCGAGTACTGCTGTTTTGCGGTAGATTATCTGATGAGTGGGTGGTACCTACCCAGACGAACTTACACAAAGCTCTACCACCAAGTGAATTCTTTGCCTATTTTCCTACGCCCTACAAAGGCAAAGATATTATATTTAATCAACATATTAAATTATTCCCAAGTCTTAAAACTCTATCAGGCAAAAAGTTCGCATAAACAATGTAACAGTTCGTATTTATAAAGTGAAATATTATATTTTTTACGTCTAATATACCAAATTTTTCTATATTGAAATTGATAATTTTGACATAAGGCTATAATTATAATTGTCCAATAAGAATAATGGTATGTACATATTTTATATTTAATCAGTTTAAAGTTAATTCGTAATTATAAATAAGAATATAACAAATTAAAATTATGTTTGACTATTTTGCGAAGTTAAGATTTGTATAAATACATAGGAGTAAATTACATACTACGATGTATTAAAAATCTAAATCCTTGAAGTAGTTATTGCGCCCCCAAAGTATTATCTTTATTTATTAAAAACACATAAATAAATATAGTAAGAAATAATTTTAATACGTACCAAAATCGTAAGTCGTTCCATATTGAGACGAATGCACTAGTGCATCTCAGAACAAGGCACTGACCGCATACAGAACCTGTTTACTATAAATAAACAATATTGTATAGTCTGTCTATTTGCTATGCATTTTTTATCTATGATTGTTTGAAATTCGAATGACGCTAACGTCCCGCGACTGCGTATAGCGAACTGGGCATCAGTGCTTGCGTCCGCCACTTATAATAATTATAGCAATTGTTTTTTGTCTGTCCGTCCGTTGAGCCTAATGTTGGACACATTGAAGGTTACCCATGGTAATGGTACATGCCATGGGTAATTGTGGGGTACGCGGGTTTGAAGTTCGTTATGGTTGGTAGAGTATTTCATGCATTAATATTGTAAATTTTTCAGATATTAGGTGAATCATATCCGTATTATGAATCAGCAACTTAGATTTTACTAAAATTCCTGTCCCGTTAACAGGCAAATAGATACAGATAAATATTTTCGTAATATTTATAATCATTTTCGTCTTTTTTTGTTAAGAAAGTTAAAGGTTATAGATAACCAATAAAATTATAAATTTAAATAACCTCCCAAAAAACATGTAAAAAGTAAAAAGAACGAATGTGTTTGTTGGTCGCGTCAGGACCGCAATTTCAAATCAATCGGACCTGCGAAAGTTTGTAATACTCTTTTAAGTTGTAAATGATCTTCAAACGCTTAAGTATATTTCATAACTTATAGCTAAGAGCCATCTCGGTGACATCAGTTTTCAAATAAAATAACCGCATCAAAATCGGTCCTTCCGTTTGAGAGCTACGACGCCACAGATAAACACCGATACATACGTTGAACTTATTAAAACTCCTTTTTACGTCGGCGTTTAAAAAATCGTTTACAAAAAGGGGTTAACCAAGTTTTTACCTATATCTGTGACCTCTATGTTAAAAGTTGTTAAAAGTAAAGAAATAAGAAGATGGCTATCAAAATATACACGATACACAACACATTTGTTTTTAATATGTACTAATTAATTTCGCATTTTATCTGTTAAAGTAATTTTTAATTTTACAATTTAAACATAGTTATTGTTCATACAATTGAAGATTGGATTAAAAGATATTGTTAATGATTGGGAATTTTAATATTTTTCTTTTGTTTTACGCAAATTGGTCAAGTACATGGGTGAGGGAAAATCATTTTACATACAAATTGTGTTTCAAGCATTTCTTAATTCCTTTGCTTCGTTCTTAAAGTTTTTAAAATAAGAATAATTAAAAAAATATATAAAGAATTTAAAAAAAATAATTGTATTTTTGAAGTGAAACTTCTTTAGAATCGTTGTGATTTCAAACCGGATGCAACGGAAAAAACGACAGGTAAGAGACACAAATACAAAAATGTGTAGGATGAAGCCAGCAAAGAATGAGACAGAAATATACATACTATTTTATATTATTTCTTTTGTCGATTTACTGAAGTTTCACTTCTATCGTGTGTGAATTCGCACACACACCATTTTTTTTGTGAAGCCACTAGACACTTTTCTAAGTACCCACAGATAGATCGCGACGTAACTCTTTTGACCACAGATAAATCTTATCTTAAGTACATTACAAAACTGTTTCTTTTTGTTATTAATATTTGATGTTATTTTATTACTCCTGTTAATATTATTTATTCATAATACCACTAACATTGGTTAAGATGCACGATTTCTAATCACTAGGCATTTTTTTCGATTTTATTTGATTTTAGATTTATATTAAATTTTATAAACAATATAATACATACTAGGAATTTCCCGCGGTTTCACCCGAGTAGTTCCCGTTCCCTTGGAAATACGGGGACAAAATGTAGCCTATGTTACTCGCTGATAATGTGAGCTTTCCAATGGAGAAATAATTTTTAAAATCGGTTTAGTGGTTTAGGCGTGAAAGCGTAACAAACAAACTCACACTTGCATTTATAATATTAGGATTTCCAAACTAACTAAATCTACTTTTTGATTTATTTTGTCGAAATAACTATTCTTAGAATAACAAAGGCTAACATTTGTCTAAAATAACTTATATCTGGTTAGCTATAAAATAAATAGGAAGAGGAAGTGCTATTGTTTTCGACCATTCCCTGTTTCCATTATGCGTTTAAAAACTAAATTATAGCCTAGACATAAGATGACTATTTAATTATTAAATGATTAATGATTTTAGCACGAAAGCAATTTAAATATATTTCAATGCAAAGAATTTATATATTTCAATGCAAAGAATTTATGTAAAATAAACTTGTAAACATAACACTATAACTCGTACACTCACTTGGTGGTAGAGCTTTGTGCAGGCTCGTCTGGGTAGGTACCACCCACTCATCAGATATTCTACCGCAAAACAGCAGTACATGGTACTGTTGTGTTCCGGTTTGAAGGGTGAGTGAGCCAGTGTAATTACAGGCACAAGGGACATAACTTCTTAGTTCCCAAGGTTGGTGGCGCATTGGCGAAGTAAGCGATGGTTAACATCTCTTACAATGCCGTTGTCTATGGGCGTTGGTGACTACTTACCATAAGGTGGCACATATGCTCGTCCACCTTCCTATGAAATAAAAAAAAACCTCTTATAGGTACGTGTTATATTTATATAATTTATTTACAATACAGATTTTTTTTCTGTCTCTGGTTGTCGAAGGCGATAGGAGATTAAAGAATAATTATAATGATAATATGATGACTTTACATGTATGTGTATTCAATGTATGCATTCAACATAATTTATTTAATTGTGTCAGTTTTTCTAAACTTGTAGATGAACTATAAGCACAGTAGTCCAAGATTTTTAGACATTCGCTCTGTATAAAATCCTGCTAAAAGGTTAGAGAATTAACTATATCTCGGAAAATATTAACAATAAAGAAAATAGTTTCAAATAAAAAATATTTTATTTTCTACAATATTTTGTAAGACCTATATTGGTCTTTACTATTTTTAAAGTAAAGCTTACCGTGTCCGAGATATTTGCACGTTTTCCAAGATGGCGGCTACCGCTTGCGGTCTGGGATGGCAAAAATTCAGTTTTATAAGGGGGTTCCCCCTAACAAAATTTAATCGAAAAATCGAGAAGCAGGATTTTATTCAGAGCGAAAGCATTTTTGGTGCTAAATTTCCTGGACTAAAAATATAGTTTTCTAGAACTGCAGCAGTTATGATTCTGAATTTGAATCCGTGGCCTTAATTTTACGATAGATATTCTAATTAAAACGAAAAAAATATTAATATTGATATTTTGTAGACTGCAGTATTTATGTGTATTTGGATGGATGGCGATTACGGAACTTCCAATGCAAATGTAACTGTCAAACATTTAGTGATGGTAACTTGTTTGAGGTAAATTGTTATTACGTAACTATTCATTCTCTGACCAATATGTGGATTATCTATGTTATTTTACTTCCATTAACGTTAATTACTTTCACGCGTCCTGTTAAATACTTATAAAATAACATTTGCGAGTGGCACGTCATATATTACGGCAAAACAGCAATATATGTATTGTTCCGTGTATGACAAATGACAGCATTTTTAGTTGGTGGCAAGGTTGGTGGCACATTGGCTATGAAAGAATTGGTTAATATTTCTTAAAGCCAATTAATATGGGTTATAGTGATCACGTACTACCAGTTGGATCTACCAACGTAATTTATCGAGAAAAAAAATACGTTTTGGTCTCTTAAACAAACCAATTCGTCACAAGATAATTTGTCAAATTACATAATTATATACACTTTTTATTGTACATATCAAATAAGTTGCAGTAATGTCGTGTGTTAATGGAAACACAGAAAATGACCCACAGTGCTCTGATCGCGTGAACCAAAAAACGGTCGAGCACCGAACCGAAACTGACACGTCATTGTTTGAACCTCACCTGCCCTCTCTTAATAATATCAAATAATATCATTTCTATGCTAATATTATGACGATAATGTCCAATAAAACAGAGGTTTATATATTTGGGTAGAGGAATCAAGCTCATAATTAGAGTACACGGGCTTAAATCATCTGGCTGTCGATATTTATTTATTTAAACACAATAAAAATATATATTTAAACATTGCTTCAAAAATGTGTGTAATTTAGATAATTCTGAATAAGTAATAGTCCGTTCGAAATAGACAAAAATGATTCCCTTATTCCCCGGACCCCTTGTGCTATTTTTTCCCACTCCTAACCACTGAGGTATTAGTTATAGTATTTCAATGCTCCTAACACAAGCTGGAGCCAAATTCTACTAAGCTATAACGCGTACGATACGTTACCGATTCGATTCCGATTTTAAACCTTCAAGAAGACAGCGTACTCTCTCCTCCAAGGCCGGCAACGCACCTGCAAGTCCTCGGATGTTGCAGGTGTCCATGGGCGGTGGTAGTCACTTTCCATCAGGTGAGCCTCCTGCTCGTTTGCCCCCTCTTACATATAAAAAAAAACTTTAACTTTTCTATATTTTTTATATTTATTCGGATCGGAACCGAACCGATATGATGTTAACATATACCGATATATCAAAACCAAATTTAATCGTTAACTTTTATGCCAATAAATAAATTAAAATAGGAAAACGGATAAACGGCAACGATCACGCTTCGATTTGATTGCGATTAAACTATTTGTTAGTAGAATTTTCCCTATACTCATAATAAAGGTATATTCTTCTCTGTCGTCACACTCTTGGCAGAGTGGTCGTGGTCGTCGTGACAGGGTTGGTGGCAAGCTTTACAATACGTATATATATATAAAGGTATATAGTCATTTTAAAAAGGAACATTGCTATTTTTTTAATACAGATATTAATTATACGTCTTCCACCATTGCAAGTTGGAAACAAATGAAGACAAGCGCTCTGCGCTACTCCTTCCTCCTTAAATCATCTCGAATGTTCGCCGAGCTGCAATACGAATCGCGAGCGCTCTCTACATGATAAATATCTATGAAGTTACACGTCAGTCAAAGTGCCTGCTGGCTCTTCATATTGTAATAGATGTCCACAACAAAATGATACCTCATTAGCAAAACCAACTCGTTACAGACCCGCCTTAATTCGCGGGTATGGCGGATGACAGATGAGAGTCCCACAAACATTATTAAACAGACAGTACTGTGAGGTCACGTCTATGTCACTGACACGAAATTGTTATGATTCAAAATAATTTTAACTCCACTAGCAAACTTTCCTGTCTTTACTCGGATACATTTTGAATTGATACCTTTTTTTAAGTTGCATATAAAATCGATTAGTGTGAATTATTCGTAAGACAATATTGTCATTTATCACAAACTTGGAATGATGACATTGCACCTCCAATTAACTTTAAAATATGTCTTACATTGTTACTATAGCTTACATTACATTAAACAAAATAAAAATAGTTTATTATTTGACAAAATGTTCAATTTTTAAGTCTACTCGCTTTCTACTCGTCTTCTAATGAGAATTAAGAAAAGCTCATGTCGGAAGGCCGTCATCTTTCAAAGCGTATTTCTATACTAATATATAAAGCTGAAGAGTTTGTTTGTTTGATCCGGCTAATCTCAGGAACAACTGGTTCGAATTTAAAAAATATTTTTGTGTTGTATAGTCCATTTCTCGACGTAGGTTCTAGACTGTCAAGCTTTTTATTCATTAAATTTTTATAAATTATACGCGGGTAAAGGCCCGGCGCACTGATAGTATTAATAATGTTTAAATTATAAATATTTCAAAACCAATGAAAATATTACTAACGATTGAAATTATTATCAGGTTTTTTTTACGATTATGTATGTTATTCCGATCTTCATATTTAGTTGATAATATAAAATACTTCGCTGCTGGTCTGGATTGAAATCCACGCATTCCATCCAATGGGCGAGTTCGACTGTAATTAAACTAATATCTGTATTAGTGTTGTTGCCTCATAACCACTTAATTAAACTATTAAATCGATAGTAATTACATTTTGCAGTCGGGGAACCCCCGTCAGGCACGAAGTTCTGTGCGATATTTATTTGACTCAAACCAAGTTTTAAAATGTAGATTTTAATTGATTTTATTACTGTATTTTTGTCACACTAATAGCACCTCAACCTCCTTTATATCGACCTCCTAAATTAAAACGCCCGATGCATCGCATTTTGTAGCATTTAGTAGACACAGTATGAACGCTATTTCGTTATATGACATGACCTTGGGCCACTGTACAGTAAGCCGCATAAAAAAACTTCGTCCCAAAACCCTGGGACCTGAATATGGATAAAAACTATTTATGGATTTGAGAACTAAATGTGTACGCAGACGAAGTCACGGACATTAGCTAGTTTATTTCAAGATCGGAAACAATATTTTCACTTTAAAATAATAAAATTATTATAATATAATTTAAGTAAAATTGAGAAATTAAAATAATTAATTATCTATTTAAAAAATAAACACGTTTACAAAATCAAAGCTCGACTGACGACTGTTTTCTTTCATCAAGCAAATCGATGTCACTATTCCGATTAAAAATATCGATTAGATGTCAATCGTTTGATAGGCGTTCTCGTAATCGCTGCATTGTTGTGATTGGTCAAATATGTTGCGGACCATTAACCAACAATCAATATAAACAAAAAACCTTTTCTCAAATTTAACCAATTTCTCCGTTTAAACCATTCTTGGGATTTTATAAATGCTTATAATAAAAAAGTTAAAGCAACAGCTCTTGACCTTATTTCAGAAGGAGAGTTTAGCCAATGCGGGTTGGTTGGTTGAAAACATTATCCTGGGATTCACACAAGGTCATCCGATCTCAAACTAAGCAGAGCCTGGAAACCAGATATCTGAGATACTTCATATGCTACTTTTCTTTTGTAAATACATACTTATATAGATAATTACATCCAGACTGAGGACAAATAGACAAGATTAGCACACAAATCTGTCCTGGGTGGGAATCGAACCCACGACCTGCGGCGCAAAAGGCAGGATTATACACACCACGCCAACCGGCTCGACCATCATACCCAGGATTTCAAGCAGGTTTTCTCACCATAACATCGTGGAATGTAATATTAAAGCCTACATCCTATAAACAACAAACTTTCTTAAAAGCTTTTCTTTTCTATGTTTTATTTGGAAATTAAATTTCATTATGAGTATATGTCTATAATAAATATTACTTCAAATAGAGTAATTTTTGGTGATTTATATTCCAACAATAAAAAACGAACATAACTTATAAATATTTAGTATTTTTATAGAACATTTCCTTTGAATTTGTACACTAACGGTAATAAATTTTAAGTAAAACCTTCTCGTTTGCTAAGTATGTAAGCAAGTAGTAGATATGGTAATTTACGATCTCCATGCCTGTACATGCTATGTATATATATATATATATTAAAAATAAACCCGCTGAGTATGTTTCGCCGGTTCTTCTCAGGTCTGAGGTGTTTATTTCCGAACCGGTGGTAGATTTATGACAATCAATAAGTAAGTGTAACGCTTGAATATTGAATAAAGATATTTGAATTTGAATTTGTACAATCTATATTTGCTATTGAAACACATGTCAAACTTATTTCTAACTCGTCTGACATTGTTATAGAAATTAGTTAATTCCAACACATCATATCCAAATATTTACTTTATAGTATATAGTCCTCCAGACCGATTTCGGCCACGGAGGCCAATCTCAAGAGAAATTAGCCTACTGCGCAGGAGATATTATAGTCCAGAAGTGTGTGCGCAAACACAGTTGCACTCTCTATTCTTTCTTATAACCCGATGGGACAGCAATTCGACACGACGGGAAAGAGTTCAGGAGCAGGACCAACGGCTTTCAAGCTTTTCTAGGCACGGGAGTGTACACACTTCCAACTTCCAGACTCCGGGCTGCTACTGACAATTTTCGACAGAAAATCTCAATAACATTTCAGTGGCCCGACCTGGGTTACGACCACCGTGGCTGCGGCCTTACATGTAACTAGATCAACGAGGCAGTCGCTATATAGTATGTAATCTATGTAATACGTTGCGTAGGTTTCCATATTATAGAAATATAAGAAAATAGGCAGATTATTTTCTAAAACATTGAAACGTACGGATTCTATTGATATGTCCAATAGTAAATAAATCAAAGATATAAATAAATGGATTTCGAAACTTTACCTGTCAGGGCATTGTCTTTCACACGTATAGCGTAATTATCGTCCTGAATAAATCATCCACCGACAACACTAATAGACCTTTGTTGTACGAATATGTGTTATCTGTGAGTAATTATTTGGTTACTTATTTGAAGGGAATCAATCATTTCAGGGTGCTATTTGTCGTTTATTACCTAGCTGTAAATAGAATACCATATTGGATATACCTAAATAATCAATCTAATAAGTCAAAATGGCTGTGTGGTTAGAACGCGTGAATGTGCTTAATGTCTATTTGTAATTCATTACGTGCTTGGCGGTGAATGAAAAAATCGTGAGGAAACCTGCATGTCTAATTTCACTGAAATTATGCCAAATGTGTGCCAAGTGCCAACTCACCGGCATTGGAGCAGCATAGTGAAATAAGCTCCAAACCTTCTCTTCAAAAAAAAAGGACCGGAGGCCGTAGCCCAACTTTTGTTGTTGGTTGTTAATTTTTATACCTAAATAAAATATAAATAATTATGTACTTTGTAAAAATAACAACAAAATGGTAATAGCAAAGACAGGAAACTGGCTTCGTGGTATTTGTGTATACTTGGTTTAGTAGGTTTCTTTTCATATCGGAATATATAATAACTTGGTGGTAGAGCGTCGTGCAAGCTCGTCTGGGTAGGTACCACCCACTCCTCAGATATTCTACCGCAAAACAGCAATACTTGGTATTGTTGTGTTCCGGTTTGAAGGGTGAGTGAGGCAGTGTTATTACAGGCACAAGTGACATAACACCATAGTTCCCAAGGTTGGTCGCTCATTGGCGATGTAAGCGTTGGTTAACATTTCTTACAATGTCGTTGTCTATGGGCGTTGGTGACCACTTAGCATCAGGTGGCCAAAAAAAACAACTGTATTTGTAGAATGCAAAATTGGGTAATGTTAAAATCAGATCGTTATCATATATGTACACAGTTTGCCAACGTAATATTTTCGCTTAGTCGCTATCTCTATTGTTTAAGTACAATTAGTTTTAATAAAAGGGGTGTCCATTGGGGTAGCGTTTGTTGACCCCGAACATGGGTAAATGGAAATGGTAATGCAGGGTATCATATAATTTTTTTGATGAATAAATACTCTCTTTAATGAGAGTAAATACTTTTTGAAAAAAAGAGACAATAATAAATATTACACCACTAAAAAACATTTTAATAAATACCATTTTAGTAGTTAATAGCTTCGACTAATACAATTGTCTCAGCTACTAATTATTTTCTAAATTTAAAGTAGATGTAACATGTTTCCTTTGTACGTAATAATTAAAAAAAAAACAGCGATGTAGTTAAACCAAATAATGAGAAGCCTGAGAATGACCGCTATACACAAATACCACGAAAGTCAATATCATGAAAAATGATTGTACATTGTGATAGGAAATTGCTTTTAGGATTCGTTCTTAATTTGATATAAGCAACCGTTAATGAAATCCATTTTAATAGTTGTAGGGCTGCCAACAACGTTGTATTGAAGAGTTATAAAGTTCCGACCGTAGTAACGTAGATAAATATAGGCTGCATATCACGAGGTCTTGGGCTTAGCCTCCGAATCGAACTAAAAAAAAAATGTATTCGCGTGTCAAGAAATTCTCTGTAGTCGCCTGCAGGTTAGAACATTATTTTTCCGTGCTTCGGAATAGCGCCTGAAGACCTCAGTCCTGCATCTGAACTCTTTGCAACAGATTTGCAGTCTTATCGAAATATAAGGGTAAAGGAATATAAAATCCACTTGTGTCTTTGCACTTAATTATCACTTTGTTAGTGTTGTTATATATTCATACCTACTCGTATTTATAGATTTTTCTTTTTTGATACCCCTGATAAGATTTGTACCACTTAAGGAAATGGGTCAAGGGTATTACTATAATAATAGAAAGCTGTAAGTTATTTAGTAACCTAATTCACTCAATTGTGGAAACGAATGCTAGTATGTTTGCTGTCTTTCGTGATTGTCATGACTGTGTTCTGCTTAAATGTAACTCGTCTGCCATTTCTCGGCTCGTAATTTTCGAATTAATTACTAACAAATCGACTTATATTGAGAAGCAAGCGTAAAATTGGGATGTAATGTACAATTCTTATGTCAATAATGATTTAAGAAGATTGAAACCCATTCATCTTATTTTAGTTCTAGAGTACCAGGAATTTCTAACCCTAGATATTAATATATATTAAAAAAATTATAACTTACAACTCAATAAACGTGACAGGAGTGAAATTTTCGTCCAAACGTTTCATACAAAAACGTTGCACTTGAATTGTACCTTGAACTATTGTCGCGACCAGGTTGAACTTAAAAAAAAAAATTTAAATGTTACTAAATATATGCGGGTAAGCGATTTCGATTGTATACCTATATTATTGATCATAGCACACGGGCGAGTAGATAGACGAAATGTTAAAAGGACAGTTCTTAGTCTATAGCTTCCCTTTTCGTTGAATGTATGAAACACTTAAAACCAAAACCAATAGTACATTATTTTAATTACTTTTACCTATTAATTTCACAAAGAAATAACAATAATCAATAATAATAATCACATGTATTTATTAACCACGAGCTACTTCGATATCAAATAAGTTTCACAAACCTGAAAGGCTGAAACCGATTTAGTCAGTGCCTCGCGCGCGTTATTGTCACACGTGTCGCCATCTTGTTTCTATATTTCCCGCCGTTTTTATATTTTGCAAATCGAATTTGGAATTTTAAAGAAGACATTGTTTCGTGTCTTTAGTAATTAAAATAATACTGCCAATTAATTGATATGTGAAATGACCGTGTAGTGAACACATCGATTTATAAAAATACAACCTTTTTATTCAAGTGACATTATTAATACCATATTAACTATTAAAAATTCTATGTTTTTGTAAAAAAAAGATTATGTTCCATTATTCGTGTAAAAATTTTCTAACACCCGCATTCGCGAAACATTTAATGTTAAACAATACTTATCGAAAACGAAACGGTGAACATAAGTAAAACCGATTATCGACGTATATACCTAAATATAAATTTCCTAAAAAAATGTCAAAAATGACAATATCTCTCATATCCGCCAAAAGCAAACAATGGTTGAAGCCATGGCACTGACGAACTTGAGTTTGTTTCGTCCAAAGAAGACTGATATGGTGTACCGACAACGTCAAGCGACGCCTATGAAAGCGCCGCCCACTGCACTGTCAAAAATACTCTCACGAAGCGCTGATACCCTGGTAGCTACAACTAGATGCGGTAAGTTTATCAAGTTTAATTATAAAAAATGTAAAAAAAAATTATATTACATTTTTGTAGGATCTTCTTCGAATATATTTTCAATGAGAATAAATAAAACCAAAACTACGATTGGTTCTATAAAATTATTAACACTATAAAATTACTCGTAAATACGAGAACAATCCCCGGCAAGTACCACAGACAAGTTTTTTTTTATAAATTATCTCCTGTTTGAAGATGAAGGAAAACATTGTGAGAAATCCTGCATGTGTCTAATAAAAAAAGCTTTAGGATAAGCGTTTTTTATTAGACACTAGACTTCAATTGTACTAATTTGCAAATAAAATAGTTGAACGCAATATCAAAGTATCGTAGATGCATAATCGATCCTGACTACTGCATACTGTCACTCCCAATACATTTTGTTTCGTTTCAAATTGGTTGGCAAACTGTAAATAGTCCGCCTGATGGTAAGTGGTCACCTACTAAACAACTTATATAAGTCCGATTGTGCTTTTTTCTCAAATAATTTATTTATCTATATTGTTCGTGTATAATTTTATTATTTACGTTCACTTTACGATATAATATGTTCTTCCAATTGTGAAGTATGTGATGTATTAGAAGATGTTTAACACTTTTTATTGGCATGTGTTCGTAACCAGAGTTTGAGAGAAACACTAAAATATTTACTAAATTAATATTGTACCTTCGAGTATTTCGGCAATTAAAATATATGAATTTATTAATGATTGTCTCAAACTGAATTAGTCTTCGTTTTTGAATTATTTTTGATTGAATTTACCGTGTAACGATAGTACCGACATATATTCTCTGCCTATAAAGTCCCCTTAAAAAACAAGATTAAAAAAAATATATATGTTATGAACATATTTATTTTATCCATTAAATGTAACAGTGAACAAAGTCCTTCAACAAATAGCTCTAAGTTCTCTTAAAATAAGATCTGGAGCGTATTCCGTGACCCTTCACACTTATTAAATACGTTTTTAATCACCTTATAAGGACATTTATGGTTCGTTATGTACAGGCAAAGAAATCAAGACTCGCAAAGCAAGGAGCACTGAACAACCAGGTGAGAGTATTGTGAAGGGAGCCAGCTCACTCGTCCTGCCGTCACTAGGCAAGTGGGGTGACGAAGACAGCCTGAAAAGCAGGTCGAGAAATGGGAGGTAAGCATATATTATACGAGAAATTTTAATTTATATAAATTAAGGCCAAAAATAGTGTACGGAGTTTAAAGAATTATATATTTTCAGAACTATATTCTCTACAAAATATAAACTTACGGGATGTTATTAATAATAAAAAGCCTAAAAAAAAAAACGTTAATAAAGTTAATGAAGTAATTTAGACTAATAAATAATATTTTTAACTATAAGAAAGTTACTACAACTACTTACAATGTATGAAATATACCAAAAGAATCAGCGCGTTTCTGAAAAGTTTTCGTAATAATATAATATTTTTATATATGTTTTAAGTCACCTTTTATTTTAGACTACTGATGTGAAAAGCGTTAATTTTACGTTTATATTATATAAAGCTAGCTGTGCCCCGCGGTTTCACCCGCGTATAATTAATAAAAAATTTAAAGAATAAAAATCAGCCTACAACCTTCCTCAATAAAAGGACTATACAACACAATTTTTAAATTCTATTTTTAAATTTTTTTTTTTTTAGTAGCTCCTGAGATTAGCGAGATCAAACAAACAAACTCTTCAACTTTATATATTAGTATAGATAAATAACTAAATTCATTTACTCGACAAAATGGATGAACTTACACCTCGAACGGGTCGATTGCTAATCTATTACTGTCTCTACAAGCTTACATTACAGAACGAAAGGTTATTTCCAAATTACAATTTATTTGTACTATAGTTTAATCTGGGGTCGCATTACTACTAATCTTCCCGATTCGATTCAAATACAACTTTGACTAATCTATATTTATTCGAATCGGAAACCAACCGATAATATTAACACATACTTTTATGCCAAGTGTCGATAATTAAATTAAAGAATAGGAAAACGGATGGACGGTGACGATCACGCTTTGATTCACGATAAAGTGACAATTTGTTAGTAGAATTGTCCCCCATGTACATTGTCTGTCAGTAATCAAATAAATAAAATAAACACCCTTATGAAACATTCAAAATAACCATACATTTTTTATTGTTTTTTGTTCTCTTCCAAATAGCTAAATTATCTAAAAAAAGGGACAGTTTTTTGGGCATTACATATTAAATATTGCACATTAAAGATACGTAAGTGTACTTCAAGTTGCTGTACTTTTGAGACGAGTACTCAAACTATTTACCTTGGAATACTGGTGATAGAGCTTTTTGCAGGTACCACCCACTCATCATCTAGTCTAGCTAGAGTCTAGCTTACCCGAGACTCAATCATATGGAATTATCATATCTAAAAGGAACAATAAATGAAATATAGAACTACAAATGTCACGACAGTACGACAAAAACTTGTAAAATCAATTTTTTTCCATGTATTGAGTGTCCAAAGTCGTAAAACAAAATTTGTTGCTTATGGTCTTAGCTATCTAGTCCTGCGAGGTTGCTGGGTCATTACAAATAACCCTGTATATAAAACGAACTTTAAACATAAATGTCTGTGCGAGAGAAATACATTTATTATAATTATTATTTTATAGTCTTTAAATAAAATCAAAAACATATATTTAAAAGGAGTATTTTGTTATATATTTTAGAACCTGTATTTCCTCCATTAGCTTATTAGGCAATTTGTGAGGTTCGCGTGTCGATTCACGAAGTGCCGGCTAACTGCTAGGGTGAACTGATTGCTTTCATTAAATATTTACTTAGGACACTCACTTGACTTCCGTCTCGTATACCAATTTAAATGAATTATTTCAGCGAATTTGAGAACTATAGATAAGAGTTTTATATTTTTTAGGTTTATTTTACTCAATCTTTAAATGTTACTAATTTTAATCAAATACATATTCTTGATTTTTCTAAGTTTTTATTTATAGTAATGGTGGGCGGACGAGCATATGGGTCACCTGATGATAAGTGGCCACCAACGCCCATAGACATTGGAATTGTAAGAAATGTTAACCACCACTTACATCGCAATGCGCCACCAACCTTGGGAACTAAGATGTTAAGTCCCTTGCGTAATTACACTGGCTCACTCACCCTTCAAACCGGAACACAACAACACAAAGTACTGCACTGTTGCTGTAGAATATCTGATGAGTGGGTGGTACCTATCCAGACGAGCTTGCTCAAAGCTCTAACATATGTGGTAAGATATAATGATATGTACTCGTATATCAATTATATTACAAGTACGTCTTTAAGGAAATAGAGTATTAAAAGATAATGTGAACAACTGTTTTACTGGGGTATTTTTACACGTACAACCAACACATTTGACTAAGCTTATTGATGCGTTGTCTGGTATGCTTTAATATTTAATAGATCTTGTGGGGTAAGTGTTGTCGATTGAAATGTTTTTAAGTGTACTCATTTTTCATTTCATAGTTAACATTTTTAGAAAACGTCTTCGAACACTACAGTATTTTTGATACTACGATCAAGATCGCCATACACAATACACATCATATATATTTTACTTAAAGTTAAGTCAATAGAACCCAATATGCCTGTTCTAAGTGTGAGTGACTAACGAAAAATATAAAACTTTAATATAATATAAATAAAATGGCTTTTAATGAAGCATTTAGTTTTTTTAGAATTTAAAATATGTACTTACTAGCCGTGCCCGCGGCGTTAACGTTAAGTTTGTCATATTACATGTACATATGTATGTATTTTATTATCTAATGATTGTTAAATAAACAATTAATTTACATATGTAATATATAAAATGGACCTAACGATTTGACTCAAATTTTGTATTTGTGTTAGATAAGGTTTCTTATATTAATCCATGTAAAAAAACATATTTTTTTACCAAATTTTATCAAATAAGTACCTAATTAGAAATATCTATCCTGTAGAAACTTCGATCAATCATTTAATAATGTAATTACACACAATGTAATTTCACATTTTTCAATTTTACGCATTTAAGGGTACAAAACAAAAATTCGAATCGGTCCGATGCAAATTTGGAACGTAGAGAGATGCGACGAGTATCCCTGTGATGCGATTACGTGCTACAAAGTTTCAATAATTATCAAGTACTTTTATTTCGTTGTACGTGTTCGCACATTTCTGCGTTGCGATGTCACATCAGCGGCGACGGTTTTGGTTACATATTATCATTTAAAAAACGTTTAATTGTTTTGAAATAACATACATTTTAATTAAGTTTATTTCTATAGGTGTGCTGAATAGTGTTTGGGAACAATGCGTACCATATCTATGGAAATCTTCGCATACATTTTAACACCTGATACAAAGATTTAAGACCTACAAAACCTTGGTCTATATTACTAATAAAGCATTACAAAAACTTAGCTGGTACGTTATTGTGTAATAGGATGGATGAAGGTTAGCTATTTAGACTACATCGCTTAACCTTATTACTTTATTGAGCCAAGCAGACAATTAATGGTATGAGCTGGGGGATAATTCTACTAACAAATGGTCACCTTATCGCAATCGAATCGAATCGAAGCATGGTCGTTGCCATTTATAAGTTTTCCTATTCTTTAATTTAATTATCGAATATTGCCATAAAAGTTAACAATTAAGTTTGATTTTGACTTAACGGTATATGTTAACATATCGGTTCAGAGGCCCTTGCCAAGTAAACGTTAATAGAAAACTAAACAAATGTATGATATGTGACAAATGTGTGATATATGACATCTCTCAACGATAAGTCACGTGGTCATTCTCATACAATTTTTAGTTCTCTATTAGCGTTTACAATTGTATAATGTCAACTTGGCTAGGGCCACAGTTCCGATTCGAATCTTAATATACATAGTTTGTTCTGAGTTGGATCAGAATTTAATCGCGAACGTATCGATATCGTAAATGAATGATTAGTAGAATTCTGCCCCTTATTTGTATTGACAATAGCGGTCACAGCTGATCAGCATATTCTAATCACAGGATAAGTAACTCTTACCTTATTAACTAGTATTAAGATGTAGCGACATCTATCTCGCCACATACGAACTATGAACAGACGTATCCTACATCGCGATATTAAAGTTATCAGAGCGATTGAACATAAATACAAGAACCCGACAACAATCGTCAGGGGGGGCAGTAGCCCGACACAACACCCGTCTGGTCGGAGGATCCTCCCGTTTCAATGGTGGTCACCCCCAAAAATATAAAACTTTACATAATATAATTTACGATGATATAACATTAATAGTGGACGCCATTCGTTAAACTACGAGTATATTGCATTTAGTTTGGAACCTTGACATTACCCGCCATTTTTAATGGAAGAGCGATGTGTTAAGCTGTCAGTCCGAGGAAGTCATTTGAATATTTAACGAGGCCGTCAGATATAATGTGATAACATTGAAATCTGAAAATTTCTTCTTGTTAAAATATTAAAGGACTATTTATGTATATAAATAATACCGATACAAAATGTCTAGCTTAGTCAAATAAATTTGCTGGCAGATGTGAAACATCGAATGAAATAAAATGGTGACGTATTGTTTATTGATTTAACTTTTAATTTCATTAAATAGAAAAATTTAATAAAAATAAAATTCTTTTACTCAGTGTCTTCAGTGATCGTTACACTCGACGTTGGTTGAATTAAAATAATTAATTAAATTATTAATTATTATAATTTTATTAAATGTTTAATATGAATTATTTCGCCACACCTTACGCACTACTACTCATAGGCGATAGTGGCGATGCGTCGCCACGGAATGCGTCGCCACGCCAACAATCAGTTTAACCCGCGGCTATAAATGTTTCACATCGAAAAATTACCGAAATTGAATCTTTTTAATTATAATGGAATACCTAATTAAACTATTTATTTAAATAGTTTAATTAAGAAATTATATGTATTATACGAAGTAGGGAATATTTTAGGCGACTGTTAGTAAACGTAGCAAAAAAATATAGGCACAGTTAATTTCTAATTTCTACTAGTAAATTTTTTGTTAGCGTCGCAAGAAAAAAAATTGGGATCTTTTTATTAATATATTATGGAAAGCCCTTAATATATTAATAAACTGTGCTTCAGCCTCTGAGAATTATATTTTTACATTATAAACTGCAGCGATCCTTTCATTCTCTTAAATGTGATCATCTAAAAATTTGTTGATTTTTAAACTTTTTTGTTGGTTTGTTCGCCTTTTGGGATTAAGTATATTATAAAAATATGTAAATAAGTACATTACACTGCTGGGCTAAGGTCTCATCTTCTCTTTTTGAGGCGAAGGTTTAGAGCTTATTCCACCATGCTGCTCCAATGCGGGTTGGTAGAATACACATGTGACAGAGTCAGTAAAATTTGACACATTCAGGTTTCCTCACGATGCTTTCCCTCACCGTTACATTATCCCTTAATATTTTTAAGCATTTTCATTTTTAGCGAGGTGGTTCAACACTGAGTAAATCGAAGCAGCAAATTTTTTGTAAAGCTAGTGTCAGACCTCTGTGAGCAAATTCTGCAAATAAACCTACCTCCTCTATGTCATTATCTATTTATATATTATTAATTAATATGGATTAATAATAACATTTTTAATGCTATTTATATTTAATCTGTACAAACAGTGTATACAATACCGAATAACAACAAATTGGACACATCCTTTATTAAAAATCAACAAAAGAAGCTACGATATATTGAAAGTTGCTTCAATAATAATAGTTTTATACAAAGTTTCGTTTCCTTTTTGACATTGACGTTCGACAAACAACTATTAAATATGGCGGCTGTCAGTAATTACTTTGTGTGTATATATGACATATAATAAAATTTTGTAATAAAAGCCTGCAAGTAAATGTACACTGCTGAACAGGCATTTAAATGCTTCATTACTTTAATGATCCCTTATGGCATTTTTTAAAATGACATATCGCAGCTATGGTAATGACGTATCTATACTAATATATACTACTGGTTCGAATTTAAAAAAAAAGTGTTGTATAGTCCTTTTATCGAGGAAGGCCCTAGGTTTATTTTACTATTATTGATTATACTTTTATTATAGGTACTAGCTGTGTCCTGCGGTTTCACTCGCGTATAAAATTAATAAAAATATAATTAATATTAATCAGCCTTCCTCGATAAAAGGATTACACAACACAGAAAAATGTTTAATTCGAACCAGTAGTTAATGAGATTAGCTGGATCAAACAAACAAACTCTTCAGCTTTATTTATTAGTATAAATACGCGGGTGAAACCGCGGGGCACAGCTTGTATAATATGTATAAATAGGCAAAGGCGAAACAGTTCCGTCCCTTGTTAGACAATAAAAATAATGAATTCATACCCATCGACGAGCATTAGTATAGAAAACACTCAACGAATTAAATAAAAAACGGAAATAAAAAACGGAGTAGAAAAAAGTGTTGTAAAAATGTATTCCTCAAATTTTCAATAAGGATTTAATGAACGAATTTCGGCCACTGGGCGAATAATAACAAAAATAATTTGAATAAAGCTTAGTCGCTATCCGAATTTAATAAAAAATAAATACAAATACGCAACTAAAACTTAATATTATTTCCAAATGATTCACCTTGAGGCATAATGCCAAGACAGCGGACAGCATTTGCCCCTGAAAAACAATGCAAATTATTCAACCGAAAACTTATCTACATGCTAGCACTCCATACCGGAAATATATATACTTATTTGCTTCTAAACTGGAAGTGTTCCTAGTACTTTTAACTAAACCGGAATCACTAACGCTATTTATCGGGGAACATTCACCATGTTTTGAAATGCCTACGATTTCCATCGTATGGACCAGATCTGTTGAACTCATGACTTCAGTAACTGTTCCCGAAATATGTCGACTATTTCTCGATAAGTATCATAAATTAATCCAGATAAGTTAAAAATTATAGCATCGCTTTATAAAGTACTAGTGTTTGCCTGTGTTACGGGGGAGGAGGTGCTGCTAGGTATAAAAATTTCCTTCCTTGAGGTACAACCTTGCTATATAGTATAATATAGCGAATTTCATCAAATTCGGTTCAATGGTTTAATCGGAAAAACGTATATGTCTTTGCGTTATTTTAATGTGTCATTTTGTTTTATTTTGTTTATGTTTAAGCTCCTACAGGAGTGACAGGATCGATATGTGACTAACGGCTGAATATTGAAACGTCCGTCAAAGTTAAGCGCTGCTTAACATTGAGAAGCTCCTAATTTAGTATGCGAAATTTTAAATTAACGGCGTCACAAATAATTAAATTGCATTTACTATTTAAGTGACGTTTCAGTATTCGGCCGTAAACTTCTAAAAAAGTAAATTAAAAATATATAAGTATATATTTTTATTACCAGCCAACATCTCAATCTAAATTTAAAAGTTTGGATTTATTTTATATTTTTTAAATTTGAAGTTAGGAAATTGGATATTCAAACTTCTACCCTTTAAAAATGAAGCACATCCGACAATGACATGTTATTCTGGAATGCCGATATTAAAATATGTACATATGTAAATATGAAATTATTGTTATGTGACCGATATATTGTAAGCGAATGCACTTGGCTTAGATCGGCGCCATCGATTCCTTTGCATAAAATATGAATTAACGTTCAAAGTTTGTTTGTTGTTTAAATTAGATTTATAAAATACTTGGATATCATGTTCAGAAGTCAAATCAATATTTTTATGTCTGAGACTGTTTATATCTTCAGTTTTGGTATAATTTATGAAATTAATAGGTATTTTTTTAACAAAACACAATCCAACAAAATATTTACAAGTGTTTGTTGTAATGAAAGGTTGTTTGTTATAAAACATTATAATATATCGAAAAAACAACTTTATTCAATTACGTTTATGATGAATTAACAAATTATGATGCTTTAACCAGAAAGAGAGAAGAGATAATCGCTTAAATCACTTTTAAGTAAGTAAGTAAATAACAGGCTTTGAATGTCCCACTGCTGAGCTAAGGCCTCTTCTCCTCTTTTTGAGGACAAGGTTTGGAGCTTATTCCCCTACGCTGCTCCAAGGCGGGTTGGTGGAATACACATGTGACAGAATTTCAGTGAAATTAGACACATGCAGGTTACCTTACGATGTTTTCGTTCACCGTCAAGCACGAGACGAATTATAATCACAATTGAAGCACATAAAATTCAGTGGTGCTCGCCCGGGCTTGAACCCACGATTATCGGTTAAGATACACGCTTTCTTCCACTGGACCATCACGGCTTCTAAGTTTTCGATAATCCAATATTGCAAAGTCATATCATTAATCATTGATATAACATTTGATTATACTTTGATTTAATTGTTATTATAATATTTTATTTTTAATATGAAATAAATAGCTGATTGGGACAGTCTTGAGACTTCCACAGACTTAAACAGCACGAACTTGATGCGATGGTAATTTCGGTAGCAACAGTATTATAATTAGTGATTTAATTATTATATTTGCAGCGGCACTAGTAGGACCGGCAGCGTGGACAGGAGCACGCAAGGATCTACAGCCAATTTAAACGCTGATGAAGATAATATTAATGTTGTAGTCAGGTAAGATTGTCCGGGAGATATGTTTCACCGTTTTCTGAGTGCACCGCCTATATATTATATATGGTGTAGAAAATTAATATACTTACCATAGAGACCACCTCGAAATCCTTATCCAAACTATAAACCGATTATAAATAGAATAAATCTAGAAAAAGACCATGATATATCTCCAATGCCATGATTATATGACGCAATACCTAAAGTAGACATGGGTTCCGACACTTATGTCTTCATAAGAATGTTATGCTTTATTTAATGGTTTAGTTCTATTTATTATCGACACTATTCTAATACACGTTCTGTTTCAAGTTACTGGCATAAATAAAAAGCTGATATTTAAACACTCTCGTACTAAGCTCGAATTTTTGTACTGTTATTTGTACTTGGACTTCCTTCTTTTTTATATAAATAAATAAATAGCCTCATAAGCTAGTCAAGAGACCAAGTAGGCAGTCAACTTATATACAATATTAACAATTAATTTAATACGTAAAATTGTGTCGAAGTTGAACTATATACATTTGTAGAGTTCGTCCAGTTAATGACAAGGAACGTTCGCTGCGTGAGCGACACATGCTCGAGTTCCCGGGGAAAGGGCAGATCATCTGCCACGGAACAACACCGGGACAGAAGCCTAAACTATTCTCATACAACGTTGTCTTTGAACCAGCTGCGACACAAGTAAGTAGACATAATGCTCCGATTTTACAAGATTACGCGAATTGTTTCAAAAATGTCAGTCGTTTGTTCGTAAAGCATTTAAATGCTACATTATTTATTTGTAATTTGTATTTGTTAACAACATCTTTTCCTTAAAATTAACTATAACTAAGTAATAATTAATACACCGGCTTCGACAGATTACGGAAATTTCTTTAAAAATCTAGTCACTTAATATTTTATACTCGTATTGTTCGGTGTTTATTGCCTGTTTTAAGAAAATTATTATTTTCATATTGAGCATAATTCCTATTTACTTCAACTAAGCGTAAAGCTTGTGTTAGGAGAGGCGACAGTAACTAGGAGTATTAGGATCAAACTTGTGACTTTTCCATCGCTAGGTTCTGGTAAGAGTAATAAGACAGTGTTTTTTTTCTTTATTAATAAATTACTAATACACGTTATAAATCTTAATAATTTATCAATTCTACTCGAACGGCAAGATGCTTTTCAATGATAATATGTCAAGTATTTTATGTTTTTTTTGTTTTTATTGTATAGGTAAGCGGGCGAGCATATGGGCAACCTGTTGGTAAGTGGTCACCAACGCCCATAGATATTGGCATTATAAGAAATGTTGACCATCGCTTACATCGCCAATGTTATGTCCCTTGTGCCTGTAATTACACTGGCTCACTCACCCTTCAAACCGGAACATAACAGTACAAAGTACTATTGTTTTGCGGTAGAACAGCTGATGAGTGGGTGGTACCTACCTAGACGAGCTTGCACAAAACTCTACCACCAAGTACTTGTAATATAACTATTAACATTAGAAAGTAGCAATATTATGTCATTAAGATATATTTATTGTTTGTATGTTTTTCTGCAAGTAGAGCGGAAGTCCACCATTTGTAACCATGATAATACTAATGTACCTTTCATTATCATTGTTAAGCAAACTATTGTATGATAAAAATAGAGTATTTTTTTTATATTTTGTAATTGATGAGATCTATTGAAAAAATCCAATATTTTATATTTTTTTATAGGAAGATGTTCTAGAATATTCTGGTATAAAACGTTTACTAGAGATGGCGGTCGAAGGGTTCTCGTGCACAGCCTTCTGTTACGGACAGACGGGCAGCGGGAAGACACACACTCTCACCGGACCACCGGGACTCGTAAGTTATAAGTACACCCACAATTTTATAGAGTTAAAAAAACACCATTTTCATATTCCCTTATTGTCAAGTTATTTAATGAATCTAATAGTAACAGCCTGTGAATGTAACACTGCTGGGCTGCCTGCTTTTTTAAAGAGCTCATTCCACCACGCTGCTCCAATGCGGGTTGGTGGAATGCAATGTAAAAGGAGATTGCAACTAGTTGTTCTTACAGTGACGATGATTCTTTTTTCGTAAAATAATATAGAAATTTATTATTTTACGAAAGAAAACGAATCCTATTTCCTCCTATTAAATAAAGACTATAGTCCTAAGAGCATCCGATTTTTGTAATAATTCTAACTCCGTAAGGACGCAAAATCCGGTGCTAAATCTACCCAGATTAAGGGATACAAAAGTACTAAATCAAAAGTATCAAATCATTGATATCAAGAACTACCAATATCGGCAATTATCAAAGTATAATGCTAATAAGGACAATTTCTATCTTGAGCTTTCGTAACACATTCCATAATAAAATCATAAATAATTATTATATTATTATTATTATTTATAAAAAGATTTACTACATAACACCTATAAACGCAATGCATATTAATTTATCAAAATATCCTTTCAAAATCAATCATCTATATATATAAAAATACTTATTTGGAATAAAAGAATCGCTTAAATATTAAAGAATGATTTATAAAAGTCGAACACAATAAGGACAGAGATTTATTAAAACTATGAACGGTAAAAACACATCGCGTGATAAAACCACTATACTGTCATGTCCATCACACGCTTATTATTATTAGAAAACATTTTGATATTTAACGTTTTCCAAAACTTTCGATCAATATCCTTGTTATATAGTATACTGCCTCGTCGGTCTAGTGGATAGATATAAGGCCGCAGACCCTGTGGTCTTGTGTTCCAACCCCAGGTCGGGCCAATAAATAGTTATTGGGTTTTTCTGTCAGAAAATTCACAGTAGCAGCCCGGAGTCTGGAAGTTGGAAGTGTGTACGCTCCCGTGCCTCGGAAAGCACGTTAAGCCGTTAATCCTACGCCTTAAATCTTTCCGGTCGTGTCGGATTGCCGTCCCATCGGATTATGAGAGCTAAGGAAAAGAGAGTGCGCTTGTGTTTGCGCACACACTTGTGCAATATAATATCTCCTGCGCAGTTGGCTAATCTCTTTTGAGATTTGCCGCTGCCGTGGCCGAAATCGGTCGTAAGGCCCTTATTATTATTATTTTAACTAAATTGATAAAAATATTATAAGGGTAAAGAAAACTTATATAATATTAAATATTTCCATCTTTTATACTTTTCACGTTACGTTAAGTTACGTTACGTTTGAGTAGGATGACAAACATGTGAATTTCTACAAAAAATATGTATAAACTAACCTATGAAAACATCTAGGTGGAGAGTGGAGCAAGTCCTTACTCAGCGGAGCACGGGCTCGTGGTGCGTTCCTTCGTGTATCTGTTCCAACTTCTCCGGGACAAACCAGACTGCCATTTTATACTTAAGGCGTCTTTTTTGGAAATTTACAATGAAAAGGTTCGTATATATAAAAGAAGAATATATAAATTGTATAATTCATTTTAATTTCAACTTTAAAAAAACATGTTTTTGACACGATATATTGTGAATGTTATGTACACTTGTAATCAATGTACATATCAGTTGTTTTTTTTGGATGTTGTGTAAGCTATCAATTAATATTGTTAGTGTGCTTCACTATCACTATCATATTATAAAACAAAGTCCCCCGAGGCTCCTGTCTGGCTGTATGAACGCGATGAACTAAAAAACTACTGAACGGATTGTCATACGGTTTTCACCAATGAACAAAATGATTCAAGAGGAATCTTTACGTATATAATTCATTAATGTTTTCTGTACATTTGTTGAAATACGATAATTTTTGAAGTCGTAAAAAGAACGAGCCGATTGGGAGATTTCATCGACAACGCTTTAAAATCCCTTTGAATTATAACAAAATAATGTATGGTGAAATTGTTCCCCTTTCATCAAAGTCTGAGATGGCATATGTCTATCTTTTAAGGATAGCTAACGAGTTATCGTAATTTTAAAACTGTCGCGTACTAAATAAATTCAAGCGGTCCCACACGCCCCCCGCGTCCCGCTGTCGCCCACTGTAACTAAAGCTTATACAATACTACGACAGTTTATTTTAGTAATATTTACTCTACTACTCGGGCGAAGCCGAAGTGGGTCGCTAGTACTAAATAAATAAATATGCAAAAATTGTTACTTGTCGAGATTACAAATACTGAAATAATTTTTCATTTATCATTTTACTAAACGTAAATATTTTTGACGTGACGACGTCTAATAAATCGATAACGCTGGCTGCATGCACGAAAAAGGATGACTCATTGTCCCGTTACGCTGATTGTACGCTTGCGCCGCATCTATCTGTTATGACGTTGTCACGTTAAACTATCGTCCGTAAACCGACTTTACAGACAACCATTTTTTTTTAAATGGGATTCATAAATAGATTAAATAAACTGTTGTTAGTTCAAGTACGTTCTTACAAGGCAATTTTCTTTTGTTTTGCAAAATTAAATTTAAAAATTAAATCTTGTATGCTGTATAAAAATCAACAAACGTCTATAATTACAATCCGTCTATATTGTATAGGATATTAAGAATCTTCTAACCCTTTAACATTTGTACGCTTTGTGAACTTGTGATATAACATCTTACGGCCGAATACTGAAACGTCATTTAAATATTAAATGCAGCTTAATTATTTGAGACGCCGTTAATTTGAAATTTCGCATAATAATTTAGAATCTTCTCAATGTTAAGTAGCGTTTAACTTTGAGGGACGTTTCAGTATTCGGCCGTTAGAGTCTCAAACTACAAATCCGGTTATTTTAGGTGATTGATTTACTTAATCCGGGCAATTCGAGGAAACCTCTACAAGTGAGATGGTCTAAGGAAAGCCGCAGCTTCTACGTCGAGAATCTCTTCATGGTCGATTGTGAGGAATTGGACGACTTGTTCGCTGTTTTAGAGGAAGGTAAGCTTAGGTTACCTATCGGTATATTGCCTAATTACATTAATTTTATTAATACGAGTAATAGTAGCAACACTAGTTGTCCTTTTATTGGACATCTTGCTATTATTTATTTAAATAATATATAAGAACTTTTTGCCATTTTTTATATGGATATCGTGACATATGTATATTGCATGTATATGACATGCTTACTCGTAAGATGATATCGATGAAGTGTCTCGCTGACGTCACGCCCCCGCAGGCATGCGCAACCGCGCGGTGGGCGCGCACGCGATGAACGCGCAGTCGTCTCGCTCGCACACCGTGCTCAGCGTGCGCGTGCGCGCCGACGTGCGCGAGCACCGTGACGTCACGTGCTCCACGCACGGGAAGATCAACTTCGTGGACCTGGCCGGCAGCGAGGTCACCAAGCGCACCCACAGCACCGGCAAGACCCTGGAGGAGGCCAACAACATCAACCGGAGCCTCATGGTGTTGGGTGAGCGTGTGTTTCAGCACTGACTGGTTGATTTTACGCCAAATCTTAGTAAATATATCGCAAGTGTCTAATTTCACTGAAATTACGTGTACTGCCACACGTGTATCTGATTGGAGCAGCGTGGTAAATTACGGTCCAAACCCCCGCCTCGAATAAAGAAGAGGCCTTTTTTGATCGCTGGAAAAACGCATTTACGCGTTTCCCCCACGTGAGGTGGGGGGTATATGGAGCTCGCCGGCGCTGAAGGCTCCCGAAATACCCACTAAAAAGCCAGCGTACCTGCATCGTCTCTTCGGTGGAGCGGCTCCCCGCGACGCCCCGACGGTTGGCCCGATTTCGCGGGCCTCCATTCCACTATCCTCCATACGACTAGCCCCGCCGACGCTTACGACGGGGGGAGAAGATGCGCATAGCGCCGACGCCTCCTCCCCGAAGAAGAAACCTTAAATCATCAGTTGTTACTTTAATATTTTTCCTAAAATTATAAATTACTTAAATATATAAATTTAGAAATCACTTTCAGGGTACTGCATAGCCCAGTTAAGCGATGGTAGAAAGAAGGGTCACATACCGTATCGGGATAGCAAGCTCACAAAACTGCTGGCTGATAGTTTAGCTGGGAATGGTGTTACATTGATGGTGAGAGTTTTAACTACTTCTACTACCAGTAGTCACGTTACGAAACGTTCGACGTCATCTTGACCGACCAGGTTCTCGATAAACAGGACCAAATCTTTTCTCGATGGTAGAGCTTTGTGCAAGCTCGTCTGGTTAGGTACCACCCACTCGTCAGATATTCTGCCGCAATACAGCAGTATTTGATTTTGTATTGCGATTTGAAGGGTGAGTGAGCCAGTGTAATTACAGGCACATTCCAAAGTTGGTGGCGCATTGGTGATGAATATTTTTTATGTCTATGGGCGTTGGTGACCACTTACTAGGTATCAGGTGGCCAAATATTATTTCCCATGGTAGCGTTTTATTGTATTCCACAGGACTAATGTAAAATATATATGACTGATACAAATTCTCATCAAAATCAATTCAGTGCTCTAGCCGTGAAAGCGTAACAGACAGATTTACTTTATATACTAGCTGTGCCACGCGGTTTCACCCGCGTAAAATTTAAAATTAAATATAATGAATAAAAATCAGCCTAGAGCCTTCCTCGATAAAAGGACTATACAACACAAAAATATTTTTTAAATTCGAAACAGTAGTTTCTGAGATTAGCCTGATCAAACAAACAAACTCTTCAGCTTTATATATTAGTATAGATATATATGATATCGAAGTATCTATATTCGCAGATCGCGTGTATCGCGCCGACGAAGTCCAACTCGAACGAGACGATCAACACGCTGCGCTACGCCGCGCGCGCCAAGAAGATCAAGTCCAAGCCGATCGTCAAAATGGTGAGCAGTTCCCGCCTGCGTGCTCCGAGAGACTTGCATTTCTGTTGCACCTTTTCTCTTTGGGTAAACAGGTGCAACAGAAGTTTAAATAATTTCTGCTCAACTGGATGACCTAAATCATACATATCCCTTGTACTGGCTGGTGACATACAATCAGTTTATTTATTTATATGTCACTCAGACAGTCAGTTATACTTTCTATATATGTATGTATGTAGATTACATTATATTTAACTCATAAACATTAATTAATACCTCTTATTAAAATTGGTAACACGATAAATGTAGGACGCGAGAGACGCTCTGATCCTGAGTCTGAAGAGGGAAGTGGAAGCTCTGCAGGCTGAGAACCATCACCTCCGAGCCGCCATACACGTACACTCCGACTACAGCGTCGACTCTTTTAGTAAGAAATTTCATACAATACAGTACAATATAGGTACATAAGGCAACTGATTCCGAGGTCCTTTTCTGTCGAAGATTCTCAGTAGCAGCCCGGAGTATGGACCTTGTCAGAAAGCACCTGCCAGACGGGCTTGGGTCAGCGTGTTTTTACCTCGTATTTATATTATATTTTTTACACATTATTAAATTCCAAACCCAATTCATGTAAGAGCTTCTAAATAAGTTTGAAATAAATTTAATTTTACAAAACGTAAATAGGCCAAAGGAACCGCGCCACACCGCCAGTGGAAACGAACAAACTGTACCAACTCCCGCAAACAGAGTTGGTCGAACTGGTCCAATTGCATATGGCGGAGAATACAGCGCTGAGGCAGGAAAATACTGAACTGTTTGTAACGAGAGACCAACTGCTGAGGGATCAGGAGCTGCTGAGCAGGGAGAACGAGAGGCTCCTGAAGAAATTGGAAGATGTCAACTCGTGAGTAAAATAGTTTGAAATAAAATACGAGTACACAGCGTTACAGCGTTACAGCCTGCGAAAATTAATTTGTTAATGATGTAGGTAATTCCAACAAAAAAAATAGAAGGAAATATATATCGCAAATTGCCGGAATAATTACTTCGAATACGAATAGAAGCGCAGTTCCTTAGGAATTCGTGTGCCAATTCCAAGTGGAGTCTGCCCCCTGTTTAGTTCTTAGTTGGCGGCGCTGGCGTCATTCTTGCTCTCGTAGTTAAGATACGCTGGGGGCATAACTGAGACGTGTTTTCGCTTTGCAATGCGTAAGAGAGAGACAGCTGCCGCAGCGCGGCTACCACTTTTTGGGTCGCAGAAAGTGTATTTTCAGAGCGCCCATAAGGACTGCGCTTCTATGTACGTCTGAATTCATTGGCTGTAGCAATGAATAGTTACATAGAAGCGCAGTTCTTAAGGATTTTGTGTGCCGATTCCAAGTGGGGTGTCCTCAGTTCGTAGTTTGTCGGCTCTGGCGACATTCTCCGCCTCTCTCGTAGTTAAGATATACTGGAGAACGACTGCCACGCTGCCAAGCGGCATTTTGGGTCGCAAAGTTTGTCTTCAGAGCGCCCATAAGAACTGCGCTTCTATGTAACTATTCATTGGCTACAGCAATGTGGTGTCCTCAGTTCGTAGTTTGTCGGCTCTGGCGACATTCTCCGCCTCTCTCGTAGTTAAGATATACTGAAGAACGACTGCCACGCTGCCAAGCGGCATTTTGGGTCGCAAAGTTTGTCTTCAGAGCGACCATAAGAACTGCGCTTCTATGTAACGTCTGTATTCATTGACTCTAGTGTAAGCCGTCTAGAAATTTTATTAAAAACTTTGAAATTGGTTGTAACATATTGAATTGATGACAATTCTTACTAGTTTAAATATAGTGAGTACTAATAATCGATCGAAAATATAATTATAAATGGGAATGGAGTTAGTAAATTGGAATGTAATTTATTCATTTTAAAATTCAATATACTACTGTTATTTCTTGTAGGACCATGTCCGGACAAAGCTGATACAGGTCAGTGAAAGAAACACCAAGACTGATGCATGATATGCATGTCGGATCACTTAAAAACCTTAATTTATTTAGCAATTATTATTCAGGACTCATAACTTTTAGTAATCACCGAGACATTCCTAGAACTTCATTATAACTTGTTTATTAACAATTATGATATAAAAATGTTTTAGATATTCTAGCAATAATTATTAATAATTTATTATCATTTTCAGTGTTTGTACTCGATCTCCCATAATACCAGCAAGGCCAGCGTATTCTGATGTTGGCACCAATGAAGCAAACATTTGGACCAACCCAGTCAGCTCATCCAACAGTATTATCAGCGAGAACAGTTAAACAAAATTATCAAAAAAATATATAAATAAATACTTAAAATTAATTATGTAGGAAATTGAAACATTAGTATTTTTGCAGTACTTATAATTTATTAGAATTAATTCTAGTTTAAGTTGTATTAAATGGAATTGACAATATTATATCATATTAAGATATAAATTGGTAGTACCTAGCTTGCTTTCAAAATCAAATATATATATTTTAAAAATAGTGGATTTTTTTATTAAAACACTACATACAATATATTTTTTATATTAATTAGCATTTCTATAAACATCCAAATATTTTCCTCAGAAGGAAAGACAGCATAAGATAGACAAACCTTGGTGATTTGTATACCCTATACATTTGTTATATCTTATTATGTAGTTTTTAAAATATCAATACATATTACAATAAGTAGCCTAAGGACTCATACTATAATTCATAAAATTCAATTATACCTACTTATGACTTAAACATTTTCTGCAATAACCTGTACATTGTACCTATTCCTCTCTTATTTATTTAATTTAAATATTACAATTTTATTTAAATAATCACCCCCAAATGCTGAATGCTGCAAATGTTTAGATTGCATTGCAGACTACAGTGATGGGTCAGGGAGCCAGTAAAACTATGGGCAGTGACAAAACATCGTAGTGAAGCGTTGGCGTTGTTCCGGATGGTTAATATTTCTTCCTCTGCCAGTGTCTATGGGCAATAATAACTAATAGATGGTCAAATTGTCCGGTCTCTTACTTTTTTAAATAATATTTTAAAAAACTTATGCAATGCAGTCACAGTAATAAGTAATAAAAAAATGAATTACAAATTATATATGATTCCATGTTATAAACTTTACCAGCACGAGCTAATCACTTTGTATTAGACCACAAATTATAGGTATAGAAAGTCCACATAAAAAACTAAAAAAGAACACTACTGCTAGTGTCTCCTAAACCCATATTTCTTTCTTTCATAGAACAGATCAGTCTTCGAGCTACCCAAGTTCACGATCTTAGGACATCCATCTCTCTGTAAAAAACACAAGAATAAAGGAAAACTTTAAAAAATCAATGAATTTTAACTCATTTTTGAAAGGACAGTATTGAATATTCATAATTATATATTTATCACATATTGATTAAAAATATTAAGTTTTGAAAATTATATACCATTTTTAACTTACATCTTTCTCCTGAACCGTACATTCTTTACAATAATAGGCGTCAGACACGCCGGGTCCACCACAAATGACGCATCTTCCTTGATATGAACCGTAATTACATTCATCACAAATTCGCACCAGGGTGCAGGGACGCACGTACGAATCGCAAATAACACATTTACCATCACATTTTTCACACAAACGACCGATAGCTGCAAACAAAATGTAGTTTTTAATTCCGGCAAATAAGAACATGTTAAATTCTATCAAATAGCCTTTTTTGTAAAACTTACCGACGCCAGGTTGTTTTCTACAGAAAATAAGATCGGGATGATGTTTGGCCATCTTAAGTCAGATAGTTTTAAGGTATAATTAATTTATTATTCTGTTGATTCACTATTTTTTAAAACATCAACAATCGTTTAACCTCTAAACTACAATACAGATAACAGAATACACCAGTTGATATGACAAGTGTTAAAAAAAATATTACCAGTCTTTTATTTTAAAGCATAATTTGAATAAACTTAAAATATAGACTGACTATTGTATACTCAGCAAATCAGCACAGTTCGTCAACTCTCGAACATTTCAATTTTAAAAACATGAAATAAGATTCTAAAATTGTTTTTTATTTAAAAATATAATTATGTTTTTAATTATACTTCAAATTGAAATAATACTCCAATTCCCTTAATTTGGTCTATTTTTGATACTAAATCGTTTTTTTACAATTTATTTTGTTGTATTATAAACTTACGGCAATTAATACAGACGTTACAAAAAAGCGCAGTTCTTATGGGCGCTCTGACGACAATCTTTCTGCGACCCAAAAGCCGCTTGGCAGCGTGGCAGTCGTTCCCAGCGTGTCTTAACTACGAGAGCAAGAGAGACGGAGAATATCGTCAGAGCCGACATACTTATACGAACTAAGTTGGGGGCAGCCCCATTGGAATCGGCACACGAAATCCTTAAGAACTATGCTTCTATGTAACGTCTGTATTAATTGCTTAATATATTACAATGCCATTGTCTATGGACGTTGATGACTACTTACCATCAGGTGGCCCATAAGCTCGTCCGCCAACCTATCATCATCATCATCATTATCAACAGCCAATCGTTGTCCACTGCTGAACATAGGCCTTTCCCAAGGTGCGCCAAAGCTCCCGGTTCGCCGCCTTCTGCATCCAGTCGGTAACATCCGGTCGGGTTATAATATAAATACGATAATAAAAATAAAAACAGTAGAATTGCGATTAAATGGAGAAATGCTACCAGCATCCATGCCCCATACCATTCGGTCATAATTTTTACAGTAGCTATATTTAATTTATATTTGATATACTTAAGGCCTCAATATAAATAATTTATTTATTAATTTTTGATTTATTATTTTATATTAATTTATTTATTAATTATTATAATAAATTATTTTTATTCTATATTTATTTTTTGACAGCAGCTGTCAATTGTCATATAACTTATTTTAACATGCATGGTTTTGTGATGGTTGACGACAATTATTTAAGAAAATAAAACTATTTGTATTTTTGTAAAGATCAAACAATGACGGCAGATAGTGAACAAAGCGATAACGCTAGCGCAGCATCAGAAGGAGAAGAAGAAGTAACAGAAGAACAGCAAGTTGAAGATCAAAATGAAGAAAATGAAATAGAAACGGTCACGTTCAAAGACTTGGTCAGGATAAATAAATACCATGATTTTTTTGAATGAACAATATAAGCATAAAATTCTTAAAATCTAAATTTACCTTCTAAATTCGATCACTTATATTATGACTAGATTTGATGACAATATATTTAAGGTTATGTTTTGCTAATGTTTATATTTGACAATTTTTTAATTTTAGGGTGTAGTTGACGTATTATGTGAAGCATGTGCTGAATTAAAATGGAAGAATCCGTCAAAGATTCAAAAAGAATCGATCCCAGTTGCCTTGCAGGGCAAAGACATAATTGGGTTAGCAGAGACAGGATCTGGAAAGACTGGGGCATTCGCTCTTCCCATCCTTCAGGCGCTGTTGGAAAACCCTCAAAGATATTTTGCACTTATATTAACACCTACACGCGAGTTAGCATTCCAGATTTCAGAACAGTTTGAAGCACTAGGTAACATTCTTAACTTTTTTCCCATAACAATAATACTGGAATTCTATACTTCTGCCACAAGTGTATCTAATAACCTTTCTTGAAATATTTATGAAAATAAATAATTTGAAATCAAGTTCATAATATAATGGAATAGAAATTATGTATATGTGGTAATTAATTAAAATGCATGTAATTTCATTGCAGGTGCTAGCATAGGGGTGAAATGTGCTGTGATAGTTGGAGGCATGGATATGGTTGCTCAAGCTCTTATGTTGTCAAAAAAGCCACACATCATCATTGCTACCCCTGGCCGACTTGTTGACCATCTTGAAAATACAAAAGGATTCAATTTAAAAGCTTTGAAGTACCTTGTAAGTATTCTGACAGAAAAATAAACAATTGGAAGTAGTATGGGAACCATGCTAATCTGCTTATTTTTGATCTATAATCAAATACAGACTACACAAAGGGTGTACAAACTAACTTTGTTAAAAAATCTTAATATGAAAGATTTTGAATCTTTTGTTCATAGAAATCACCCACTACAGTGGTCATAGCGGCATGAAGTGCATTTTTTAGAAATGATGATACAGTGAACCCGGTGTAATCCGACAAACATTTTGCAGGGCAGTGTCTAACTAACAAATTTGTCGAATTATAGAGTACTGCCAAAGACCCCCTATAGTTGGCCTTTATTGGAGTAGTTTTAATTATCTAACGGCCGAATACTGAAACATCATTCAAAATGAAGTGGGACTTAATTATTTGGAATGTCATTAATTTCAAAATTTAGTATGCGAAATTTGAAATTAATGGCGTTCCAAATAATTAAGTCCCACTTCATATATGAAAGACGTTTCAGTATTCGGCCATTAGCCTCCTAATTGTGGGGGTTTACTTGTTACTACATGTGCATGTACTGATTCTAACATACTGATTGTTTTCTTACAAAGGTTATGGATGAAGCGGACCGCATTCTAAACATGGATTTTGAAGTAGAAGTGGACAAGATACTCCGTGTAATCCCACGCGAGCGTCGCACATATCTCTTTTCTGCAACAATGACTAAGAAAGTACAGAAACTGCAGAGAGCCTCCCTGCAGGACCCTGTGAAAGTCGAAGTTTCTACTAAGTATCAAACAGTCGAGAAACTACAGCAGTACTATATCTTTATACCGGTCAAGTATAAGGTCAGTAACATTATATGCCTTAATAGACAGTTCCTTTTATTATTCATGGTCACCCTTTGTGCCAGTAGACAGATTTGAGACATCTAGTATGTTATGTTAAAAGTCAAAGATCAAGTCAAATGTTGTTTAAGTAATATAGTCTTGTGATGTTGACAATCTTTTACAAACAACCCTGTATAAATATTGTGTTAATAGGTTATTTATCGCCTAACTGACAAATGTCTGCTTGTAGGACGTGTACCTGGTGCACATCCTCAACGAGATGTCAGGCAAGTCCATGATAGTGTTCGTGTCGACGTGCGCGGGCGCGCTGCGGGCGGCGCTGCTGCTGCGCGCGCTGGGCGTGTCCGCGGTGCCGCTGCACGGACAGATGTCGCAGCACAAGCGCCTCGCCGCGCTCAACAAGTTCAAGAGCAAAAACCGCTCCGTGCTCATATGTACTGATGTAGCTTCTAGGTAATTTACAGAATTCATCCTATCATTCCTATCCCATAACAAATGTTAGATTTTGAAAATACACTGTAATATGTCCTGTTATGCTTATTACTGTTATGTTTTATTTTGAATCAGTCCTAACTGAAAAGTAATTATTGTTGTAACACTATAAAACTTGTTTTCTTATGTTTATTTTATTTCATGTAATGTCATTGTATTTTGTAGAGGTCTGGACATTCCCCATGTAGATGTGGTGATCAATCTGGATATTCCGTTGCACAGCAAAGACTATATCCATCGCGTAGGACGTACAGCCAGAGCAGGTCGTTCCGGGAAAGCTATCACTTTTGTTACGCAGGTAATATAGTACTTTAGCATTATTTATGTCACTTGTTTTTAAAATATAAGTATCTCATAGTTCTGTATATTATTATTTCTTAAGTCTGAAAGAATAAACAAGTCATTGTATCAAATATAGTAAGAAATTTATTACTAAACTATGCACACCATTTTTATAAAAATTGCCATATTGATTCCAGTATGATGTGGAGCTGTACCAACGTATTGAACAGCTCATAGGCAAGCAGCTGCCAATATACAAGACAGACGAGAGTGAAGTTATGGTACTCCAGGAACGTGTAGCAGAGGCTCAACGTCTCACTAAGATTGTAAGCTAAACAACAGTCCGCTACAGACTAATTTAATTGTTAATTTTATTCAGAAAATTTTACATCATGAAATTAATTAAATAAAAAGGCCCAATACATACTTTATTCTTATATATTTTAAATTCTTAGGGGGAATATTTATTTTAAAGTTTTTCAGCATCGGCCATGGATGGGTAATTAGAAGTATTCTGCTTAAGATTTCAAAATCTTTTTAATGCAATATAATGAATCACTTTTTATTGAAATCCTGACATGTGTCTATCCGCTTGCGATGTTAATATTTCCATAATCGTAAATAGGAAATGAAAGAGTTGGAGGATAAGAAGGGCTCGAAGCGCGGGCGGCGCGGCGCCGACTCGGACGACGACACGGAGGAGGCGGCCGGCGTGCGGCGCCGCATCAAGGGCCGGCCGGCCGGGCGCGCCGGACACGCCGGACACGCCGGCAAGCGCCGGAAACGATGAATATACGATCTTACATTTGTTATCTACTTTGTTTTTTTTTACCGTATTCCTTAGTAGGTTCCGTAGTAAAATCAACAGATATTTCACTTTGCCATTTTGTAATTATGCTTCTAATGGAACTGTGACTGTGGTTTAATCGCGTCATTAATTCATTCAATTGATTATATGGCTGTAGTATTGTTTGTTTTATTTTATGTCATCGAGTTAATAGCACAATACTAGTTACTACCTACAGAGTGGTCACTCACTCTTCCGTAGATCCCACTTAACCCTACACAGATTATAATTGACATTATTTAGCTTGAAGAGAGACTGATCTTTTAAAAATATTATTAATAAGAGTTACGTATTTTCGTGCTCCTCGTAAGTCATATTAACAAAAAAAAAATATCTAAAATAATTAATTAGTTAATAAATAGATTCTGATACTTTTGTTGTTTGTTGTTTTGTAGATGACGGTTTAATTGTAAGGAACCAACAAATTCAAATAAATTTATTCAACGTAAAAGTATGACGCTATCTTATTGAGTTGTTATTATAGAAATCAGCTATACTGCCCAGCTCTAGGCGTGAGTGTACTGTTAAAGTAATTAGTGGAAAATACTTGACAATTTTAGTATTTACTATATTAATCGAGTTTTCTTTGTGAAAACGTGATACAATTTAAATTTCAAGATTTTGCCAACTATATACATATATCTAATAAATTGCACTTGGACGTTGTTGTTCAAATACGCAATATTACGAATGTAACTAATTGAAGCATTTGTTTCATTTACTTTATCAAGTGTCCGACGTGTAATAAGTCAGGTGTTTTGAGGCGAACAAAACCATTTTCAAGATCATGATCTTTTCACATTTTATACAATTAACAAATCATTGTATAACGTTGAAAAAGTATTTTCTTTGAAGTGATCAATGGATGAAAAAAGAAAATGTCTTTTATAGAACATTGTTAATTCTTGTGATACATATACTTTGTTTTGTGAATTGAAAATAGTTCTTTCCTAGACTTTAGGCAGTATAATTGGCAAGTCTGTTGTGTTATTGACAATAGTGCTGCTCTTCTTACTGTACATTGTATTGTATTGATGGAATTATGGGATGAGGAGAGGTATACAATTTGATAATTTCAACATTCATAGCTGGACTCACAAAGCTATGTTCACTTTTTATCATTTTTCAATTGAATTAACAAATGGAAAATTTATTAAACAAACAAAATGTTTAAATGCTTTCTTACAATTTATTCTACAAAGTAAACAGTCATCTCTTTCAAATTAAAAAATAAATAAGAAAAAGAAATGCGATAAACGCGGCCGCCCCAATACGAGGCGGCGCTCTAAACCGACGCACTTAAACTAATCGTTAAGAAGAAATCACAACATGGTTTTTAATTTTTAATCGTTATTTATTATTTCTATACAAATAGAACTGTACAGATAATTTTTTAAATTATTATTATTTACCACATTTCATCTGCTCTCACGATAGACTTTTTACAAAAATGAAAACTATCAACACCACGCACGGAATTAACGAGATCGCGCTGTCACCGCTCACGACCGGCCGACCGACCGGCGCCGCCTGGCCGACCGGCCGACACACCGGCGCCCGACAGGCCGACCGGCCGACGCGTCGCCGCAGCCGCGCAATAGACGCGGTCGGCGGACTCACAGAATCACTCTACGGTCTAACTAATTGGAACAGTCTCCCCATTGATCGTCGTCGGCGGTGATACACCATCCGGCAGCGGTTCCGTTCCACGGATTATCAAACGGACCCGTACACTCGTCCGCCTCGTCTCTATGAGGAAATATCACAAATAAATAAGTACGTTTCAAGATGTCCTATTTACTCCCCCGATACGCGATATATTCATAAATAAAATACACATGGCAGTGATCATATATACACGCTCGAATAGTTTTATCAAATTTTGTTCGTTTTAAATGCACTAAATGTAAAGTCGATATACGATAACGTTATACTAATGTTCAACGTGTGGGGTGGACGAGTGTACCGGTGACATCGTTCCGGAGATCCTTAGCTACGGTCGGCTCGGGCTCGCGGGTGTCACGGACCACTTCCGAATACTTTATACACAGTTAGGAGTCGATCCATATTCTCTTATCCAGGTAGACATTGAGGCACTTGAACATACCCATTCCGAGCTTAATAAAGAACCTGTTGCTATTACGAGACAAAAATTCTATTTTCGTCCGAAGCAAATTTGATCCAATGAATCTATGAAAATTAGATCAAAACAGTGATGTACCAAATATTGGTAATCAACCGATACATTTCCACACTCGGGCCACACTCCCGTGACACCGGCGAGCCGGCGCCGATAATAATTTCAAACTAACCCAGTCGCTATAAACAAGTTCTAAAACGAATCGCCCGAAGCGCGCTCGGCCCGAGCCGAATTATATTCTCCAAGTCACACGACGCGTCTCGTCCGACGTCCACGGCGTCGCCTCTCGCCTCGTTCGAGTACTATGACTAGCATAAAAAATTTATTGGACTCTTATTTACTACTTAAATATATATTGCTTTTCCGATAGAGGTACCTTCATTCACATGGTGTTCTGAATAAAATATACTATGTCCTATTTATTAATTTATACATTCGATGTAAATTTTATTATTCGACGCTAAGTTCCGTGCAGCTTAAAATATTTCAACGCGCAATATCGCCAGGCGCGGGTTTAACGCTCATTTTATCTGTAACGACTCCATAAAATCTTATAAAAATGAGATTCCACATTATAAAAACATGATTTAATATTTACTGGGACATTTACATTCTTATTTTATATATAACATAATATATAAAGCCGCTTAAAAAGTCCAATAAAGTCGAATAAAACGGTCGTACGGCGTCCGAGTACGCTACGGGTTCCTAAATCGATATCACAATGTTGGCGCCGCCCCCCGCCCGCACTGCGAGCGGCGCCGGCGCGGTCGCGCGCTCGCTAACGGAATGACGGATAGTTTTCGGCGCCTCAGTTGAGGTCGCGGTCCTCTAAGTACTTGTACTCGAACGTGAAGCCCTCCTTCTTCCGCTGGCCCCACTTCTCGTAGTCGAAGTATATGTATGTGCCCTGGAACAGGAGACGAGCTTTACTGCTTTATTACAATTACGGAAACTTATTTTCGAGAGCGGTTTTTTCTAAATCCATTAAACCCTTGGAAAATTATCAAAAATATCTTCTCGAGATATAATAAGAAATATAAACATGTCAAGATTGTACGTTAGATCGAGGTGAACATTTCTCTTACCTGCTCATACTCCTCGTTGATGACCTTGGGCTCCTCGTGTCGCTGGAACCACATCATGTACTTCGTGTGGAATCGCCAGCTCTGCTTCTTGAGCGCCTTGGCCGCTAGGTACTGCGCCTTCGTGCCCTCCATGTAGTAAAACACGAAGAACAGCGTCTCGGTCGACAGGCGCTGGAAGAACTCCACCGAGTCCGAGTGGGGTAGCAGCACCTGATGGCACACGAGGCAATTTTATTTGAAACTGTCTACATAATTATGTGTGTTGTATTATGTTTCTATTAACGGCCCGCGTCGCGAGTGAGGCGCACCTGGTTGTAGTAGATGGGCGTCTGGCAGATGTTCCTCGGCAGGTAGACCCGCGTGCGCTCCGAGTCGGACGGGTGCGGCATGTGGTAGAACGCAGCCTCCATCATTTGGAACTGCACCTGGTGATCCTGCAGTGGGTAAATACACGATAGTAGCTACCGTCGCGCGTCGGTTCGAACGATATCTACCATTTATAATATGATCTTTAAATTAATATTTGAATAGCAAAAATAATCTTTTGGAAAGGAACTTTTTTATAGAATAGATAGGTGAGCATATGGGCCACCTGATGGTAATGGTGGTCACCACCGCCCGTAGACAGCATTGTAAGAAATGTTAACCATCGGTTACATCGCATGTTATGTCCCCTGTGCGTGTTGTGTGATGTGAGTGTGAGGCGACACGGTACTCACGTTGTTGAGCGGCAGCGGGCCGAGCGGCGCCACGCCCAGCAGCGGCGGGATGTGCGCCGCCGACAGCGACAGGCCGCGCCGCACCAGCGACTGCGCACGACAACCATTTGTTATCACGTTGCATACTACATTCTAATCAACCGAATTTTCACCTAGCGGGCCTGACAGGCGGAAGAATAGAAAATACCCCTCCCTAGTGACGATCAGTTTGTTGCGACATCCTATTAATCCTCATATAATTAACCTTAGATAGTAACCTGTGGGTTTAACAATTGTATGATATATAATGTACCTACTTGAAAATATTAATAATACTAGATTGATTCAAAATATACAAGCATTAAGTTGAATTAACCACGAAAATAATAATATACAATTTACATATAGACATTATTATGATAATTGTAAGGGAAAAAATGTGTTAAGATACTACAACCTCAAATCCAAACCTAGAAGCCTCAGGTTGGAAAGTCAATGATATGATGTGATCAACCACAAAAAAATATTAAAATATTTAGAATATTTACTTTTCAGGCAGATGTAGAAGCCAGTCAGTAGTTAAATCATCACAAAGAAAGTCATAAACCATTAAATATAAAATAAGATTAAACAATGTTAATGTCCAGATATATAAGTGATATGTCTTATATGAAAATAACTTGTTGGTAGCGCTTGACAATTCAAAAGTACTAGTGAATGTTACTATTCTAATAGAAATATAAACATGTCAATATTGCTTACAATATTAACATAGACTCATATATATATAAAAGTATGTGACTAATATATAAAAAGGAAAAAATAAAAGTATATGCCCCCCCCCCCCATTTAAATATGCATGCAAATAGAAATATATTGTCTGCCCCATTTAAATGTAACAAACAATGTAAAATTATGCATGATGAGTTAGCGAATGTAAAACATTTACTTATTCAAATGAGATTACATTACTAAAAAAGAATGTCGACAAAGCGGCTCGTACCTGTTCGTGGTGGTGGTCGAGGCCGGCGCGCTGCACGGCCTCCTGCGCCATGCTCTTGAGCGACGCCGTGCCGCCCGCGCTCACGGCGCTCGCCGCGCTCACGGCCAGCGCCGGCGTGCTCGGCGGCTCGCTCACCCGCCCACTGTGCTCACCGACGGGTGCATATTATAACACTACCATTTCACAAATTATGTTTGTTTGTCCGTTCGTTACCTCCATCTTTACAAATTTTAACGAAATTTTATGGAGTACGGCTTACGAGAGATATAAATCGTATCGAAGGAGAAATTTAGTTCAGCTAGGGTTTTTTTAATATCTTCTATCCATACGAATCGGTTAATTATAAAAGAGAGAGTACTTTTATTTTCTGGACCAATGTTAGCTATAATTTTAATATATTAATTTAACAATACGATAAATTTTACAAAAACCCAATTGGAATAGAAAAAAATAATAATTGATGAAATTATGTATGACTGCATAATTTAAAAGTCTAAATGCAACATCGGGGACGACACACGACATAATTATAGAGGGCGCACGTACTTGTTAACGACGTGCTGCGGCGTGTGCGCTCGCGCGTGCGTGGGCCCGTTGACGGTGAGCGGCGAGGGCGCGCCCGACGCCAGCGCGCTCGTCACGACGCTCGCGACCGTCGACGTCGCCGCGCTCGATGAGAGTGTCGTCGACGACGCGCTTTTTGATGTCTACAGCAAATATCGAAAATTTAAAATCCATTAGTAGCCGGAAGTTGCCTAAGAATTATAAACCAGTAACCGACCATATATAATTTTCTACTGGTTCTTCTGTGATTACAATTTACTCTAACTCCACACGCTGCTCCACTGCGGTTTGACCATCGAATACATATGACAAAATTTCATTTGACTCATGTAAGAAAACTCACGACTTTCCTAAAAAGTTATTGTAAACACAAATTAGGCACGTGGTATGAAAACTCAGTGGTGCTTGCCGGGATTCGAATCCGTGAACTTCAGAAAAGACCCACGTGTTTTTACCACTGGGTCATATCGGCAAACAATATGTTGTTATTTGAAATTCCAATACTTATAAATAAATAGTACTGTTCATAGCCGTAGTAAAAATAAAAAAAAATTAAAAACTTTTTTTAAATCTACCTATATATATTTATATTCCTTATGATATTTATAAAAATAAATATCGATTTATTTGATCACCTTAAATTACAAGTCATCATTGCAATAAATCACATAATTGCACTGCACTGCACTGCATTGTATTGTATTGTATTGCACACAGCCGTGCATGTTCTATTATAAAATAATTCCGAAAATTATACGTTATTATGATCGCGAATGTCAAACTGAGATTATACTACATATTATATACATCCGTGAATACATACAAATTAAGAATCTATTTTTATCTTAAAATATCTCAAAACTGAATATAAATGCAAGCAAACGATGAAAATCCGATATATTCGTGAAGTTCAAACGTTTATACGAAATCAATAATCGTTCGGGTTAACGTAAAATACAAAAACAAAAGCAAAACACGACACTAAAACGTTATCAGAAACGCAAAAACACTATGATATTATACGAGAGCACTATTCCCCTTTTCACTTACATCAGTTCGCACATTACAGGTCAAAATCATTAATTTCGTCGAACAGACCATTATTCAAACGAATTACCATTAAAAAAACAAACGATCGCACGTTTTAAGCTAAATTACATTCGATAACGTAACAAAAGATCGTGTTTTTACGTAGGAGACATGTGTTTTAATATTTCAATGAAGGTACACCAATAATGCCAACATAATAAATCTTCGACTAGTGGTTCAATATGTCAGTACAACAAGCTCTAGATAATATACGCGGGAAATTCAAAACGGCTGTAAAGGTAAAGCGTCGCGCTTTATCATTTCTTAGTTGTAGTTAATATTTATATGATATGATAATATATTTATGACAACAGACTATATATATATTTATTTATTCTGTTATCAGTCATAAATAATATATCTTTTGTTTTTAAATGTGAGTATTATGGCATGAATTGAAACAAATTGTGATTATTTCTTATTTATTGAAACGCATAAACGTATTTTTTTTTAATATTTTGATATATGACATCATTTAGACAGGTAAATTTTTTTGTCTTATAAAATCTTGCGAAAATAGAAAACTTATAGGATATACGGGGATTTTCTTTGTCTTTATCCAATAAAACAAATTTTAGGATTTAATAAACACTGAAATATATATAAAAATATCGATACATATATAATTTAAATAAGAGTACCTAAAATCACGTTATTTACATGAATTATTAATGTTCTGTTTTCTATATCAAAAATTAAACAATATAAATTGTAGTAACAGTCGCAAGGCGAATTCATTGGTTTCTACTTATATCAGTACCAGTGTTTGTGGGGAGAAAAATGGCCACTTACAAACAGGACCCAGTTTGCTCATCCTTAAATACATACAACGATATTAACATATTCATGATTTTTGCCTACAACCACTATATACATTGTGCACCTATAACTATAAATTCATGTTTCTACAATATTATATATTTGCTACTGATGCATTACTTACTATTCACGATTGAATACCAATTACCAACTTACCAATCTATGGAATTAAAATATTCGTTTTTTTGTTATATTACTTTACAATACAACTTAATTATAAAATATTGCAGACATTCAGACAGACAATCTAAAATTGATTGTAACTATACTTCGACGAACATGATTTTCATATTAATTGAAAACTAAGGCTTATATAATGTTACAATTAAATCACACTTTTCTTATTATAAAGTTGTGTCCGACTAGACGCCATCTGTTTTACAGACAAGTATGTTTTGTGTTACAGTCGTTTCTGTACAAGCTAGTGTAATACACGAAGTTTTATTATTTGGTTTAAACTTTCCACGGAGCTATCGTACGCTTCTAATATTTCGATTAAGTTAAGCAGTTACTCCGTCTGCATATTTTTATCTCGGGGAGTACCTACATCATGTATTACACGTTTAAGAGCCAGATTAAGCAAGCGCGGGGGGGCCGTAGAAATTTCTTTCGAAAGACCATTGATCTGATCTGATGAAAGCAAATCTCTCTTAAATTAATAAAAAAAATATTCATAACTTCTTCCCTAAACAGGGGCACCTGTTGGACCCCATTTCGCATGGGGCCCATAGCAATTGCTACTCTTGCTACGTGGATAATCTGGCTCTAATTTAAATGATTACAATGTTTAGTTAACACGGTATAAGACTCGTGGTAACTAAGAGTGTATTTTATCGAATATGGGGTAGTAACTAGTAACCCACTTACCATTAGGTGGACGATCTGCTCTTCTGCTTTCTGTCATGAAACAAAAACAAAATTTACACACTTTAAAAAAGCAATATAGTAGAGAGCTTTACAAAATCATTTTGAGAGTGAAGTAGAAGAGAAAGTAGTACTTACTTAGTGGCTTTTTTATCATAAATAGCAATTTTTTGTGTTACATCGATCTGTCAATCATTATACCGATTCGTTTAAAATGAAGCCTATAAATATAAACATATTTACGGTTTTATCACAGCACTACAAAAGCTTCTCAGTTTGAATAGTCGACGCATCGACGGTGTTAGGTGTATGTATTATGTAATATATGTGGTGTGTGTGCGAAGTACTCACGGGCGAGGAGTGCGCGGCGAGCGCGACGTGCGCCGCCAGCGCGGCGTGCGCGGGCAGCGCGGCCGGCAGCAGCGGCGCGCTCGACACCGGCCCATTCTCCACTACTTCTGCGGACACACCCCCCGCCCCGCTCACTACTGGCGCTCACAACCTCGCATGTTATAATGCGTATTCGTATTTGAAATGTGTTTTGTTGTGATCACTTTTACTAGCATATTATATAATATACCCTGGGACATTATTTAAACAAGGACATCTGACTAAGCAGAGTACTATGGAAACCTAAAAATATATACTACATATACTACTTTTCTTTTGTAAATATATACTTATGTAGATAATTACACCCAGATTCAGGACAAACATACATGTGCATGCAAACAAATGTCTGTCCTGGGTGGGAATCGAACCCACGACCTGCGGCGTGAAAGGCAAATACCTTACCAACCACGCCAACCGGCTCGTCAGTTATGTATGCATTGTATGTATTATACGACCAATTTGTGTTGACTACAAGAAAAAACTTTTTGACTTAAGATCTGTCTTGTTATGCTGAATTTAGTTATTTCTCTGAGAATCACTAAATCTAAATTATGACATAGTCATTTTATCTAGCATATCACATGGATATTAATTTGTTCTTAGTTACAAATTAGATATAGAATGATAACATTTTGACAAGAAACAAATGATTGTTTTGTTTAATTAATACCTGGTTCGATTTTTATTGTGCTTTTATGCCCAGAACTTAAGTTAAGATTAACGCGTTCTTACCACTGGGCCATCTCGGGTTATAATATTAATTTCGAATGAACATTGAATGCTCCAAAAAAATATGTTAGTAGTAATTCGCTTGGCATTTATTCGAGGAGGATATGTGACTTATTTAAAATTTCCTCGTTCAAGTCAAATCACTTCATAAAAATCAAGTGTTTTTCTAGGTCTCGGTCAATATTCTTTATCCTTCTTGGGTTTACATATATTCTTCAAATTAATAATACATAGGTACTCGAATTTAAATACATAACTGTATATTATATTAATTATATTCTTAAATTTCAAAACGTAGACGTAATATATGTATAAAGATCGTTTTTAGCGCACGAGTGAATGAATCACGTCTGACGAATACGCGTAACATTGACATTGCGCTCGTGTGCTTCATTAGCAACAGGAAACGAGGTCGACTCGATTAAATCGTTACATATATTATGTAAAATACGATTGATTATACGTTGATTATGATTTTATTATGGAAATTTAATTTTCGAGATATTATTCTTAAATCGTTTACTTAAATAATTATAATGGTTTTTTGTTGATACTGGAATCACGAGTAAAATACACAAATGCTTGTCACGAGCTAAAATCAAACCTATAATATCTCACCACTATACTGATATAAAGTACTGTATATATAAAGCAATTATTTTTAACACGCTTTTATTCGCTTGATCTGTATGTATCTATGTAACGGAATCTTTTAACGCAATTATCTCGCACTTCAAGAAGTCGCAATTGATTTAAAAATTTGCACACGTATTAAAAACCGATGACAATACAAAAATTTAACTGTCCCTCACCCTGTGACAACGATATAACGACTGCCCCCCCATCCCAATTGCGTTATCGTGCAGCCGGGCCAAAGCCATTACGCGCGTTTTTTAGTTTTTTAAACTATAATTTATTATTTTCAACATCCAATTAATCAAAATATTACGGTATATCAAAAAAATAATACTATTATTTGAAAAAAAATATGTAAATACCACACAAAAATTAATGTAACAAAATCAAGTTAGAACCGGTCTAGCAACAATTAATAATAAACAAACACAAACATCCCAATACATCTGCATGCAGTTAACGAGGTGACTCATTATGCGCACGCGCAGGTCACTGACACCACGTGCAGGTAACAGGAAATAAACGATTTGCTCTCGTAGTAAACCCGATATTTTTTATTATTATATATCATTTAAAAAATATTTTTACACGTAAGATATGTTTTAAAGTAATTATTTTTTTTTTTCTAATATTACAATTTCAATTGTCAAATTATCGAGATTATTTTCAAATTAAAAAGTACTATAAGAAATAAATTTACTGTTATCAGAAGTGAAACTTTGGGCTATAACATCAGTGAACTGTTACTGCGTTACTAAATGAACGATCCGTTCAAATACTATGAAACCAGGTTCTTGTGCTACTAACATCTAGTCATTAATAATAATAATAGTCTTCCAGACCGATTTCGGCCACGGCGGCCAATCTCAAGAGAGATTAGCCAACTGCACAGGACATATTTTAGTGCACAGATGAACTCTATATTACCTCATTACCCGATGGGACTCTCAATAACATTTTATTGGCCCGATTGGGATTCGAACCCAGGACCACCGTGACTGCGGCATTACATGTAGCCACTAGACCGACGGAGGCAGCCACTAATACCGGTTTTATGGTAAGTCTATAATATCATCAGTCATTTCGGTCACTTGCAGTTATAAATGATATGACGATGAATGACGATTTGTTAATTTATAATTACCGAATACCGGCTGTATCAATAATAATTATCTCTTTTATTTATCATTGATATTTGAAAAAATAAACAGTCAAATACGTAAACTGTATTTGTTTTATAATTTTATAATAACCTACGTTTAATTTAAATTTACGATACTGTTTGGCATCAAACACAGCCATAGAACTATTATATGATATCGGCTAGTTAGTTAACCTAAATTTTAACGGTGATTATCTTACTTAGTGTTGTTTGATACATACGCTGAAAACTATCGAAACGACAACGACAGCGCAAACGAATTGATAAATCGACGATTTAAGTGCAATACCTCGACGACCCGGCGTTATTACGTTACTGCTTACTGCTTAGTAACAATATCTTAGCGGAGTACAAAATGTAATAACAAGCTAATTTAGTGTAAGCGAAACTTTGAAGTTATAAATGTCATTATTATTATTATTATAAATTTAAGTTTATTTAAAAAGAAAAGATATTCTAAATATCGTTTTAGTAAGTCACATCTCAAACATAATTATTACTTTTTTGTAACTTCTTCTATTAATAGTTTACTTTCGAAAATACGTCATGGAAAAATACAACCACCTACGTCAAAATTTCTATAAATTTTCATCCCTATTCAATATCAAGTCGCTCGCCCGTCATCGATTGAAACCGAACAAAGCAATCTAATTATAGGAAATATTTTAACGACGAATATAATATACATTATATTCGACGATATATGACACGTATGCTGTGAATAATATATAAGTTACGATCGCATACAATTCGCGGGCTACGCAATAACTTAAAGAAACTTACATACGATATTCACACATTTCGGAGATACGTTACACCGACACACAAACAAAAACATCACATTACATAACCGGCATTGAACTTCGCAAAGCTCGAAACTACGCATTAAACACATCGCGTTATGTTAAAAAGAAAAACGATAAAGTTTAAACATGCATCACTTTACCATCGTCCATATTTATCGTACATTTGCGCGGGAAAACATTCTTTTGTTGTTTTTTTTTTTTAAATATCTCTCTAGACACAGGTTACCTCCGATAAGGTTTGACGACTGAACGAAGTAGCTGTGTCATCGTATTGGGTACACGCCAATTTATTCTTTGCAATGTATACGCGTGTTATTTATAGTTCATTGGAATATAACTTCCATTTACTACGTGTTAAGATCTTATATTGCATAACTCCGCTCTAGGATCGTTGTAAGAAAATTGGCTCTATGCCAACGCGCTGTAATCATAATGCTGGCCGATTGTTCCATTCATTCTTTGATAAGGCAGTTTGTTTTGTAAACAAACGCTCCGTACGATTATCGAGACGCATTGATAACAGATTACTTGAGTTTTTGTTTTTATTTTATCTGTTAAAGGGGTATCACATGTATTGTTTAATAGAGCATAATTTAGTGTCATATTATATATACATATTAAGATACTTATTTGAATATATTTAATAAAAAAATATATTATTTACCTTTTCAACTTACCTGAGTTTTTCCAGCATATTATACAACTTAAAATACATGGCATTTAATTTCATTTATATTATTTTATTATAGAAATAGACTCGGTATTATTAATACCCACTAGAATCAACGATCGTAATTGTAAAGTATAATATAAAAATGGTATCAGTGAAATGTTACCGAAGTGTCGGCGGTGGTGGGTGGTGGTGGGTGGTGGCGAGTGGTACTAACCGCTGGGTCTGGCGAGGTGCGGCGAGGGCGGCGCGGGCGGCTTGACGGGCGTGGAGGCGCCCGACGCGCACGTGTTGTTTATACTGACAGACGTACGCACACAATGTACACAAGCGTCACATACGGCAGCGCCTTATCATTAATATCGCTCGGTTTCGCATACGTTACTCGTCGACGTGTACTCGACGTACGGACGCGTCGATATCGAACTCTCTCGATGGGTAATGTAAGCGAAACCGATTTCATTAAATACTAATAACAATCATAAACGCTTCAGATTCATCTTGTATCTTATTATGACTGTTTTCACATGCTATTACGACTGGAAGGCGTCCATCGCTAACGTTACTCGTTACTGAACATTTTCGTTTTAGCGAAACGCATTCCACTCGCATTAAGTAAATAAAAACTTTTAATTTAACATGCAAACCAATACATATCCATATATTTATAACATTGATAGGTTGTATAGTTACAACATTGCTCTACACGGTTGCGTACACAAGAACAAAATATAAAAACTCTACTCGTATATATGAGAAATAGACACAGATTGCGCTTATATATTAAGATTCAATTTGTGAAATAAGCGATATTGATACAGGACAGAAACAGCTGGGCAAGGAGTTTTATCCACCACGCTGCTGCACGGCGTGTTGGTGGCTTATACGTGTGGCAGAATATCATCTGACACATGTATGTTTCATAAATATAAAAAAAAAAACATTTAACACATAATAAGCACGTTATAACTTTGCGGAGCTTGCGAGGGATTAGGATTCAAGTGTTATTTCCACTGGGCCAGCCGAGGGCTCAGCTAAACAGACATCCCAATATCGTATGTAAATTGTATTAATAATAGTGCGAATTTTATAGACGACCCCGAATCATTTCACTAGGGGTAAGGGCTTTGTGCAAGCCCGTCTGGTCACCAGCCCACCAGCTCATCAGAAAATTTACCACCAAAACAGCAGTACTTAGTACTGTCGCGTTCCGGTTTGAAGGATGATTGAGCCGGTGGAACTACAGGCACAAGGAACATAACATTTTCGTTCCCAAGGTTGGTGGCGCTGTAAGGAATGGTTAACATTTCTTACATCGCCAATGTCTATAGGCGTTGGTGACCACTTACATCAGGTGGCCCATTTGCCCGTCCTATAACACAAAAAAGAAATCAATTGCTCAGAGTATATCAATTAGTAGAGATCGCACGCCGCTGACAGCGAAGCAAGAGTGTCATAAATATATGAATATTGATTCAAATAACAATATTTACATCTGATTTAATTTCGACTGAAACGTCAAGAAAAAATTCTCAAAAAAAGAACTTAAAAAAAACCGTTATGAATTTGTTAGTTAAATACTAAATAATGATAATAATAATTATTTCGAATTTTCCCTTGATCTGCCCATAATATGAAAGTAATAAAATTCAATTGTTAGATTCGGTACGTGAAAGTGACATTATGACGTGTAAACTATTTAGTACAAATACGGTCGAGAGTTATCGCACTTTGGACATATATACATATAATATATATATTTATAATAAGATTATTTATATGTAATATATGATGCGGATATCGAGTACGGCACTTTAAGACTTGCTCTAAAATTACACACATTGATGAACAAATGTGGCCATTCATTCTTCGACACGAATATTATAAAATTTATTGACTGGAAGTATTTATGCGTCATATCGGTTCGAACTCGAAGTAACGTTCTCGAACGAGTGTATCCCGTGTGAGTTTATAACGTATGAAGTCACTTTCGCCACACCGAACCCCGACGATGAAATATAACAAAAAGTCAGAGGACTGACCTATTCGTGGATGCGGCGGAGTTATTGAGCAAACTAACGTTAGCCGGACTACTACTGACGCCGCACGTCACCCGCAGCGGCAGCGGTTTGACCGGCTGCAAACAGACACGGACACGGTTAGTTTTTGGTTCCATGTGCACTACGGTACGCGACCCTCGGGCCTCGGCCCGATGCTATGGAATATGTCATATATTAACATAGCGGTTCGCTTCTAAAGCGATACGACCCCAAGTTATATCTGAAACGCGACTACCGCATCACACTGTTCGGTCGAACAATATATCGGAGCCATCTCTTTAGTCAACAGACGTATTTCTTATCTATCTTTTCCCGTATTTATTTATTTCATAAATATGAGAAAGTAACATTTATTGTTTAGTGTAGAATGACATTTATAGGATGTTTCACAGTTCTAAGGAAGCGGGTCACAGACACACTGACATTGGCGAAAAGTTGATCCAATAATTATGAGTAAAAAATATATACAAAACAATACGATATTAAAAGCAAAAATAAAAATGCTACACTACAATGCTACTAAGATATTATGTACTGTGAAGTCAGGGACATGTGTTATGTTAGAAATTATAATTCTTTTATTAATCATATTTTTCTATAATAGTTATTTGATGAAAGTGCATTAACGGAACCTTAAACTAACCGCAGGAACTACAAAATTTAGAAAAAAAATAATAAATAATAGACAATATCCACATCAATACTCCACACAACTACAACTTTATAATAAATATAAAATTGAAGTTAATGATGAATGTAATATTATGTTATGAACGATTAGCCGTGCGAGGGGGGCGGGGGGCGCTTACTTTAGTCGTGACCTCCTCTTTCTTCTTCTTATCTACGTCTATCGAGTCCGACACGTGGTTGTGGAGCTCTAACGACGGCGACGCGATTGGACTCGTTCCTGTAACCATTAACGCAAGCTTTCAAATATACATAATAACTTAGTAACATTTAGTGTTCTTCAGACACCGCACCGCTATCATGGAAACTAAAATGTTATGTCTCTTCTGCTTTTAATTACACTGGCTCACTCCATTTTAAAACTCAAAACATAGCCATATAATGAATGAGTGAATGGTTGCTATGCGAAAGAACACTACCTACTACAAATTGATATGTGTATTAATAGGATGAAATACATAACTGAACTTAGAAATACATATATGAGTTCATATAAGATTTCTCTGTGTTAGTCAGCATTGTTTGAAATTTGATAATAATAATGTCATAATAAAAGTGATTCTGCAATGTGACAAAAATGAAAACAATTATTAGTTATTGCATTATACATACAGAATTTAAACTATGACTCCTCGTAAGCTTTTTAAGGCCTCTTCTTTTTTTTATTGACATTTATATCAGAGTATATAACAACATAACATCACCTGAAAGTATGCTAGTGGGTGATCCGGGTGAACTGTTATTACTGTCAGTAGTGGCTGACGACTGTAACCCTACTCCGCTTAGTTCAATCTCATCCAGTCCATGGATGTCTTCATAGATGTACTCATTCTCTTCATACTCAGGATCTAGTGACGATCCTATGTAGTATTCAACATCTTCTCTTATTCTTTTTATCTGCGATATATATAATAATATTTTTTTATTAGCTTATAGTACATAATACAGGTTCAAGTTTTTGTATTGATTATTACAATAATAAGAATATAAAATACATCAACAATAACCTTCAACATGAAAAAAATATATAAAAAATCCTAATCTATTTATTTAAAATAAGTAGATATTGCAAAGTAAAGTATGCTGATGGTTATTTAAATAATTATAAAAATATCACAAACATTTAATGTATACATTGTTTTATATTTTTCGTAGTGCAGATGTTGTAATATGTATATATTTTTCAAGTAATGTAGATTAATTGTAAAACATGTTGACATGCAATGGAGGGAATAAATTAGGTCACATCTATGTTATTATTAAGTTAAAATTCAAAAATATTTCTGCCATATTTAAAGAACTTATCATTAAGTAACACAATTGCCAAAGATGAACTATTTACAAATAGTAAATATAGTTCAAATGTGGACAAGAACCATTGAATTTTTAGTGTTATTTTGTGTTTACAATTCCAACCATGATTGGCAGTAAGGGTAAGCACTGTGAGGAATCTTATAGCTTATTTAAACCAAGAGGGGTAAAGACTAATAAACTAACTTTGAGATATTGAATAAACTATGGATTTGTTACTTTGGTTTTCAATGTTTGCAAAGTTGTAATCGGAACTTTAGAAGTTAAATTAGTAGAATAGTGTTGTATTATAAATAAATTAATCAAGAACTGTGTGTAGTGAATAATACAGGGGCATTATTAGCAAATTGCATGGAATATATAAATCTAAGGTTTGTTTATATTTAGTCCATCTTTGGTTGAAATAGGGTATATACAAGATTGGGATGAAATTCTATCACATGTAAACCCACCAAACCAAGAACCAAATAATTTGTTCAAGAGGAAAGAGGCTTTTGCAAAGAAAGTTTACACCAGGCTGTTACTTTACTTTTACTTTAAATGAATAGTTGTAGTAGTTGTGAAAAAATAGTTATGAAAAAGAAAAACAGATAAATTTAATGACCTAACCTAGTGCTAAAATGTTTATATTCAAAAATATCTTATTTAAAAACACATCAATTTGTAAGTGTTTTATATATTGTTTAATTTAAAAGGCATTTTAACTATCTATATTAGTAGCCATTTTGTATATTGCCTTACAATAATTGTAATTACATATAAATATTTGATAACATGCGATTATTTTAATCTAGTATATAATGCTCACCTGTTCAACTTCAACAGACATATTGTCTAGCATTCGTAATAATGTTTCGAGTTTTTTTATATGGAACCTATGTCTTTCTAGTTTGTATTTGAGCTCTTCCATGCGGTCTTGTTTCTCTTTATCCAGCCGTTTTTTCTTACCAACTAATAGTGATTCCATTTCAGACTCAAAAAGATCAATCTGGAATATATACAATGATTAATTAAAAAAAAATTATATACAATACAAAAAGTGCAGTCTTCATCGTGGTTTCACCCGCATATTATTAATAAAATTATAATGAATAAAAATCAGCCTAGAACCTTCCTCGATAAAAGGACTATACAACACAAAAATATTTTTTAAATTCGAATCAGTAGTTCCCGAGATTAGCCAGATCAAACAAACAAACTCTTCAGCTTTATATATTAGTATAGATAGATATTACATAAAACCTCATTCAATAGAGATTCTATAGTACACAGTAATATATCAACTTATTTATGTAATATAAGTAAATATAATAATTTACATTACCAGAAACAAGAGTATGAGTTTAACTTAATTAATAACATACATTTGTTGTATTTACAGCCATTTATTATTCAACATATTCATAAATTGTAAAGGTATTACTACAATGTTTATTTTACAGATAAGCTTTTAATAATTTTAAACATTATGTGCTTATCATTACAGTTGTATTTAGAACTTCTGATTTTAATACCTGTAAATTAAGTGCATCAATAGAAGTTATAAGCCACGTGGACATCTCATCTTTCTCTTTTTGCGCAGGGTCCAGCTTTTGTGCCGCACCTAGCCCTTCTTTAGAGTATGCTTTCGTTTTTGTTTCTCTTTCAACAACTTTAAACCTCTCCATTTGCTGTAAATGAAATAAATTTTATATTATATCTTATTTAATAGTTATGTATCATAGAAAGTTAATAAACATAAACAAATTAATAACTCTGTACAGATCAAACTAAGGCTCTACTAAAGCTTTTAAGACATTATAAGGATCTGTTATAATGTTGTTAAATTATTGTAATAAAATTTGCCATTGGTCCAAAAGTAGTTCATTATACAGGTTTCAATTTAGGGCACAGACCTTAATGTGACATTGACTTTATATCTTAAACATGTTAAATATTAATGTGTATTTATTTATATATTTTACTAAGTAGCTTATTTTAAGGGTAACTATTGATTTTGATGAATATAAAAGTCCTAATAGTAAACAGTACACTTCAAAATATATTTTTTATATTTACCTAACTGTTTTATTAACTTTACTTGTTAAAACAAAATGGATATTTTATACCAAATCTGTCAATCAATCAGTTACTAATAATAATAATGTTAGATAGAAAATATTATCATAGCATTTAAATTCATATTAGAAAGTAATAAATGTATTGTTTAAGATTGTATTGAAATTACAAATAAATTAAACAACAGCAAACTCTGAATATGTTTTTGATAAATGTAACTTTATCTTGTTGTTAAAAATCTTTAAGTATCTAGAAATTAGACTTTGAGGTATTAATAAAAATGTATTGTTCATGGTCTTATAAGACCATAGGAACAGCATTATGGTTTATGTCATAATAACATTGATTTCAAAGGTATAGAAATATATTGGAATTAAAAAATATATATTGACAAAACATATTCTAATGTATCTATTATTTCACTTATGTAATTGTACATAGAATATTTTAATCACTTTTCATTTTTTTTTTAAATTTGTATTTTAATGTTATGAATGAAAATTACAACCACTAACCGTTTCAATTAGTTTCCTATATTCTAAAAGTGTACTCTTATCCTTAATCTCGCCCGAAGCGATCCATGACTTGATTTGATCTCGTAGCCTCTGGAGTTTTTTAATCTCCTTCTTGAGATCTGCCTCATATTTCTCCTTCTGATTACTGTTCGTCGCATTGTGTACCTTTTGCCAGATGTCCTCAAACGTCTCCACCCCTTCTGTGACCTTTTTTAAACACCTGTCTATCTCACCTGCAACAGACATCATCACTTCACAAATGAACTGCGAAAACCTGTTTTCCGAACGCAATTTCCAATCGAACGCGCAATTATTCGCACTTTGCACTGTTTATAACATATTATACAGGTTTTAAGGTTTCGTTCGTGTTTAATATTAATGAAATATCACGTTATTGAGGCGGTAAAAGAAAATTAACGTATAAAAAGCACGTAGTCGACAATCGTTCTGTCAATTCTCACGATTACCGCCTAGTTTTGTTTTCACTGAAATGTGTTGAACACTATCAGTCTGTCCCTAGCTTTGGCTGCACAGCTAAGGTTCTTGACGGTTGGACAATAGAACTTTAGAACACGTATCTACATAGGTTGGGGTCAATCAATCTCTAACCTGATAACATTGTGAATTACCTTGTAATTTTCTTGTCGCAGCCATAGCTATTTACACATGTGGACGAATGTTCCGTACATATCCTAAACATACAAACTATTTACAGGGAAATGCACAAAAATTATTGATAAACAGACAAACTACACATCTGAAGCTTTGTTCGAATCCAAGATGGCTACCGTACACCGCTTGAACTGTTAGTGACTGAACGCATCCAGGCTGACCGCTACAGAATTATTCTGCCTCGCGCCTGGAATGGTAATTAGCGCGGAGCTTTCATAAATAATTATGGATACGTTGTCACTAAAACAACAAACTTCAAATTTTCCACAATATGATTTTAGGTACGTCGCGTAGACCATCAGTCAAGTGCGCAGGCGCAAAATAATAGAGCAAAGCATAGACAAAATAGCAACAAGATGACATATTGTTTGGTATGTCTTTGGTTTATATGAGACACAAATATAAAGTATAAATAACAAATATTATTACTGTTTTAAAATTATTGAAAGTTGTATTTAATCCATTGTTTTAAGACACTTTAATAATTTTAATACAAGAAGAAAAATTGTCATATCAAAATTAAAACAGAGGGCGCTGTAAGTTTCCAAATATATGTTCCATAGAAAAAGAAAACGTATTCATTAAGTTGTTATTATTTAGCAAGAGATGGCGCTACAATTGATTAATACATTTTCTTTTTTTATTAGAGTTATGAATAAAAAAACAAAATGTTAAAATAAATCCATTTTGAGTCTTACTCACTTTTTGAGTCTCACATAAAAACAATACAATTCTTTCTACGTTAACTACATACCGTACTGTTTTTATAGTTATAACCATAGTCCCCCAAAATGTATGTTTCAAAAGATTATTTTTAATTGACTTCAGCAAAATGAATTGTACCACATCAGTGGAACTTTAAGCTTATATTTGAAAACTAATTAAATTTATAATATTAAATTTTATAATATTTTTTTGAATGTATATGTAATACAATACGCGCAAATTGCGATGTTATCAATCAGTGAGACATTGGGCTGAATTCGGTTTTCTGTGTCATTTTTCTCGACAAACGAATCGTACATAGTTGACAAAAGCACAGGGGTGCGCAGGGATTTTTTATCGATAACTCCCAATCGAGCAAGGTCAACGACTTCGATCCACCTCTTAACACAAATATAAACTAGTTATTATTAATTATATACCTACGTAGGTACTAATCCCGAAATTACATGATAACGATTTATTAATCTAAATAATGTATTTAATATGTAAAATTTATTTTGTATTCATTTTTTATTTTTCATATCTATGCCGGCAGGTTACTATATTTTACTGTTTGTATTATTATTTTTTCTTTTATTATTGTTTGCTATTAAGGCTATAACGACTAGAAAAAAATGTATCGTTGTCGGTGTATTTTTAATAAACTGTAACTAATAAAGTTCCCAATGATATTTATTATTTATATTTGAGCAGTTTATCTTATTTTAGTTATATTTGTATCTATCTCAATAAAACGCATGATTTATAGTAATCTATAAACGCCTTATTTTACATATTTGCGTTAGTAGAATCAGAATTGCTAAAACATATTTACGGGAACTCGTCAAAAGATTGTGTTTATTATTTTCATGATGATAAAGTTTAAAGTGCTATAAATTTTATTTGATGTGCCTTATTATTAACGCAAACCTCAATCCATTATTAAAGGCGCTGTTTAAGATTGTAAGAATTTTAAAATAAACGGAGAAATTAGTTATTGGTAGTTTATGAACTAGCCCATGTATCGTTAAATAATTTTCAAAATTGTCTACATACTAAAAATAATGTTTAAAAGTCAGATATCACTTAATTTTTTTTATTACAGATAATAAATGTTATCACAAACAAACCATGTGTTTGATGGGATTTTCCATTGGAATTTCAGAAACTTTCCGACATTTTTAAATTCTTGGGTAATATGCTATGTCCATACTTTTAGTGGCGTTCAAGTGCTCTATAATGGTTTGAAATATGGCGATCCACTTTGCTTCTTCTTTACCATTTAGCCGAGCGAGAAATTGGTATCGGGTAAGTAAAGCCGCCTAAAGAAACCAAGAAACCAGCCGCGTTTTTTATCTGCTTAATTGTAGAGATATCCGTACAATCTTTCGTCCCTTGTTTTGCAATTTATTAACCGACTTCAAAAAAGGAGGAGGTTATCAATTCGTCTGTATGTCTTTTTTTTAATACAATTGGGGCAGTTGCCCTGTTTGCCTTCCCCTAAGTCCGGCCCTGAGAGGTGTTGTTAAATAAAATTATGTACTTTACTTGGTAGTAAGGCTTTGTGCTAGTCCGTCTTGGTAGGTACCACCTACTCTTTTATTTATTGCACAGGAATGCGGACGAGCATGTGGGCCATATGGTGACCACTTACGATCAGGTGGATCTAATAAGGTTTTATATGTGTCAAATATTGGCACGCACACACACAATAGTTTGTATAGATACATGTAAATTTTTCGAATTGAGAACGGAGAAAACAAAAGCGTAAAGAAAACATAATAGTGTGGACTGTGGTGTGAATTATATGCGGAGTTTTCGAATATAATATTGACATTTTATGGTGTGAATGAATTTAAATTTAAAAGAGTGAAGATGAAGAGTATAAATTTAAAAATGTGCGGTGAGATTATAATAATATTCTTTCTATGTAGGTATATTTAGTTATAATAATTATTTAAGCACGTAATAATAACGTTCAATTAAAATCACGTTCAATTCAAGTCACTGTATATACCTTTATATACCTTTCTTATGTTCTGAGATTTATAAAATAAACAAAACATTTTTGCGCGTGTATTTAATAAAAATACGCTTAAAATAATATGAAATTTCTCGTTAACAAGTGTGTTGATATTGAACATTAACGTTAAACTGTGATACCTAATAGATGCTTACTTTATCTATCAGCTGATTGTAGGTTTGGATTAATTTTTACTGTAAATGATTAGATTGCATCTCCCCTTTTATAATGTTTCTATTGCTAATGATTTTTATGCGTAAGTTTGAAACTGTATTACATATTTTTGTTTGATGTGCGTATTACTTACAATGATCGGTTATTAAATAAAAATAGAAAAAATAATTATATGACAGAACGATTTATCTTGCGATAAAGAAATAGCGAAGTATAATGTATAATGAATAAATAGTTCTTATTATTTAAACGAATTTAAGTAATCATTATTATTTATTAAAATGGTAGGAAAATTACGATATCTCTGGCGCTTCAATTCGACTGTTAGAAAACGCGGGAAATTCGGCAAAATGTTCTTTATATTTTTCTTCGTACTAAATTAAGGCTTAAAATGAAAAAAGGTAATCGTGGCATAATGTAACATACCTAACCCTATACCACAGATCATATAATACTATACTAGTACCTATAAAAAAAACACAGTTTTTAAATAGTTTGTATAAAAAAATAAACTTAATTCATTTAAGTTCAGACCAATCCATTCATTTTCATGTTCAGAGTTGAAAGTAAATAAATGATAAATAAATATACTTACTATAAATAATTCTTACGTCGATACAGCGATAGAAGGACATCAAATAATGTTTTTAGCACATCTATGAAACGTGACTATGTTTTTAGACGCCTACCACGACGCAGACCACGCACTTTCAAATAATATTAAAAGTATAGTTTTATACATAATATTACGGTTAGAATAAAAAAAGAAATATATAATATATAAAACATAATGGTGGAGGGGTAATCGTCAATTCCTTTCCCAAGTACCCGGGCCTAATGTGAACGTGAAAAGTATTTTTTTTATAGTGGCATTTCTTGAATTTTTGCAAACTTTTTTTTGGAACGAAGTTCTTTTACGCGGCTAACAGTAGAGTGAAAAAGGCAGTGGCTCAAGGTCACGTCATATAACGAAATAGCGTTCGCTATGCCTACCAAATGCTACAAAATGCGATGCGTTGGGCGTTTCATGATAACGATTTCATGATTCGATGATAACTTACCGCTTATGAGAATAATTCAAGAAACAGATACTTTTAAAATTGGACCTTGAATATTTTCGTAGATCTTAGATCGAATAAATGTATAGCAATTTTGAGCTCTATGCGAATTGTTGTAAATTGCAATGTCTATTTTGACTGGACAATTAATTTCAACTCGATACATTTCTTTTCCCTTCTATACCATTAGCTGACTGTGTTTTGTGTTTGGTGGTGAAATATATGGTATAGTAGGTATTGCCCATTTAGAGGAGCATTTAATATTAAATGATCAAATGCATATATATTTATATGCATTGCAACACTACATTTAATTCTTTAATTAAATATAGTAGAAGTATTAGTAGTAATATATTTATTAAATATCTTAAAAATATTAAAACTTTTGATGTGTGTCAATTTAAAGCATTTAGGTAAGCATCAAAATAGTTTTTATGTTGATTTCTAAGTAACCATTAATTTCTCATAAACTAAAACCTTTACAAGCACATTTCTTGGATTTGATTTACTGTATGTTTTCAGTATAGTTTTCAAATCTTGTAGGTAGATATATCCGACTAAGTTTTGTTCATGAATTTTACTCTAAGGTCTAAAAAATAAATCGTTTTAAAAAAATTATATTTCAATATTAACTTAAAATAATTAATATTTTAATAAAACTTTAACTTAATATTACCAGCAGTTATTAATGAAAGTAATTTCATATTTTTTACAAGACAATCGTATTTCATAGAATGGTTTTACATTCTAATTTTACTGCCTGTTAAACGTTTTTCGCATGTGTCAGATTTACCATTTCTCTGGATTATGATAGTAATCTTGTGTCCTATATATATATGAAATGAAATATGAGGACAAAAACAAACATATTATAATATCTGTGACGCAAAATAAACTAACAATACCTATTTTTATAAGTCAGCCCAATTATTTCGACTATCGTACGGCTTCAAGCAATTCCTAATTAATTCATTTCTTCTCTATAAAAGTACAATGATCACAAATAATGTCTGCTAACAATAATACACACACGTGTAATAAAACGAATATTAGGTATAAATATTTTTATTAGTGGCAACAAATTCATAGTTTGATTACGTAATTGGTAATGGATAGTAATCAATATAACAAGGATAGTTTTACCCGAGAATATAAATTTATTCAAATATAGAGTTATCAACAAACTGCCTCGTTGGTCTAGTGGCTTGATATAAGGCCGCAGACGCGGTGGTCCTGGGTTCAATTCCCAGGTCGGGCCAATATATAGTTATTGGGGTTTTCTATCAGAAAATTCTCAGTAGCAGCCCGGAGTCTGGAAGTTGGAAGTGTGTACACTCCCATGCCTCGGAAAGCACGTTAAGCCGTTGGTCCTGCGCCTGAACTCTTTCCGGTCGTGTCGGATTGCCGTCCCATCGGATTATGAGAGCTAAGGAAAAGAGAGTGCACCTGTGTTTGCGCACACACTTGTGCACTATAATATCTCCTGCGCAGTTGGCTAATCTCTCTTGAGATTGTCCGCCGTGGCCGAAATCGGTCTGGAGGACCTTATTTATCAACAAACTGTTTGTGTAGACATTGTATAATAACATATAAAAAAATAAACAAGCTTTGAGGCGCATTGATGTAATGTTCTTACAGCGCCAATGTATGAGTTTTTGTGACAACTTACCATCAGTTGCATTATATCCCAGCCCGCTTACCCTATACAAATAAAAAAGAGCGACGTAGTCTTACCTATAGAAATTGTAAATGTGAAAGATTGTCTGTTTGCATGCTTGTTACAAAGTCTTGCTTAACTGGCTAAACGGATTAAAATAAAACTTCATAAATTATACGCTTATAAATAACCTAAAGTACCTTATAATTGATAAATAATAATATAGATATCTTAGATAACATAGCTTACGATTATTAGTTAATTGGAAATAACAGCATGTATATATGATGTATATATGAACGTGCCTTTGCAATTATACATAAAAAAGTATAAGTCTCGTTTTGCGTCATAGGCCCATTATACTGAAGCTCATCAGCATTGATTCTCAATTAGGTTTTGTTTGACAAACAACGGTGTCAGTTTCACTAGACAGAGGCTCAATTAGAAAACTATAATTTCACGCAACTCATACCATGTGTTTTATAAATATTAACATAAAACTAAGTAGAAAAAATAGTTAAAATAACGTCGGGCCGGTTAATTTGTCGCTGTAGATCTAGAGCCTCTTCTCCTTTTAAGAAAACTTAATTTTCTTGTTTGTAGCTTATTTCAACAAGCTGGTTTTTAGTGGGTATTCCGATGACCGGGGTGCACTCGGTGCCCTGGACATACGGCGAGCCCCGCATACCCCCACCCCTCCACTGTTACCGTGGAGGAAAATGCGTTTTTCCAGCGTTAAAAAAAAGAAAGATTGTTAAAGACTGCAGGTCTCCTCTTCTTTGGGTTCTTGCAGGTCATGGCGAACGCCCCACCTGCACGGAGCGCTGCTAAAGCGATCACATAGCGCCTCCTTAATTTTAAGGGAAGAATAAAAAAAAAGTAATTATTATAAAAAGATTAATTGTAGATTTTATTATTTTCGAGGTCAAATTCAGTAGTGCTATCAATTAAGTAAAAAACGAAAAGTATTTGAATTAAAGTGATTTAGATTTGAATTGGAAAATATTGTTGTTTTTATCGCGCATTCCTTTGAAAACATAACAGACGGATTAATATTAAACTTGGCGCTGACAGCTTATACTCGGTGTTGACGATGAAAGGAAATATTACCGATGTTGATATGACGCGCACATTATATACATACACATAATTTTATATGTTGTATATAATAAGCGCGTTTTTATTAATATAAAAACATAAGTAGCAAGCACGAAAAATCGTACTAACTGTCTCTGTTGCTTTTAAAAGGAGTGTTAAGGATACTTTGTGTGTGGTATAACCACAATTAGTGAGTTCAAAAAGGTTGAAACACCTTAAGGATTAAGGAAGGAAGGAATAAACCTAAACATATATAAAAAGATCATCTATATATACGGGTGACTATTTGCGATAGTTTTAACCCCTATATGCATTCTGCAAAAGTGAACCATTTGTGAGTTATCATGTTTTTTAGCTTTTATATTATATATATGTACAAGTAATTTGCTTAAATTTGTTATATTTTACATGTGTACTGAACCATACAAAGTCGAATCGACAAAAAACCATTAAGTAAGGTCAACGTCCTCAAAAAGAATAAGTGACGCCGATATCGGTCGGTCAGTTAATATGTAGTTCATTTCATCGAGCCACATTATATTATAATCAAGATATAAATATAGTTTATCTTTAGAAATATACAGCTTGGAGGAATTGTAACCTTTGTCGTAATCCATTTTTTTTCGCTAATATTGATAAAAGTAATGTATATTTTTTAAAATAAATGATTTTAATTGACTCAGATTAAAGTTGGATTAAAGCGCTGGGGCAATTGTAGATACAACATTTATGTTTTTATAATTTTACGAGCCTGTGCAGCACAATACATAAAACAAAATCGTTCGATATAGCAAAGAGGTCTGAAGTCTTCGCTATAGTCGCCGGTATTATCCCTTTTTTTTTTTTTTTTTATTGTATTGGAAGGCGGACGAGCATATGGGCCACCTGATGGTAAGTGGTCACCAACGCCCATAGACATTGGCGTTGTAAGAGCTGTTAACCATCTCTTACATAGCCAATGCGCCACCAACCTTGGGAACTAAGATGTTATGTCCCTTGTGCCTGTAATTACACTGGCTCACTCACCCTTCAAACCGGAACACAGCAATAACAAGTACTGCTGTTTTGCGGTAGAATATCTGATGAGTGGGTGGTACCTACCCAGACGAGCTTGCACAAAGCTCTACCACCAAGTAACCCTGTACGCTGCTATGCCCAGATTATTCACTATCGCTTCCGAAAGTGGTATTCATATTATAATTGTCATTTACAATCGATAATATTAATATATACATATGAAGAACATAAGGTACATAAACGAAAATGAATAATAATGAGCTTCCGCGAGTTCAATTTATGTAACGTATTTAAAAAATAGACTAAACAGAACAAACAAACCCGACTCTACATTATATTAAATATGAGGTTATTTTAGTCTGGATGTCTAATCATTTCATATTCCCGAACTGCTTGTTGATCATTTTAGTTATATTTTAAATCACTCTCGATAAATTAAACACATTAAATCTATTAATGCGTTTTACCGAATACCTGTTGAAAGTTGTATTTAAAACACTGCCTTCATAACAATATTATTATTTTTATAGTATTTTGAATAATAAAGCTGTTAAGTTGGTAATTTATAAAACAATAGCAAAACGTAAAATAATTGTAGTCGAGTTCAATATATTTTCCTTTTACTTTTTGTATAGCAGAGGTAGGCAGGCGAGCATATGAGCCACCTGATGGTAAGTGGTTACCGACGCCCATATGTATAGCCCAGTGATATTGTATTTCTTAAAAAGAAACATCGTCAATACTCCACCAACCGATGTAATAATAATGATAATGATATGACCTTTGTGCCTGCAATTACACTGGCTCACTCACCCTTCAAACTGGAACACAATAATACCAAATAATACTCTTTTGCGGTAGAATATCTGACGAGTGGGTGGTACATACACAGACGAGCTTGCACAAAGCTTTACCGCCGAGTAAAACCTTACCTTACCGAGTTATACCTTGGATTAAAATAAATAGAAAACATAAAAATTTAAATCTCTTTGTCGTTAGTCATTATGTGGATATACACTATATTTTGTGTCGCTCAGATAAAAAATAGCTTAGCTAAGTAACAGACAAAACAATAATGAAATAATACTTATCATAAAAATTTAATTTATTAAACATACCTTAGATAATGTGATCTGAAAAATATCACTATCTTTACGAACGGGTTTAAGCCTTATCTTGTCATAAATAACATAATCTTTAGTACATATGGTATTGTAATGCTATTTTCAATTTGTATTCTTTGTTTTTATATTTAGTAGCAGCTAATGAGATTGCGTTGCATTGACTCTTGTATATTTTTTAAGCAATCGTCCTGTAAGACTGATCTATTGTAGAGTCAGTACATTTTTAAAGAGTTTCTGCATTCTTGCCAACAAATCTATAATTTTTTGTATAAATACAATCATTAGTTTTATTTTTTTCGCCAGTGTTGGTGTACTTTCTTATTCGTTATCCTATTTTATCGTTATTATTATTTATATCCGTATTCGTAAGCGCATATTGTATAATTTTATAAAGGTACACCCGCTACGAGAGTCGCTTGAATTATATTGACCACGTTTCTATTGACTCTTAATGGTCATCGTTGTTGTTTGATGTATGGATCGTTGTGTGATCGGTGAACGGAATGAGCTTGAAAGATAGACAAACTCACTTTATGCAAACAAAATAACATATAATCCACCTAATACATAAAAAGTTTCGCATTTTACTGAAACAAGTTCCTGAATGTAGAGAACATAGGTAATTGAATATGAATAAAAGTCGCGAACAACGAGCTCAACTACACCAGCTCCATCGTCTTCGAGTAATTTTTAAGCAATAAAAACTGTTACAGTGTTTTTTGGGATAAATCTGACCCCTAATGAGACAGTCTAATTACAGTGACAAGAGACATAACATCTTAGTTCCCAAGGTTGGTGGCGCATTGGCAATGTAAGCGATGGTTAACATCTTTTACAATGTCTATGGCGTTGGTGACCACTTCCTATCAGGTGGCCCATATGCTCGTTCGCCTACCTATGCTATAAAAAAACCACTCAAAATAGAGCGGTGTTCAGAAACACAATAACCGCCTAATCGCCTACATGCTCCACATAGGGGTAATAGTTAAGTCTTGATGACGATACCTTGCGAATAAAACGTACACGAACAGACATGTTGCAAATAGACAATGCTTAAATATTATTTATGTTGTGTAGAAGTAAAAAGATGAGACACTGAATTTTAATATAAGGTCAGGATTATTTTAATTATATTTGCAATAATATGCAACAACAATTTGCAACTAAAATAAAATAATTATTCGAATAAATAAGACAGATAAAGAAATATATTAATAGAATCATTTACGTCAATAAATATAACCAGCCCTCGCGAAGCGTAAAGATATAAAATCTAATATTTATCGGATTTTAAACACGAAAATAGATTTTGACAAATAACGATGATGTAATTACGATAATGTACAGAATACTTAATTACATCTATTGATAGGAAAATGTAATGTAAGTTGTCCTAAAAATATTTTATCTATAATTAAATTGTGTCTCACTAGGATAGATCAATCTATAATTTACTCTTTGTATCTTATTCGTGTATTAATTTAACATTTTATAAATCAGTCAGAATAAGTAATATTACAAAAATGTTTTTAATCATTTCAAGGCAATTATAAACAAAACAATTAAAATACAAATTAGTATTTTCTATAACAAAACAACACATAATGTATATATTACCTAAAAGACAACCTATTAAGTAGGTAGTAAAATTGTATTAACTGTATTCAAATTAATGTCATTTTTATCCATTGTTATATAATTTTTAATCTGTAATATGAGTTTCCAATTTTAGGTTTCTGTGGTAGGTTTTTGCTCTTATAATGTATTGATTATATTTGGAAACTTGATTGGTGTATGTATGTGTTATCTTTGTTAATTGTTTGTTTTAATTTTACTGTTTCTTTCCTGTCTTTAAATAAATAAATAAGTAGGTAAGAGTATCTTTCATAGACTTCATAGAGTTCATAATTTTTATTTATTTACTCATTCTTTTTTATTTAGCTTTTAATTACCGGAACAGCTGGTCACGTTCCAGCATTGAGAATAACAACAGATAATATTAATAATATAAATAAACATATTATAGCGAAATAGGCGTCTTTCCTATACAAAACAGTTAGGATTCTGAAGATTTGGAGAATACTTAAAAATTTGGTTAAGTACAAAAATAACTTCTAAGTAAATATGAAGTTAATCAGCTACCTCTTTCAACTTCTAATGCACAGAGTTATTATACGCTTCTAGTATTGCCATAACAGTAAATTGTATTTCCAGTAGATTCCTTTCAAAATGTTTCACCCACATCGGTCAATTAGCCTGATTAGCGATAGTAATCAAATAAACAATGACTGCTATAAAAGTAAAGATAATATGCATTATAAGGAATGTATCATAAAGCAAATTTATCATTTTTATTTTTATTACTTAAATGTGACTAAAAATATAACACATTAATTTATATTAGTAACATTCGCCGCGTGAAGGTTTAATGGACATGATAATTCAAATATTTACGATATTAGTTACATTTATTGGCATTAAATCATAACTACAAATAAAAATTAAAAAAAATTGTTACTGTACAAATTGTGACCGCGTGGAATGGTGGCAAGATTGCTAGAAGCATTTTCCCTTAACCAGCGGTCCTGTCACCAGTGGCAGCAATTAGACGGTGTGTAATATTTTTGATGAAAGTTTTTGCACTATTACTATTATTCCACGATGTTGTTGGATATTACAATGATTCAACAATATAATAATGGTCATTGACTTTTCATTGATATATATTTTTCATTGTCAAAGATAAAATCCAGACGTTATAACTATTATATTTAAACCACACGGCGTCATTTTAGTTTTATAATTGTAGATTATTACGAAAACCCTCCTTTGTTTATTAGTAAAGGAAAAGTTTTATCATGCAACAAAAGCGTGATATAAATATTCGATTAATATTTTGATATATATAATCCAATTAATGCATTAAGTGAACGCGTCTTGTTGGAAATCAATGTTAATCTTTGAAGTCAATAAATCTTACTTAAGTTTTTTTTTTATCGAACATTCATATTGGTGAATATTTTATCATTTTCACGTATATTGTAAAATTTAAGCTTTTGAGCATACTTAACGGACGCCATACGGCAGAAAATTTATGATTTTTTTGGCACTTTTACTGACTATAATAAATATAAAAGTACATACAAATATACATAAATTGAACATACATACTTCTACATACTGGCAGACCGAGTATTTTTAACATAAAGCATGACGTGTCATCATTTCTAACTAAAAGACCGACCGACCGACCCAGCAAATAAGACCGAAAATGATTAAACATAAATCAATTTAATGGAAAATAATTATTACTTGGTCTGTGCGAGCTCGTCATTGCGAATTAGTTAATTTTTTGTTTACATTATTTTAGTAGGTATTTTTTAGTAAGCATAATGCAAAGATCCAATTTATTGTCAATTTGTTGGCGACGACGGTATATTTTTAAAGACATATGCCTACCTATTTATATTTGAACGAAATGCACAAGTCATGTGAGTCGCAATGACTGTAAATAACTGCCTGCTTCGTTAGTCGAGTGGTTAGATATAAGGCCGCAGACCCACTGGTCCTGTTCAATTTCCAGGTCGGGTCAATAAATAGTTATTGGGTTTTTCTGTCAGAAAATCTCTCTTTGAGATTGGCCGCCGTGGACGAAATTGGTCTGGAGGACCTTTAATAACTCACTCATGAATTTTGTAAACTTAAAACCAAAAGGTAGGCAATAAGGCCTACCTACCTATGAAACAATAGGATTGAAAAGTAAATCATTTCTTATATGTGGCATGAACCGAGATGGCCCAGGGGTAAGAACGCGTGAATCTTAACCGACGATCGTGGATTCAAACCCGGGCAAGCACCCTTGAAGTCCATGTGCTTAATTTCTTATTATAATTCATCTCGTGCTTGACGGTGAAGGAAAAACATCGTGAGGAAACCTGTATGTGTCTGATTTCACTGAAATTCTGTCACATGTGTATTCCACCAACCCGTATTGGAGCAGCGAGGCGGAATAAGCTCCAAAACTTCACCTCAAAAAGATGAGGAGAGGTCTTAGCGCAGCGGTGGGACATTCACAGGCTGTTACTACATATGGCATTAAAGTAAATATGTGTAATGGTTTTGGTATTTGTCAAAATTCTAATGAGATATTGGCATCCTTTTGATTTTGAGTTTTGCATATTGTTATTTTCAGAATAGGTTGTAACTAAGAACGAATAGTAACCTCAAACTGGTTTATTTGATATAGATATCACTTTTATAGCCACTTATCGAATGTTTGATTTAAATATTATAAATGTTACAGAATAAAATATTTTTATACGCCATCTTGTTCGTAATATTTATAGTTAAATTTAATATAAAATCCATATACAAAACGAATGGAATTTGGAAAAGTTCCAAGACATACTAAACTACTCTATAAAGATTTTATGATCTGTGGTGGCCAATGTGAAGGTCTTTAAACATATTTTCTGAATGTATCCTAAATACCTAACATATATTTAGCTTGTGTACTATAACTTTATCTAAATTATGGACATGATTTAAATGAACTATTTATAAAATATATTGTAAAGCTACCGACCGACGCCGATGCGACGGTGGCGTTAGTTCCGTTACACTGTTAGTGTAAAATATATTATTATCATTACCAATTAGTACGTCTCGACTTCGCACCAATACAAAAGTTTTTATACGGATAGTATTTACAGGCACAGATGTTATTTAATTGATGGTGAGCACAGTTTTCCATGAGTTCTGTGGCTGGCATGGGTAAAACCAAGTACGGATTTATTTAAGTTACGCACATCACTGATCTACAACAACTGATGATTCTTCTTCGATCACAATTTACAAGAATTATTATTTTATTTTATTATATATTTTTATTTTAGTTTATTATTATAATGTTACTTTTGTTTATTATTACTGCACCACCTACCTCATATCCTATGGGTTATTCCTTGCACTGTTGGTTGCCTGGAAGAGATCGTTATGTAGCGATAAGGCCGCCAAAATTGTATGCCTATTATTTAGCCTGTTTCAATGTTTTTGTAATTATCTTTGTGGTGTACAATAAAGTATAAATAAAAATAAATAAGAATGTTGTGTATTACCGTCACGCGTGTTGTAGCCCCACTACGACCCCACTAAACCAATATGGATCGAATGGTTCGAATGGTATAATCATAACATGTTTATTAAATTTTAGTAATGTAATGGTTATATAATCAAAAACATATAATGCGGCTTCATAATAATATTACTACATCATATCATTTTTGAATAATGCGACATAAACAAGTAGGTATAATATAATGCTATCCGAGTCGCACATAAGATTAGTTTACCTACGCATTAATTTATGCGTTCTTAGAAACATAATAAAATACTGATTATTTATTAATGAATTCATGCAAACTTTATTTAATACTTTATTAATAATGCGATTTATTTGAGTGTTTCATCGGATTTACCTTTTATGTCGTTTACCCTTAACCGAAGGGCTAGATTTAGGGGAGGGCAATAGAGTCTTCGATTCAATTTATTGTGTAACCACATCCACAACATTTTTGCCCAGGAAGGAAGGAAATATCATAATTTTTGCTGATGTGCAGTCGCTGACCTATTTTATTTTTACTTGGTTAAACAATAATTTGGGGCCAGGGGTCGTCCAGTCCTTTGTTGCCCCGAGGCCTCCGGCCCTGCTTAACCATAACCCATCTTATATATAACCACGCCGATTTACAATCTATGTATTGGTATATAAGTTTATCATATTACATGTTTATTTTATTTTTTAATTATTAAGGTCCACTAACAATTGTATACACTAAAACAACACTAAAACTAAAAAAAAAACAAACACATTGAATAGCGTAAGAAATAATTTTATATATAAAACGAATACGTAGCTACAGCTAATTCATGTAACACTAAATATAGATGAACTTACCGAAACTTCATTACAACAATAGAAGAATGAAAAATGTATCATAATATTATGAACAATTTATGTTACAATTAGAATATGTGGGTGGTAGAATAGTGGGTATCGCCACTAATCAGATATCAGATATTCTACCGCAAATCAGCAGTACTTGGTATTGTTGTGTTTCGGTTTGAAGGGTGAGGAAATAACATCTTAATTCCCAATGTTGGTGGCGCATTGGCGATGTAAGCGATGGTTAACATCTCTTAAAACGCCAATGTCTATGAGCGTTGGTGACCACTTACCATCAGGTGGCCCATATGCTCGTCCACCTACCTATATTATAAAAAAAAAAAAAAATCGTTAGAATGACGAGCCCGTTGGCGTGGTTGGTAAGACACTTGCTTTTCACGCTGCAGGTCGTGGGTTCGATTCCCACCCAGGACAGACATTTGTGTGCATGAACATGTCTGTTTGTCCTGAGTCTGGGTGTAATTATCTATATAAGTATGTATTTACAAAAGAAAAAGTAGTATATGTAGTATATCAGTTGTCTGGTTTCCATAGTACAAGCTCTGCTTAGTTTGGGATCAGATGGCCGTGTGTGAATAATGTCCCAAGATATATTATATTAAATCTAAAAAGCACAAATCAATCGAACTTATTGCATAATATAGATGAATTGTATTTGGAATCAGCTTTCTGTGTTCCTTCCCGTTCGCTTTGTGAAACATCGATAAATTTTAAAGTACTAGACTAAATATAAAATTCCATAATAAACAAAGATGTATGCGAACAACTTTTTATAGTAAACGAATAATAGACTTACTCATGAATTCTAGTCAGTAAATCTTTTTTTACGCGTCTTCTGGTTTTATGACGCACCTCGAAGAAAGATACAGATTTTTAGAACTTATAGCGTATAATGTAGATAGTAGATACCTATCTGCATTGGCAATTTAAAATAACAATATTTTTATAGTAATTTGTCTACAGATAAGGTAACAGAATAATAAAACACATTAAATCTTCTTATAACGAATCATTTCATATAATTTGGTACGCAATGACGAAGTAAATTGTTGAAATACCTTATCTAAAATTTATAAAATAATAAATAACCATTATTTACATGCATTGAAGATTGGTTTTTAGAACATTTAAAAATCATTTCGCATTCGTACATCATAAATAACTGTGGCAGCCTAAACTTTTATTTTATTAGTTCATAACTATTAAATTTAATCTATTAACAGCTTCTTGTGTCTTCAGTGCTATCGTGGGTGCAACAATACCATATTTCCGATATAATTGAACCTAAAATTAAATAAAAAAACCAATGATTATGAAATTAATGAAAACCGATGTTTAAGACACATCTACCAAAGTATATAACCTAGAACCTATTCACTAAAAACCAATTATCTCAATTACGATATCTGAGGAGTTGGGTATTCGGCTCATTTCTGATGATGCTGTAATGTTAACCAATTAAGTAATTATTGAATTTTCAATCATCGCGTGTAATAGCGTCCAATAGCGGGGACGCAGACTTAATAAAAGAGCATTTAGAGTACCTTTGTCTACAAGATAAGAGAAGCAGTACATATTATAACGAATTACGAATACTTATTTCTTCTATAAAATTTGAAATTTGTTTTGTAATTTAATCGTTGTAATTAATTTAATCTGCCTCTTCGACTCTATCCAATGATTATAAATATTGAGAGGTAGACCATAAAATTTCCATTGTCCAACAAATTTGAATGAACAAAATATTATACAGTCATGTTTTTCCCTTTCAAATTTTAAAGGCTTGAATGTATTAGCAAATACGTTTAGCAAATACGTTAGACCAAATAGTACAATATAGCTCACTTATTTATATTAATGATATGATATATTCATTTTTATTTATAATATTAATATTTTTTTTTAAATTACGTATTGGGCTTTTTATTAACTATAAAGTAAATAAAATATATGTAAAAGTATCAAAGTTATTCGTTAATTTCATTATCGATATAATTAACGATAGATACGGCCGTATCGCGGCGTTTCAAGATCCCTTTCAGCCTCTGAAAAAAATTCGTACTCACAATAATTAATAAACATTGTAACTTGTAAGCGATATCAGTTTGGCGCGATATTGTGTGGAGAGTGGACGCATCTACGTTCTTTATTCGTTACGACGTTTTACTACGATTAATATATTTAGATTCCATTAATTATTATTATTAGATATAAATAAAGACGTAACAGTGTTTATTAGAAATATTAGATGTGGCAATTTTTTAATTTTAAGGATTTAACTTCAGTGATAAGTGATCTTATATATTTATTGCCTACTAATATTTAAAAATATGTTTAAATAGAAAGAGTATTTTGTGTTTCATAATTATTGTAATAATGAAGACTGTTCGGAAGAAATAACTGTGTAAACTTGTGATATTTTAACTAAGTTTTTAAGTGAAATATTTAAAATGTTTTCGAGAAGAAAATGTCAAATTTTAGTAGCATGCCTAGTTTTATTTGGTGAGTATTTTTTATTGTTATTTGCTAATCATTAAATTAACATGTTTGATATTTATGTGCTAATTCAAACTGTTTTATTACATATATAAAAATCCGTATCTATTCGGTGAAATAAACTTATGTATAAACCATGTATTGATAGACATTCTCGATTGTTTAGTCCGAATTGAGGGCTTCAATATTGTAATATGATTTGAAACTAAAAATAAGAATGATGGTAAGAATGCTAGTAGCAAATTCCGGACGAATGTACACTCCACCAAAAGACCTTATGACCTTATTTAGTCTTAAATTCCTTTTGTTTTTATAGTATTCATTATAAGTTTTATCCAAATAATTATTATATAACATATAACAGTTAATTTAATAAGTAATGTATATTTACAATATAATATATTTTATGCATATAATACAATAACTAATGTGTAATTATTGTCTAACTATATTTGCGTTTTAATTAATTATGCAAGTGTATTATTATTATTGTTTAGTGTTTTGATTTAGTTATTTGTTCTCCGGCAAGTGTACGACATGACAAGTATATGATAATATATGCATATGATATGTAGCTAAACACTTTGTTACGGTTTATGTTTATTCAAACAGACTATCAAAATAGGGGTATTGAATATATTATGATGTGCTGTGTTGCTATATGCAAAGAACAAAATAAAGAAAGCACTATCTCTCTTTATTCCTCAGTAGTACGCGACTGTTTTTATTTTAAAGAATCGGTGAATGATTTGATCGAAGACGAGAATTCCTTATTCGAAGCTTCGAGAACTGTCTAATGGTGTTGGAAATTTATATTAAATATTGTCTAGGAATAATTGTTAATAGGTACTTAGTGAAATTTGTTAGTTTTAAAATCTTTATTATACTCGCCTATATATCCTATATACTCTTTATATAGATTAAATACGTAGATGAACATTTTGTTTTAAATAATAATCAAATGCATTGTGATAAAGTAACGTAAAACATAAAATAATAACATAAAAAATTGTTCGAGAGTTTGAACTACATATTGAACTTGTAGTTTATATATTTTGATAAAACAATTAATAATTCTGGCATTTACTCCTAATAGCTTATCTACTAGGCCATTACTTAGCTAGTGTAATCATATTAGCACACATCCGCCAACTACAAACAATCCCTTACAGCTTTTATTGTTCATCAGTTTGCGTAATAAACACCATTAGTGATTAAAAGTCATTCACATTCAAAAGAGACATTTAATTAACAGTTACTTAAGGCGCTCCTTTATGTAGGTTTTCAAATCAACACTGAGGAGTGTTTACAAAAGACTATACATATATGTACATATATGTATATTTAAGTGAAATGTATACAAAAAAAAACAAATTTAATTTTTGGCTGACTTTATACCTGTCAACATTAAATATCAATTATATTTAATTTAGAAAGGTATTTTTTAATTTAACAAAATCGCATTAAAATGAACTTTTGTTTGCAATTTAAAACGTTATAATCTTAACTAAATTATAAATCTGTCTGATACGCTCACACGGCAAAACTTCTTAATCGACTTTGATCAAATTAGACCCTAAACCGCAAGGAAATTGGCTCTTTTATACGCCAATAGACACGCGGGCGAAAACTAGTTTGTGCATAATTTAAACTGTTATCATGTAGAATTATTTCAATATAATTGGAATCAATTAACTATTACGGTACCAATTAGAATGCGCAGTTCACCCATACAATAACACTTATTATGTTAGTATGTATGTGTTTAACACGTGTTCGAGCGAGTTTTATGACAACATTTTAATTAATATAAACAACATGAAATGTTTGTATTTTATTAAACTTTTATTTCATGTTTTCACAGCTTTAGGGTAATCATAACAACTAGTCGTACATGCAATCAATGAATCAGTGACATCTTTTGATAAAAATATGAAGTATAATTGCAATTTTTGACAAATTTCAATTACATCCATTTAAATATGACTATTATTATGTCTATTATTATTTTGACCGTTATAAATTAATTATTATTGGGTTATTCGGTGTATGGCACGCTCTAAATTGCATTTTCGACACTCATTACTTTTGTTGTTTAGAAAGAAATCTGCTGGCGAAGCCAATAAAACACTTTTAGAAACTTATGGTGATGCTGCTCCGTCATATCCCAATTGTCGGTTTTGGTTTCAACGATTCAAAAGTTCGAAAACAATGGATTGCAAGACTTATTGTATAAAAACCCAGCTCAAACTCTGAAAGAATTATCAGACAGCTTAGAAGTTGATGAATCAACTGTCTCCAGACATTTAAATGCAATGGGAAAAAATCCAAAAAGAGGGGAAATGGCTACCACACGAATTGACTGAAAATGCCATTTCGAAGCGTTTCAATATCGCAGTTTCATTGCTTGCCAGGCAAGAGAAGAGTTTTTTGTGGTGTATTTTGACAGGTGTTTAAAAATGGATCTACTACAACAATCCCAAACGTAAGAAGTCATGGGTTAGTCCTGGAGAGCCTTCCACATCGATACCGAAGCGGAATATTCAAAGCCATAAAGTTTTGGTGTGCGTATTGTGGGATCAGGAAGGTGTATTGTGTTACGAGCTACTGAAATCGAACGGACTACTGCTGCAGATGTCTACCGGCGTCAATTGATCAAATTGAATGATATATTGTTACAAAATGAGCATGACAACGCTCGTTCACACGTTGCAAGAGCTGTGAAGGATACACTGTTGCAGCTCGAATGGGAAGTACTGCCGCACATGGCGTATTCACCAGACATTGCGCCTTCGGATTATCACTTAATCAGATCGATGCAGCATGGTTTGGCTGGTACACGGTTTCGAAATTCTGAAGAAGTGCGAAAACGGATCTATGATTGGATCGCTTCCAAACCAGCATAATTCTTACGTTACTGTATCACCATGTTACCAGAAAGATGTGTCGGAAAATACTCTGATTGATGTTTATTCTACCGATTTTACTCAAAAAGTGTTTTTTTTTAAGTAAAATAATGATCAAAATTAATGCAAGCACCTAATACAATCATAACCGATCCTAGCCCATAAATATAGTCAGCGTAGAACGATATCATCTTTTGGCGCGCCCCCATTCCCCTATACGGATATTATCGCTATTCTGCGAGCGTTGATCTCATACGTGTGTCTAAATGTCTATTCATCAATGTAACGTGAAAGAAACTAACTATAAATCCCACCGCACAATTCTGTGGATCTTGAATCAATCCAATCTGCAAAATATTTCTCTTAAATCTGTCGCCAGGATTTTGGTATCCCTTATTAGCCTGCCTCAGTTGGGAGATAAATCTGTACGATTATGTCTACCGACGTTGTTCTTATTACAGTAGCTTTCAAAATCCTTATTGATATTATAAATGCGTAAGTGAGTTTGTTTGTTTTTTTACGATTAGACGTTTTAGCTACTTAATCGATCATCATGAAATTTTATATACACGTTATCAATGGATAGAATATCAGTTATCACTCACTTTCACACACGCGAACGGACGCTATTCATCTATAAGTCAAATATTGAATTATGATTTTTAATAAATACGATTGATAACTATAACTCAATCGGTGGCAGGGCTTTGTGCAAGCCCTTCTGGGTAGGTACTATCCAATCATCATATATTCTACCGTTAAACAGCAGTACTTTATATTGTTGTTCCGGTTTGAAGGGTGAGTGAGTGAGCCAGTGTCATTACAGGCATCTTAGTTCACAAGGTCGGTGGTGCTTTGCGATGTAAGTGTTGGTTAACATTTCTAATAATGCCTGTGGTGTTGGTGACCACTCACCATCAGGTGGCCCATATGCTCGTCCGCCTATCTATACAATAAAAAATGTAAACTCAAAATAATATGTATTAATAATAATGTAGATGATTAGTCGATTACATTAAACGGTGTTTATATGTATACATAATTTACCAAATATTACGATAATGCGTTTGGTGAAAAGTGTAGGCAATTTACAATGTACAAGTAGTATCCAGGTGGCATCTGTGCCTCACCATCATAGAATATGGCCGATAAAAAAACATCAACGAAATGAATCTACTTATTTATTGTCGGATAAACACACATAGAAAATTGTTAACGATTAACACACTCTTAATGGTTATAATTATGTAAAAAAATATATTAACGTTATAGCCAGAGCGTTATAACCATTTCTTTTTTATAAAATAGTTAGGCACGGGCTAATGGGCCAACTGATATTAACCAGCACGACATATAGATAGAAATATTAAGCGTTCCTTACATCGCCAATGCGGGCCACCAACCTTGGATGATAAGATTGTTGGTAACACTGGCTCACTCATCCTGCAAACCGGAACACAACAATACTAACAATAAGTTTTGCCTTTAACATAACGTTATAATCTGACTGCGTCTGAACACTAACCAGATATTAATATGGCCGCCATTTTATTGCGCACTAGACATTTTTCGAACATTTGTTTATTTTAGCAATAAATTCTATGTTGTCACGTCGTGGCTGACGGATTACTACACTTATAATTTAACGATAACGCACAAAGATGTGCCGCCTATGATAATACGTACTATGTCAATAATAATAATTTAAGGTTTAGTGAAATAGCAAATTGAATATTCAAATTCACATACTTTCAAATATAAAATCCTTCCTGTCTTTTGTGTAAATTTATCTACGTACAGTGTCACGTAGTGAAATAGTTTCCAGTACTTTTTCTTTTCTAGGACTTTGCCTCAGTTACATAATATGTATATGTTTTGGTGGTAGATCTTTGTGCAGGCTCGTCTGGGTAAGTACCACCCACTCATCAGATATTCTACCGCAAAACAGCAGTACATAACATCTTAGTTCCCAAGGTTGGTGGCGCATTGGCGATGTAAGCGATCGTTAACATCTCTTATAATGCCATTGTCAAAACAAACAGCAAACAAATGTCAAAACAATACTCCACAAATTTAACCTTTTTTAAATCCCATAAAATGAGACCTTAGTATGTTTAGACCAAATATGATTGTCTCTAGTTACAATACAAGAATATTAAAAAAAAAATAAGTATATGTGTAAATAAGGAATAACAAATAACACCTTGTTGTTAACTATTTCACAATCGTGACACCTATCGGAATTGCCTGAACGTACATCATGTAAATACATCACTGTCAATTCAGTTTTTAATTTGCCACCAATATTATATTTCAAAGAACAATTCTAACACATGTACGTACTAACGTATGTACGTTTCATTCTGGCTATTCTCGGAAGTCAGTGCGTTTATTAATTGTCTATCCACGACCTCCTTTTAAGTCAATGGCTCACGTCGGATTATTGTAATCCGTCACATTCATTGATAATGAAATAAAAGTCTAAGCTAGCAACTAAACCCGAAAAAATATTTATTTAATATTTTGAACTGACTGCGTGACTATACTAAATTGACAATTTTTGGGCACCTTGAGCGTATTATAAAATGAACTGGTGACTACTGAAGATTTTTACAGCCAGGCCATAAGGCATTTTATTAATGTCATTGAACATTGTTAATTTATATTAATCGGATTATTTTAAATGCGGATGTTACATTCATAATAGAGTGACAAGTACAATCGATTAAAAAAAATGAATATGATCTCAATCGGGAAAGATTCAAATCGTTCAGAAATTATGCGATAAATAACAGACATACCATTAATTATTATTTTACTTATATATTTAATAAAGATTATTCTGTAAGCAATACATTAATAATGTTAGAAAAACGAAAGACGTATTCTATTTAAATATTTATTTGTGTAGTACACTCGTATTATTATGCAAAGGTCCTGACTTAAATAATTAATTATATTATGTACATGTAAAGTAAATAGGTATAACAATCTATAAAAAAATATTGTATCAAATATTAATTTAAATATTTTAACAACACTCTGATCAATGTATATTACATTTATATTTCTCAAATATAATTGTAAACAAACATAAGTAAGAATAAATATTGTATTACATTAAATGACATTAAAAATAACGTCTAACAAAATAATTGCAATCATAGTGTATATTACGAAAAGCACAAAATGACTTGTGTTACATGCCTTATTTGTTTTTATATTAAGAATTACACATTAAAAAACTATGTAAGAACTTTCATCTCTCCCCAAGCACTTAATGTAATACAAACTAAAATAGTTGCCAATAAAATCATATTCCTAAATTAGAACCATCTGAACGAAGCGAAAACACGTTAAGATAATATATACGTTTCAATCAATAAATATTATTATTATATACTTAATCAGAAATCAAATACAAAAAGTGACTACAATCACGTAGCTCATAAACATATAAATTCCTATTAGTGCTCGTAAAATGTGTGTATTGACACTTCCAAATTAGGTATTGTAATAAAATCTAATAAGGTTTCATGATCTGTTAGCTGTCAGTATATCTTGTTTTATATATATATATATATATATATATATATATATATATATATATATATATATATATATATTATGGGTGCAGCTATTATTTTATTATAAGAAATAGCGCTTAGCCCGCGTCTTTGCCTACGTCATAATCAAACATCCAGTTAAACGGGATAAAAAGGCCAAAATGTTATGTTGATTACGTCATATTTTAGCTGAGATTGAGCGTGAAGATGTAACAGATGATCACAGAACACATGACTTTTCGTATGTATGATATTAGTGCAATTATTATAATACGCAGGCAGACACTTCAATTTTAGTTATTTGATATATTATGCGCCTGAAATCGTTCCTACCGTGACTTCTTATCAAATTATGAGAAAATAGAGATAGGGAGCATTTTCTTTTACGTAGATTCGTACACCATAATATTTTCTGTGCGTTGATAAGCCTGTGTTACATCTAGGTACTGTAGGCAAACATTTTGAAAGTCAGTTTTATTTTTAAATGTTATTTGTATTTAGTTAAGGTCTTATGTACCTCCGCCCTCTTCGAGTCCGTATTTTGCATTTTCAGCTGCTTTTGCTGTCGTCACTTTGTCCAGTCAGAGGCCTTAACGTTTGTAAACAAGACCATCAGCTGACAGTTCTTGAGGTGAGAACAGCCACTGCTACTTCAGGCACCTTTATAAATTTAATTATGTTATAAATTGGCTACACAATTTCTTTAATTTAATTTGAATCACTTCAGATGTCGTACAAAAAATAACTTGTTTTTTTGGTTTATAGAACTACAAAGATACGGTACGGTGCCGAACTACGCTAAATATACATAATTTTTTCAAAATGTCAAACAAAAGTTTAAATTCATTAAGGATACAGTATAACTTATATTTAAATATACCTTTCTGACCACTCAGGATTATGACTTAATAACTGATTCTATTTTAATAACGATTGTACATTTTTTTTTTTTTGCTGTATGATAAATATATAATCAAATTTCAATAAAATGTACGATGTTAACACAGGTCTCAAATTCAATACTATAATATAATCGTATATATATTTTTTTTTAAACGTTATAGTGTACATTACACTAGAAAATATAAATATGTCTTTATAATGTGTACAGTATGTATACCGTGAAAAATAGAAGATTAGTTGCGCAAAAAGAAAAAATATGCTAAGGCAGAGTCGATAGTCATACCTAGACTTTATATAGTCCCTTAGTGCCAACAACAATGTCCCCAATCGTCTCGTTCTAAAACATGTCTTTGAAAAACAAGCAATGAAACTTACATTCGTAGCGCGCTTACGTGTCTGCAACTGCTGCCAGTCTACAGTTTAGTAGAATAAAGTTTCTTCTATCTTGAAGCAGAACCGATAATCACACCTCACCTCTAAAATGGTCTCTTAATTGCCGACTGCAATGCTGTCAATCGCCTTGTTTTAAAGTAGATCTTAAAAAAGCACAACAACATACATATATCCTTTAGGCTGTTTTGTAGTACGAAATTTTAGAGATATTAAGACGTAGATACTTTAAGAGACTATTAACAGATGAACGATTATCGATTACTGATAATGATTCATCTGTAATAAGACTGTTAATTGCCACCTACAAAACCGCCAGTGACGAAATTAAATACAATTAAAAAATAATCACACATATTTATAATGTCATATTTCTTCGCCGTGTCGGCACACACTCGACGTAGTTTAGTAGTACGACAGTATAGACACTTTCTCGAGGCAAAATAGTTTATCAAATTGTCCCCAAAAAGTATCTTAACGGTCGTCTACAATACTTGCTATTCCGACGTAATTAAATACACATTCATAGTCCGTTACCGTGTCCGCACTGCTTGGAAGTAGTTTTGGAGCGATTGAATCGAGAAATTATCTGGAGGCGAAGATGAAGCTAACGTCTTCGCCTCCAAATAGTCTCCGAAATTAAAATAATCACAACACAGTAAACCACCTTTATTTCCGCCGTAGAAGGTTGACTTGTTGATGCTTGACATGTTTCTTGTTCTCTGTTGTGAATTGCCTGAATGTACTATTTAAAAAAAAAACTAACAAATTATTAATACTAATGAAATTGATGGGACCAAGGCAAGATTTAGGCAAAAATCATCATCAAAATCGGTTCATAAACAAAAAAGTTACATTCGAATTTCGAACATAGAATACATACATACAGACGAATGGTCGATAAACCAACTTTTATGAAATCGGTTAAAGTGGCTCATTATGCGTAATAGTAAATTATACATTACTATTTCCGTAAATCTACGAGTAATTAAGTCACTATCTAAAACTATTTATAAAACAACTGGATCTAAGTACATTCAAGGTTATAATATGTATCTAATTAATAAATTGATTGCTCTGTATACAATACAAACATCATTATGACCTCGCCTTATAAAAAGCTGCCGATAAAATGAGTAATATTTACGCATTATATAAGTATTATAAATATTATTTTATTTCATTTAAAATCATGCTATAGCACTTCAGATAATCTATATAGATAAAATGATAGGGGTCTGCAGTTGTGCGCGCATCACGGAAATACTACTGGATAGATTTCAATGAAATTTTCAAAATTTCATTTCATAGACACTTGGCCCCTATAAAAAAAATGATGGCGATATCTTCATTTAATAAAAAGTTATTAAAGTTTCAAGAAACAACGATTTGTATATGCACTGCGTGTTCAGTGATGTATGTTTAAACGAAGTATATTTTTGCTTGCGATATTTTTGATCTTTTTTCCTTCGTACATAAGAAAACTTTGTTAATATATCAAGCAACGCAGACAAAGTCGCGGGTTGATACCCGCTAACCCGTCGCGGGTTGCTAGTATAACATAAAATGAACTCAAGATATATACAGTTCGTACTTAGGTTTATTCCATTATATAACTTTGATAATAGTCGTAGGTTAGGGTCACAGGACGAAGCAAAAGGAACTATCTGAAGGCAGAATTTATATACAGACGCTGCTCTCGTATAGTTTAATTGCCGGTCAGAGTCACCTCAATAACAACATCATTCATCAAATTAGGATGTAAATAAAAAAATATCTTTTTTTTGTAGTAAAATAATCTTTGTGATTATAAAAACAACTGTGAAAGAAAGTTATTTATCGCTTGTAAACTTTTTTTTATATAAATACGTCAATTTAGGCATAATTATTGCTCCATCAGTTTTGGCTGTGACGTCACATCGCCCAATCGTTATTGTGGGCGATTCCTTTGCGATAAACGCGTTGCTAATTTTGTATATATTTTATCCTTCTCTATGTGAGGCAGAAAATGCTTTAAAAATAGCGGTGTAATGGATTTCCAGACAGCAAGATGTTAAGACGCGATGTCTAATGTTGACATTCAGCGCCTGGGATTAATCTAAACAGTTTCCTAAAGCATTCTTCATAAAAGATGCGATAGAAGATACAGACAGATCCAACATCTCTCCCGCCCAGAAATGAGAGCAGTACTCTATGTGACGTGAAGTAATTTCTTACCTCGTTGAGCACTTTAAGCTTTTAGAGGCTAATTTGGTTTCACCTTCCAAAAGACCGCGGAACCTAACGCCCCGATACTAACGTAGCGATGGTCTCTTGGACTCAATTGCTTCAGCCCACTGAAAATACTGGTGAAATTGTAAGGGCCAACGAGTGACGTCACGCTTCGATTGGTCGATCCAGAAAATAATATTTAAGAAATCGTAACTAAAAATTCGTAGAAAAATATTTTTGCAGATATCTTTACAAATATTACTAGTATTCTTTTATATTTTAATGTGTTTTATTGAGATTATAAAAAAAATTAAGCTCATCTTCTTAATTGTAGACCATTAGTGATCACAAACCCAGATATACATTCCGCATCCAGTAGGGTACCGCCCCTTTTTAATTTAAGGTTTTTTAATTCACCATGATTGTGTATGCAAATCAATTTTACCTAATTTTTGGTATTAATGAAAACATTACACAACAAAATATATATAATTATTAGTAGTTTGTTCTATAAAAAGGGACAATATGTCTTTATAATGTACTATGTCAAAAATAGAAGTTTAGTAGCGCAAAAAAGGATCCTAACCTAACGCACAGTAAATATCGCAGACCTCGAATATCATGCAAAAAAAGCACAAAACATATATAGAATTTATCACTTAACTGTAAATAGTCTCTTAATTATGACCGTCTACAATACTGCCAATTACGGAGAAAATACAATTAAAAATTAATCACACATCTTCATAATGTCATAAATCTTCGCCGTGTCGGCACACACTCGACATAGTTTAGTAGTACGACAGTATAGACACTTTCTCGAGGCAAAATAGTTTATCAAATTGTCCCCAAAAAGTATCTTAACAGTCATCTACAATACTTGCAATTCAGATGTAATTAAATACACATTTCATAGTAAGTTACCGTGTCCGCATTGCTTGGAAATAGTTTCGTAGTGAGTGAGTCAAGAAATTATCGAGGCGAAGAAGAAGCTAACGTCTTCGTTATGTCGTCATACTAGTGCGTTTATTCCATTATAATAGCCTTTAAAATCGTAGGTTAAGGTCACAGAACGAATGAAACTAACTGAAGGCAGAACTAATATGCAAACGTTGCTCTCGTATAGTTTCTTGCAACTAACTGCCTCGTGGTAGTCTTGTGGTTAGAACGGCCACAGGCCTGGTGGTCCTAGGATTAATTCCCAGGTCGGGCCAGTAAAAAGTTATTGGGTTCTTCTGTCAGAAAATTCTCAGTAGCAGCCCGAAGTCTAAAATTTGGAAATATGTAAGCTCCCGGGCCTCAAAAAGTACGTAAGACTGTTTCCAGTCGTGTCAAGTTGTTGTCTCATCGGATTAGAGAGCTAGGGAAGAGCTGCACCTGTGATTGCGCACACACTTATGCATTATAATATATCCTGCACAGTTGGCTAATCTCACTTAAGATTAGCCGCCGCGGCCGAAATCTGCCATAAATTATATGTTAAAATAATATAACACCGACTACAACGGCGACTACCGCAGCGAAACTTTAAATATATCTGTTAATAATATCACACAAAATGTATACATACATATTCTTCAAATCCTATGAATATATGCAGATCGGTAGGACGAAAGTTCGGAAACTATCTAGAGGCAAAGTCGGTAGGAACACCTCGCCTCTAAATAGTCTCTCAACTGCCGGCTACAAAGATGAATCCCGCAGCGCACTTTTATTATATATGTTAATTTGATCACACAAAATAACAAAGAGCATACATACATGTTCTTCAAGTCATACGAACATATGCAGATCGGTAGCACGAAAGTTCGGAAACTATCTAGAGGCAAAGTCGATAGACACACCTCGCCCCTAAATAGACTCTCAACTGCCGGCTACAACGGTGACTCTCGCAGCGCACTTTAATTATATCTGTTAATTTTATCACACAAAATAACAAACGTGTAAAAAGTTTCTTCTTCAAGCCATACGAACAGATGCAGATCGGTAGAACGAAAGTTCAGAAACTATCTAGAGGCAAAGTCGATAGGAACACCTCGCCTCTAAATAGTCTCTCAACTGCCGGCTACAACGGTGACTCTCGCAGCTCACTTTAATTATATCTATTAATAATATCACACAAAATAGCAAACGTGTAAAAAGTTTCTTCTTCAAGCCATACGAACAGATGCAGATCGGTAGCACGAAAGTTCAGAAACTATCTAGAGGCAAAGTCGATAGACACACCTCGCCCCTAAATAGACTCTCAACTGCCGGCTACAACGGTGACTTCCGCAGCGCACTTTTATTATATATATTAATTTTATCATACAAAATAACAAAAGGTATACATACATGTTCTTCAAGTCATACGAACATATGCAGATCGGTAGCACGAAAGTTCGGAAACTATCTAGAGGCAAAGTCGATAGGAACACCTCGCCTCTAAATAGTCTCTCAACTGCCGGCTACGACGGTGACTCCCGCAGCTCACTTTAATTGTATCTGTTTATAATATCACACAAAATAACAAACGTGTAAAAAGTTTCTTCTTCAAGCCATACGAACAGATGCAGATCGGTAGAACGAAAGTTCAGAAACTATCTAGAGGCAAAGTCGATAGACACACCTCGCCCCTAAATAGACTCTCAACTGCCGGCTACAACGGTGACTCCCGCAGCGCACTTTTATTATATATGTTAATTTTATCACACAAAATAACAAAAAGTATACATACATGTTCTTCAAGTCATACGAACATATGCAGATCGGTAGCACGAAAGTTCGGAAACTATCTAGAGGCAAAGTCGATAGGAACACCTCGCCTCTAAATAGTCTCTCAACTGCCGGCTACGACGGTGACTCCCGCAGCTCACTTTAATTATATCTGTTAATAATATCACACAAAATAACAAACGTGTAAAAAGTTTCTTCTTCAAGCCATACGAACATATGCAGATCGGTAGCACGAAAGTTCGGAAACTATCTAGAGGCAAAGTCGATAGACACACCTCGCCCCTAAATAGACTCTCAACTGCCGGCTACAACGGTGACTCCGGCAGCACACTTTTATTATATATGTTAATTTTATTACACAAAATAACAAAAAGTATACATACATGTTCTCCAAGTCATACGAACATATGCAGATCGGTAGCACGAAAGTTCGGAAACTATCTAGAGGCAAAGTCGATAGGAACACCTCGCCTCTAAATAGTCTCTCAACTGCCGCCTACAACGGTGACTCCCACAGCTCACTTTAATTATATCTGTTAATAATATCACACAAAATAACAAACGTTTAAAAAGTTTCTTCTTCAAGCCATACGAACAGATGCAGATCGGTAGAACGAAAGTTCAGAAACTATCTAGAGGCAAAGTCGATAGACACACCTCGCCCCTAAATAGACTCTCAACTGCCGGCTACAACGGTGACTCCCGCAGCGCACTTTTATTATATATGTTAATTTTATCACACAAAATAACAAAAAGTATACGTACATGTTCTTCAAGTCATACGAACATATGCAGATCGGTAGCACGAAAGTTCGGAAACTATCTAGAGGCAAAGTCGATAAGAACACCTCGCCTCTAAATAGTCTCTCAACTGCCGGCTACAACGGTGACTCCCGCAGCTCACTTTAATTATATCTGTTAATAACTTCACACAAAATAACAAACGTGTAAATAGTTTCTTCTTCAAGCCATACGAACATATGCAGATCGGTAGCACGAAAGTTCGGAAACTATCTAGAGGCAAAGTCGATAGGAACACCTCGCCTCTAAATAGTCTCTCAACTGCCGGCTACAACGGTGACTCTCGCAGCTCACTTTAATTATATCTATTAATAATATCACACAAAATAGCAAACGTGTAAAAAGTTTCTTCTTCAAGCCATACGAACAGATGCAGATCGGTAGCACGAAAGTTCAGAAACTATCTAGAGGCAAAGTCGATAGACACACCTCGCCCCTAAATAGACTCTCAACTGCCGGCTACAACGGTGACTTCCGCAGCGCACTTTTATTATATATATTAATTTTATCACACAAAATAACAAAAGGTATACATACATGTTCTTCAAGTCATACGAACATATGCAGATCGGTAGCACGAAAGTTCGGAAACTATCTAGAGGCAAAGTCGATAGGAACACCTCGCCTCTAAATAGTCTCTCAACTGCCGGCTACGACGGTGACTCCCGCAGCTCACTTTAATTATATCTGTTAATAATATCACACAAAATAACAAACGTGTAAAAAGTTTCTTCTTCAAGCCATACGAACAGATGCAGATCGGTAGAACGAAAGTTTAGAAACTATCTAGAGGCAAAGTCGATAGACACACCTCGCCCCTAAATAGACTCTCAACTGCCGGCTACAACGGTGACTTCCGCAGCGCACTTTTATTATATATATTAATTTTATCACACAAAATAACAAAAGGTATACATACATGTTCTTCAAGTCATACGAACATATGCAGATCGGTAGCACGAAAGTTCGGAAACTATCTAGAGGCAAAGTCGATAGGAACACCTCGCCTCTAAATAGTCTCTCAACTGCCGGCTACTACGGTGACTTCTGCAGCTCACTTTAATTATATCTGTTAATAATTTCACACAAAATAATAAACGTGTAAAAAGTTTCTTCTTCAAGCCATACGAACAGATGCAGATCGGTAGAACGAAAGTTCAGAAACTATCTAGAGGCAAAGTCGATAGACACACCTCGCCCCTAAATAGACTCTCAACTGCCGGCTACAACGGTGACTTCCGTAGCGCAGTTTTATTATATATGTTAATTTTATCACACAAAATAACAAAAGGTATACATACATGTTCTTCAAGTCATACGAACATATGCAGATCGGTAGCACGAAAGTTCGGAAACTATCTAGAGGCAAAGTCGATAGGAACACCTCGCCTCTAAATAGTCTCTCAACTGCCGCCTACAACGGTGACTCCCACAGCTCACTTTAATTATATCTGTTAATAATATCACACAAAATAACAAACGTTTAAAAAGTTTCTTCTTCAAGCCATACGAACAGATGCAGATCGGTAGAACGAAAGTTCAGAAACTATCTAGAGGCAAAGTCGATAGACACACCTCGCCCCTAAATAGACTCTCAACTGCCGGCTACAACGGTGACTCCCGCAGCGCACTTTTATTATATCTGTTAATTTTATCACACAAAATAACAAAAAGTATACGTACATGTTCTTCAAGTCATACGAAAATATGCAGATCGGTAGCACGAAAGTTCGGAAACTATCTAGAGGCAAAGTCGATAGGAACACCTCGCCTCTAAATAGTCTCTCAACTGCCGGCTACAACGGTGACTCCCACAGCTCACTTTAATTATATCTGTTAATAATATCACACAAAATAACAAACGTGTAAAAAGTTTCTTCTTCAAGCCATACGAACAGATGCAGATCGGTAGAACGAAAGTTCAGAAACTATCTAGAGGCAAAGTCGATAGACACACCTCGCCCCTAAATAGACTCTCAACTGTCGGCTACAACGGTGACTCCCGCAGCGCACTTTTATTATATATGTTAATTTTATCACACAAAATAACAAAAAGTATATGTACATGTTCTTCAAGTCATACGAACATATGCAGATCGGTAGCACGAAAGTTCGGAAACTATCTAGAGGCAAAGTCGATAAGAACACCTCGCCTCTAAATAGTCTCTCAACTGCCGGCTACAACGGTGACTCCCGCAGCTCACTTTAATTATATCTGTTAATAACTTCACACAAAATAACAAACGTGTAAATAGTTTCTTCTTCAAGCCATACGAACATATGCAGATCGGTAGCACGAAAGTTCGGAAACTATCTAGAGGCAAAGTCGATAGGAACACCTCGCCTCTAAATAGTCTCTCAACTGCCGGCTACAACGGTGACTCTCGCAGCTCACTTTAATTATATCTATTAATAATATCACACAAAATAGCAAACGTGTAAAAAGTTTCTTCTTCAAGCCATACGAACAGATGCAGATCGGTAGAACGAAAGTTCAGAAACTATCTAGAGGCAAAGTCGATAGACACACCTCGCCCCTAAATAGACTCTCAACTGCCGGCTACAACGGTGACTCTCGCAGCTCACTTTAATTATATCTATTAATAATATCACACAAAATAGCAAACGTGTAAAAAGTTTCTTCTTCAAGCCATACGAACAGATGCAGATCGGTAGAACGAAAGTTCAGAAACTATCTAGAGGCAAAGTCGATAGACACACCTCGCCCCTAAATAGACTCTCAACTGCCGGCTACAACGGTGACTCCCGCAGCGCACTTTTATTATATATATTAATTTTATCACACACAATAACAAAAGGTATACATACATGTTCTTCAAGTCATACGAACATATGCAGATCGGTAGCACGAAAGTTCGGAAACTATCTAGAGGCAAAGTCGATAGGAACACCTCGCCTCTAAATAGTCTCTCAACTGCCGGCTACAACGGTGACTCTCGCAGCTCACTTTAATTATATCTATTAATAATATCACACAAAATAGCAAACGTGTAAAAAGTTTCTTCTTCAAGCCATACGAACAGATGCAGATCGGTAGAACGAAAGTTCAGAAACTATCTAGAGGCAAAGTCGATAGACACACCTCGCCCCTAAATAGACTCTCAACTGCCGGCTACAACGGTGACTCTCGCAGCTCACTTTAATTATATCTATTAATAATATCACACAAAATAGCAAACGTGTAAAAAGTTTCTTCTTCAAGCCATACGAACAGATGCAGATCGGTAGAACGAAAGTTCAGAAACTATCTAGAGGCAAAGTCGATAGACACACCTCGCCCCTAAATAGACTCTCAACTGCCGGCTACAACGGTGACTCCCGCAGCGCACTTTTATTATATATATTAATTTTATCACACACAATAACAAAAGGTATACATACATGTTCTTCAAGTCATACGAACATATGCAGATCGGTAGCACGAAAGTTCGGAAACTATCTAGAGGCAAAGTCGATAGGAACACCTCGCCTCTAAATAGTCTCTCAACTGCCGGCTACGACGGTGATTTCCGCAGCTCACTTTAATTATATCTGTTAATAATATGACACAAAATAACAAACGTGTAAAAAGTTTCTTCTTCAAGCCATACGAACAGATGCAGATCGGTAGAACGAAAGTTCAGAAACTATCTAGAGGCAAAGTCGATAGACACACCTCGCCCCTAAATAGACTCTCAACTGCCGGCTACAACGGTGACTCCCGCAGCGCACTTTTATTATATATGTTAATTTTATCACACAAAATAACAAAAAGTATGCGTACATGTTCTTCAAGTCATACGAACATATGCAGATCGGAAGCACGAAAGTTCAGAAACTATCTAGAGGCAAAGTCGATAGACACACCTCGCCCCTAAATAGACTCTCAACTGCCGGCTACAACTGTGACTCCCGCAGCGCACTTTTATTATAAATATTAATTTTATCACACAAAATAACAAAAGGTATACATACATGTTCTTCAAGTCATACGAACATATGCAGATCGGTAGCACGAAAGTTCGGAAACTATCTAGAGGCAAAGTCGATAGGAACACCTCGCCTCTAAATAGTCTCTCAACTGCCGGCTACAACGGTGACTCCCACAGCTCACTTTGATTATATCTGTTAATAATATCACACAAAATAGCAAACGTGTAAAAAGTTTCTTCTTCAAGCCATACGAACAGATGCAGATCGGTAGAACGAAAGTTCAGAAACTATCTAGAGGCAAAGTCGATAGACACACCTCGCCCCTAAATAGACTCTCAACTGCCGGCTACAACGGTGACTCCCGCAGCTCACTTTTATTATATCTGTTAATTTTATCACACAAAATAACAAAAGGTATACATACATGTTCTTCAAGTCATACGAACATATGCAGATCGGTAGCACGAAAGTTCGGAAACTATCTAGAGGCAAAGTCGATAGGAACACCTCGCCTCTAAATAGTCTCTCAACTGCCGGCTACAACGGTGACTCCCACAGCTCACTTTAATTATATCTGTTAATAATATCACACAAAATAACAAACGTTTAAAAAGTTTATTCTTCAAGCCATACAAACAGATGCAGATCGGTAAAACGAAAGTTCAGAAACTATCTAGAGGCAAAGTCGATAGACACACCTCGCCCCTAAATAGACTCTCAACTGCCGGCTACAACGGTGACTCCCGCAGCGCACGTTTATTATATATGTTAATTTTATCACACAAAATAACAAACGTGTAAAAAGTTTCTTCTTCAAGCCATACGAACAGATGCAGATCGGTAGAACGAAAGTTCAGAAACTATCTAGAGGCAAAGTCGATAGACACACCTCGCCCCTAAATAGACTCTCAACTGCCGGCTACAACGGTGACTCCCGCAGCGCACGTTTATTATATATGTTAATTTTATCACACAAAATAACAAAAAGTATACATACATGTTCTCCAAGTTATACGAACATATGCAGATCGGTAGCACGAAAGTTCGGAAACTATCTAGAGGCAAAGTCGATAGGAACACCTCGCCTCTAAATAGTCTCTCAACTGCCGGCTACAACGGTGACTCTCGCAGCTCACTTTAATTATATCTATTAATAATATCACACAAAATAGCAAACGTGTAAAAAGTTTCTTCTTCAAGCCATACGAACAGATGCAGATCGGTAGAACGAAAGTTCAGAAACTATCTAGAGGCAAAGTCGATAGACACACCTCGCCCCTAAATAGACTCTCAACTGCCGGCTACAACTGTGACTCCCGCAGCGCACTTTTATTATAAATATTAATTTTATCACACAAAATAACAAAAGGTATACATACATGTTCTTCAAGTCATACGAACATATGCAGATCGGTAGCACGAAAGTTCGGAAACTATCTAGAGGCAAAGTCGATAGGAACACCTCGCCTCTAAATAGTCTCTCAACTGCCGGCTACAACGGTGACTCCCACAGCTCACTTTGATTATATCTGTTAATAATATCACACAAAATAGCAAACGTGTAAAAAGTTTCTTCTTCAAGCCATACGAACAGATGCAGATCGGTAGAACGAAAGTTCAGAAACTATCTAGAGGCAAAGTCGATAGACACACCTCGCCCCTAAATAGACTCTCAACTGCCGGCTACAACGGTGACTCCCGCAGCTCACTTTTATTATATATGTTAATTTTATCACACAAAATAACAAAAGGTATACATACATGTTCTTCAAGTCATACGAACATATGCAGATCGGTAGCACGAAAGTTCGGAAACTATCTAGAGGCAAAGTCGATAGGAACACCTCGCCTCTAAATAGTCTCTCAACTGCCGGCTACAACGGTGACTCCCACAGCTCACTTTAATTATATCTGTTAATAATATCACACAAAATAGCAAACGTGTAAAAAGTTTCTTCTTCAAGCCATACGAACAGATGCAGATCGGTAGAACGAAAGTTCAGAAACTATCTAGAGGCAAAGTCGATAGACACACCTTGCCCCTAAATAGACTCTCAACTGCCGGCTACAACGGTGACTCCCGCAGCGCACTTTTATTATATATGTTAATTTTATCACACAAAATAACAAAAAGTATACATACATGTTCTTCAAGTCATACGAACATATGCAGATCGGTAGCACGAAAGTTCGGAAACTATCTAGAGGCAAAGTCGATAGGAACACCTCGCCTCTAAATAGTCTCTCAACTGCCGGCTACAACGGTGACTCCCACAGCTCACTTTAATTATATCTGTTAATAATATCACACAAAATAGCAAACGTGTAAAAAGTTTCTTCTTCAAGCCATACGAACAGATGCAGATCGGTAGAACGAAAGTTCAGAAACTATCTAGAGGCAAAGTCGATAGACACACCTTGCCCCTAAATAGACTCTCAACTGCCGGCTACAACGGTGACTCCCGCAGCGCACTTTTATTATATATGTTAATTTTATCACACAAAATAACAAAAAGTATACATACATGTTCTTCAAGTCATACGAACATATGCAGATCGGTAGCACGAAAGTTCGGAAACTATCTAGAGGCAAAGTCGATAGGAACACCTCGCCTCTAAATAGTCTCTCAACTGCCGGCTACAACGGTGACTCCCGCAGCTCACTTTAATTATATCTGTTAATAATTTCACACAAAATAACAAACGTGTAAAAAGTTTCTTCTTCAAGCCATACGAACAGATGCAAATCGGTAGAACAAAAGTTCAGAAACTATCTAGAGGCAAAGTCGATAGACACACCTCGCCCCTAAATAGACTCTCAACTGCCGGCTACAACGGTGACTCCGGCAGCGCACTCTTTTTATATCTTATAATTATATCACACAATATAACAAAAAGTATACATACATGTTCTCCAAGTCATACGAACATTTGCAGATCGGTAGCACGAAAGTTCGGAAACTATCTAGAGGCAAAGTCGATAGGAACACCTCGCCTCTAAATAGTCTCTCAACTGCCGGCTACAACGGTGACTCCCGCAGCGCACTTTTATTATAAATATTAATTTTATCACACAAAATAACAAAAGGTATACATACATGTTCTTCAAGTCATACGAACATATGCAGATCGGTAGCACGAAAGTTCGGAAACTATCTAGAGGCAAAGTCGATAGGAACACCTCGCCTCTAAATAGTCTCTCAACTGCCGGCTACAACGGTGACTCCCACAGCTCACTTTGATTATATCTGTTAATAATATCACACAAAATAGCAAACGTGTAAAAAGTTTCTTCTTCAAGCCATACGAACAGATGCAGATCGGTAGAACGAAAGTTCAGAAACTATCTAGAGGCAAAGTCGATAGACACACCTCGCCCCTAAATAGACTCTCAACTGCCGGCTACAACGGTGACTCCCGCAGCTCACTTTTATTATATCTGTTAATTTTATCACACAAAATAACAAAAGGTATACATACATGTTCTTCAAGTCATACGAACATATGCAGATCGGTAGCACGAAAGTTCGGAAACTATCTAGAGGCAAAGTCGATAGGAACACCTCGCCTCTAAATAGTCTCTCAACTGCCGGCTACAACGGTGACTCCCACAGCTCACTTTAATTATATCTGTTAATAATATCACACAAAATAGCAAACGTGTAAAAAGTTTCTTCTTCAAGCCATACGAACACATGCAGATCGGTAGAACGAAAGTTCAGAAACTATCTAGAGGCAAAGTCGATAGACACACCTCGCCCCTAAATAGACTCTCAACTGCCGGCTACAACGGTGACTCCCGCAGCGCACGTTTATTATATATGTTAATTTTATCACACAAAATAACAAACGTGTAAAAAGTTTCTTCTTCAAGCCATACGAACAGATGCAGATCGGTAGAACGAAAGTTCAGAAACTATCTAGAGGCAAAGTCGATAGACACACCTCGCCCCTAAATAGACTCTCAACTGCCGGCTACAACGGTGACTCCCGCAGCGCACTTTTATTATATATGTTAATTTTATCACACAAAATAACAAAAAGTATACATACATGTTCTCCAAGTTATACGAACATATGCAGATCGGTAGCACGAAAGTTCGGAAACTATCTAGAGGCAAAGTCGATAGGAACACCTCGCCTCTAAATAGTCTCTCAACTGCCGGCTACAACGGTGACTCTCGCAGCTCACTTTAATTATATCTATTAATAATATCACACAAAATAGCAAACGTGTAAAAAGTTTCTTCTTCAAGCCATACGAACAGATGCAGATCGGTAGAACGAAAGTTCAGAAACTATCTAGAGGCAAAGTCGATAGACACACCTCGCCCCTAAATAGACTCTCAACTGCCGGCTACAACTGTGACTCCCGCAGCGCACTTTTATTATAAATATTAATTTTATCACACAAAATAACAAAAGGTATACATACATGTTCTTCAAGTCATACGAACATATGCAGATCGGTAGCACGAAAGTTCGGAAACTATCTAGAGGCAAAGTCGATAGGAACACCTCGCCTCTAAATAGTCTCTCAACTGCCGGCTACAACGGTGACTCCCACAGCTCACTTTGATTATATCTGTTAATAATATCACACAAAATAGCAAACGTGTAAAAAGTTTCTTCTTCAAGCCATACGAACAGATGCAGATCGGTAGAACGAAAGTTCAGAAACTATCTAGAGGCAAAGTCGATAGACACACCTCGCCCCTAAATAGACTCTCAACTGCCGGCTACAACGGTGACTCCCGCAGCTCACTTTTATTATATATGTTAATTTTATCACACAAAATAACAAAAGGTATACATACATGTTCTTCAAGTCATACGAACATATGCAGATCGGTAGCACGAAAGTTCGGAAACTATCTAGAGGCAAAGTCGATAGGAACACCTCGCCTCTAAATAGTCTCTCAACTGCCGGCTACAACGGTGACTCCCACAGCTCACTTTAATTATATCTGTTAATAATATCACACAAAATAGCAAACGTGTAAAAAGTTTCTTCTTCAAGCCATACGAACAGATGCAGATCGGTAGAACGAAAGTTCAGAAACTATCTAGAGGCAAAGTCGATAGACACACCTCGCCCCTAAATAGACTCTCAACTGCCGGCTACAACGGTGACTCCCGCAGCTCACTTTTATTATATCTGTTAATTTTATCACACAAAATAACAAAAGGTATACATACATGTTCTTCAAGTCATACGAACATATGCAGATCGGTAGCACGAAAGTTCGGAAACTATCTAGAGGCAAAGTCGATAGGAACACCTCGCCTCTAAATAGTCTCTCAACTGCCGGCTACAACGGTGACTCCCACAGCTCACTTTAATTATATCTGTTAATAATATCACACAAAATAACAAACGTTTAAAAAGTTTATTCTTCAAGCCATACAAACAGATGCAGATCGGTAGAACGAAAGTTCAGAAACTATCTAGAGGCAAAGTCGATAGACACACCTCGCCCCTAAATAGACTCTCAACTGCCGGCTACAACGGTGACTCCCGCAGCGCACTTTTATTATATATGTTAATTTTATCACACAAAATAACAAACGTGTAAAAAGTTTCTTCTTCAAGCCATACGAACAGATGCAGATCGGTAGAACGAAAGTTCAGAAACTATCTAGAGGCAAAGTCGATAGACACACCTCGCCCCTAAATAGACTCTCAACTGCCGGCTACAACGGTGACTCCCGCAGCGCACGTTTATTATATATGTTAATTTTATCACACAAAATAACAAACGTGTAAAAAGTTTCTTCTTCAAGCCATACGAACAGATGCAGATCGGTAGAACGAAAGTTCAGAAACTATCTAGAGGCAAAGTCGATAGACACACCTCGCCCCTAAATAGACTCTCAACTGCCGGCTACAACGGTGACTCCCGCAGCGCACGTTTATTATATATGTTAATTTTATCACACAAAATAACAAACGTGTAAAAAGTTTCTTCTTCAAGCCATACGAACAGATGCAGATCGGTAGAACGAAAGTTCAGAAACTATCTAGAGGCAAAGTCGATAGACACACCTCGCCCCTAAATAGACTCTCAACTGCCGGCTACAACGGTGACTCCCGCAGCGCACTTTTATTATATATGTTAATTTTATCACACAAAATAACAAAAAGTATACATACATGTTCTTCAAGTCATACGAACATATGCAGATCGGTAGCACGAAAGTTCGGAAACTATCTAGAGGCAAAGTCGATAGGAACACCTCGCCTCTAAATAGTCTCTCAACTGCCGGCTACAACGGTGACTCCCGCAGCTCACTTTAATTATATCTGTTAATAATTTCACACAAAATAACAAACGTGTAAAAAGTTTCTTCTTCAAGCCATACGAACAGATGCAAATCGGTAGAACAAAAGTTCAGAAACTATCTAGAGGCAAAGTCGATAGACACACCTCGCCCCTAAATAGACTCTCAACTGCCGGCTACAACGGTGACTCCCGCAGCGCACTTTTATTATATATGTTAATTTTATCACACAAAATAACAAACGTGTAAAAAGTTTCTTCTTCAAGCCATACGAACAGATGCAGATCGGTAGAACGAAAGTTCAGAAACTATCTAGAGGCAAAGTCAATAGACACACCTCGCCCCTAAATAGACTCTCAACTGCCGGCTACAACGTTGACTCCCGCAGCGCACTCTTTTTATATCTTATAATTATATCACACAATATAACAAAAAGTATACATACATGTTCTCCAAGTCATACGAACATTTGCAGATCGGTAGCACGAAAGTTCGGAAACTATCTAGAGGCAAAGTCGATAGGAACACCTCGCCTCTAAATAGTCTCTCAACTGCCGGCTACAACGGTGACTCCCGCAGCTCATTTTAATTATATCTGTTAATAATATCACACAAAATCAAAAACGTGTAAAAAGTTTCTTCTTCAAGCCATACGAACAGATGCAGATCGGTAGAACGAAAGTTCAGAAACTATCTAGAGGCAAAGTCGATAGACACACCTCGCCCCTAAATAGACTCTCAACTGCCGGCTACAACGGTGACTCCGGCAGCGCAATTTTATTATATCTGTTAATTTTATCACACAAAATAACAAAAGGTATACATACATGTTCTTCAAGTCATACGAACATATGCAGATCGGTAGCACGAAAGTTCGGAAACTATCTAGAGGCAAAGTCGATAGGAACACCTCGCCTCTAAATAGTCTCTCAACTGCCGGCTACAACGGTGACTCCCACAGCTCACTTTTATTATATCTGTTAATAATATCACACAAAATAACAAACGTTTAAAAAGTTTATTCTTCAAGCCATACAAACAGATGCAGATCGGTAGAACGAAAGTTCGGAAACTATCTAGAGGCAAAGTCGATAGGAACACCTCGCCTCTAAATAGTCTCTCAACTGCCGGCTACAACGGTGACTCCCACAGCTCACTTTAATTATATCTGTTAATAATATCACACAAAATAGCAAACGTGTAAAAAGTTTCTTCTTCAAGCCATACGAACAGATGCAGATCGGTAGAACGAAAGTTCAGAAACTATCTAGAGGCAAAGTCGATAGACACACCTCGCCCCTAAATAGACTCTCAACTGCCGGCTACAACGGTGACTCCCGCAGCTCACTTTTATTATATCTGTTAATTTTATCACACAAAATAACAAAAGGTATACATACATGTTCTTCAAGTCATACGAACATATGCAGATCGGTAGCACGAAAGTTCGGAAACTATCTAGAGGCAAAGTCGATAGGAACACCTCGCCTCTAAATAGTCTCTCAACTGCCGGCTACAACGGTGACTCCCACAGCTCACTTTAATTATATCTGTTAATTTTATCACACAAAATAACAAACGTGTAAAAAGTTTCTTCTTCAAGCCATACGAACAGATGCAGATCGGTAGAACGAAAGTTCAGAAACTATCTAGAGGCAAAGTCGATAGACACACCTCGCCCCTAAATAGACTCTCAACTGTCGGCTACAACGGTGACTTCCGCAGCGCACTTTTATTATATATGTTAATTTTATCACACAAAATAACAAAAAGTATACATACATGTTCTTCAAGTCATACGAACATATGCAGATCGGTAGCACGAAAGTTCGGAAACTATCTAGAGGCAAAGTCGATAGGAACACCTCGCCTCTAAATAGTCTCTCAACTGCCGGCTACAACGGTGACTCCCGCAGCTCACTTTAATTATATCTGTTAATAATTTCACACAAAATAACAAACGTGTAAAAAGTTTCTTCTTCAAGCCATACGAACAGATGCAAATCGGTAGAACGAAAGTTCAGAAACTATCTAGAGGCAAAGTCGATAGACACACCTCGCCCCTAAATAGACTCTCAACTGCCGGCTACAACGGTGACTCCCGCAGCGCACTTTTATTATATATGTTAATTTTATCACACAAAATAACAAACGTGTAAAAAGTTTCTTCTTCAAGCCATACGAACAGATGCAGATCGGTAGAACGAAAGTTCAGAAACTATCTAGAGGCAAAGTCAATAGACACACCTCGCCCCTAAATAGACTCTCAACTGCCGGCTACAACGTTGACTCCCGCAGCGCACTCTTTTTATATCTTATAATTATATCACACAAAATAACAAAAAGTATACATACATGTTCTCCAAGTCATACGAACATTTGCAGATCGGTAGAACGAAAGTTCGGAAACTATCTAGAGGCAAAGTCGATAGGAACACCTCGCCTCTAAATAGTCTCTCAACTGCCGGCTACAACGGTGACTCCCGCAGCTCATTTTAATTATATCTGTTAATAATATCACACAAAATAACAAACGTGTAAAAAGTTTCTTCTTCAAGCCATACGAACAGATGCAGATCGGTAGAACGAAAGTTCAGAAACTATCTAGAGGCAAAGTCGATAGACACACCTCGCCCCTAAATAGACTCTCAACTGCCGGCTACAACGTTGACTCCCGCAGCGCACTCTTTTTATATCTTATAATTATATCACACAAAATAACAAAAAGTATACATACATGTTCTCCAAGTCATACGAACATTTGCAGATCGGTAGCACGAAAGTTCGGAAACTATCTAGAGGCAAAGTCGATAGGAACACCTCGCCTCTAAATAGTCTCTCAACTGCCGGCTACAACGGTGACTCCCGCAGCTCATTTTAATTATATCTGTTAATAATATCACACAAAATAACAAACGTGTAAAAAGTTTCTTCTTCAAGCCATACGAACAGATGCAGATCGGTAGAACGAAAGTTCAGAAACTATCTAGAGGCAAAGTCGATAGACACACCTCGCCCCTAAATAGACTCTCAACTGCCGGCTACAACGGTGACTCCGGCAGCGCACTTTTATTATATCTGTTAATTTTATCACACAAAATAACAAAAGGTATACAAACATGTTCTTCAAGTCATACGAACATATGCAGATCGGTAGCACGAAAGTTCGGAAACTATCTAGAGGCAAAGTCGATAGGAACACCTCGCCTCTAAATAGTCTCTCAACTGCCGGCTACAATGGTGACTCCCACAGCTCACTTTAATTATATCTGTTAATAATATCACACAAAATAACAAACGTTTAAAAAGTTTATTCTTCAAGCCATACAAACAGATGCAGATCGGTAGAACGAAAGTTCAGAAACTATCTAGAGGCAAAGTCGATAGACACACCTCGCCCCTAAATAGACTCTCAACTGCCGGCTACAACGGTGACTCCCGCAGCGCACTTTTATTATATATGTTAATTTTATCACACAAAATAACAAACGTGTAAAAAGTTTCTTCTTCAAGCCATACGAACAGATGCAGATCGGTAGAACGAAAGTTCAGAAACTATCTAGAGGCAAAGTCGATAGACACACCTCGCCCCTAAATAGACTCTCAACTGCCGGCTACAACGGTGACTCCCGCAGCGCACTTTTATTATATATGTTAATTTTATCACACAAAATAACAAAAAGTATACATACATGTTCTTCAAGTCATACGAACATATGCAGATCGGTAGCACGAAAGTTCGGAAACTATCTAGAGGCAAAGTCGATAGGAACACCTCGCCTCTAAATAGTCTCTCAACTGCCGGCTACAACGGTGACTCCCGCAGCGCACTTTTATTATATATGTTAATTTTATCACACAAAATAACAAACGTGTCAAAAGTTTCTTCTTCAAGCCATACGAACAGATGCAGATCGGTAGAACGAAAGTTCAGAAACTATCTAGAGGCAAAGTCAATAGACACACCTCGCCCCTAAATAGACTCTCAACTGCCGGCTACAACGTTGACTCCCGCAGCGCACTCTTTTTATATCTTATAATTATATCACACAAAATAACAAAAAGTATACATACATGTTCTCCAAGTCATACGAACATTTGCAGATCGGTAGAACGAAAGTTCGGAAACTATCTAGAGGCAAAGTCGATAGGAACACCTCGCCTCTAAATAGTCTCTCAACTGCCGGCTACAACGGTGACTCCCGCAGCTCATTTTAATTATATCTGTTAATAATATCACACAAAATAACAAACGTGTAAAAAGTTTCTTCTTCAAGCCATACGAACAGATGCAGATCGGTAGAACGAAAGTTCAGAAACTATCTAGAGGCAAAGTCGATAGACACACCTCGCCCCTAAATAGACTCTCAACTGCCGGCTACAACGTTGACTCCCGCAGCGCACTCTTTTTTTATCTTATAATTATATCACACAAAATAACAAAAAGTATACATACATGTTCTCCAAGTCATACGAACATTTGCAGATCGGTAGCACGAAAGTTCGGAAACTATCTAGAGGCAAAGTCGATAGGAACACCTCGCCTCTAAATAGTCTCTCAACTGCCGGCTACAACGGTGACTCCCGCAGCTCATTTTAATTATATCTGTTAATAATATCACACAAAATAACAAACGTGTAAAAAGTTTCTTCTTCAAGCCATACGAACAGATGCAGATCGGTAGAACGAAAGTTCAGAAACTATCTAGAGGCAAAGTCAATAGACACACCTCGCCCCTAAATAGACTCTCAACTGCCGGCTACAACGTTGACTCCCGCAGCGCACTCTTTTTATATCTTATAATTATATCACACAAAATAACAAAAAGTATACATACATGTTCTCCAAGTCATACGAACATTTGCAGATCGGTAGAACGAAAGTTCGGAAACTATCTAGAGGCAAAGTCGATAGGAACACCTCGCCTCTAAATAGTCTCTCAACTGCCGGCTACAACGGTGACTCCCGCAGCTCATTTTAATTATATCTGTTAATAATATCACACAAAATAACAAACGTGTAAAAAGTTTCTTCTTCAAGCCATACGAACAGATGCAGATCGGTAGAACGAAAGTTCAGAAACTATCTAGAGGCAAAGTCGATAGACACACCTCGCCCCTAAATAGACTCTCAACTGCCGGCTACAACGGTGACTCCGGCAGCGCACTTTTATTATATCTGTTAATTTTATCACACAAAATAACAAAAGGTATACAAACATGTTCTTCAAGTCATACGAACATATGCAGATCGGTAGCACGAAAGTTCGGAAACTATCTAGAGGCAAAGTCGATAGGAACACCTCGCCTCTAAATAGTCTCTCAACTGCCGGCTACAATGGTGACTCCCACAGCTCACTTTAATTATATCTGTTCATAATATCACACAAAATAACAAACGTTTAAAAAGTTTATTCTTCAAGCCATACAAACAGATGCAGATCGGTAGAACGAAAGTTCAGAAACTATCTAGAGGCAAAGTCGATAGACACACCTCGCCCCTAAATAGACTCTCAACTGCCGGCTACAACGGTGACTCCCGCAGCGCACTTTTATTATATATGTTAATTTTATCACACAAAATAACAAACGTGTAAAAAGTTTCTTCTTCAAGCCATACGAACAGATGCAGATCGGTAGAACGAAAGTTCAGAAACTATCTAGAGGCAAAGTCGATAGACACACCTCGCCCCTAAATAGACTCTCAACTGCCGGCTACAACGGTGACTCCCGCAGCGCACTTTTATTATATATGTTAATTTTATCACACAAAATAACAAAAAGTATACATACATGTTCTTCAAGTCATACGAACATATGCAGATCGGTAGCACGAAAGTTCGGAAACTATCTAGAGGCAAAGTCGATAGGAACACCTCGCCTCTAAATAGTCTCTCAACTGCCGGCTACAACGGTGACTCCCGCAGCGCACTTTTATTATATATGTTAATTTTATCACACAAAATAACAAACGTGTCAAAAGTTTCTTCTTCAAGCCATACGAACAGATGCAGATCGGTAGAACGAAAGTTCAGAAACTATCTAGAGGCAAAGTCAATAGACACACCTCGCCCCTAAATAGACTCTCAACTGCCGGCTACAACGGTGACTCCCGCAGCGCACTTTTATTATATATGTTAATTTTATCACACAAAATAACAAAAAGTATACATACATGTTCTTCAAGTCATACGAACATATGCAGATCGGTAGCACGAAAGTTCGGAAACTATCTAGAGGCAAAGTCGATAGGAACACCTCGCCTCTAAATAGTCTCTCAACTGCCGGCTACAACGGTGACTCCCGCAGCTCACTTTAATTATATCTGTTAATAATTTCACACAAAATAACAAACGTGTAAAAAGTTTCTTCTTCAAGCCATACGAACAGATGCAAATCGGTAGAACAAAAGTTCAGAAACTATCTAGAGGCAAAGTCGATAGACACACCTCGCCCCTAAATAGACTCTCAACTGCCGGCTACAACGGTGACTCCCGCAGCGCACTTTTATTATATATGTTAATTTTATCACACAAAATAACAAACGTGTAAAAAGTTTCTTCTTCAAGCCATACGAACAGATGCAGATCGGTAGAACGAAAGTTCAGAAACTATCTAGAGGCAAAGTCAATAGACACACCTCGCCCCTAAATAGACTCTCAACTGCCGGCTACAACGTTGACTCCCGCAGCGCACTCTTTTTATATCTTATAATTATATCACACAAAATAACAAAAAGTATACATACATGTTCTCCAAGTCATACGAACATTTGCAGATCGGTAGAACGAAAGTTCGGAAACTATCTAGAGGCAAAGTCGATAGGAACACCTCGCCTCTAAATAGTCTCTCAACTGCCGGCTACAACGGTGACTCCCGCAGCTCATTTTAATTATATCTGTTAATAATATCACACAAAATAACAAACGTGTAAAAAGTTTCTTCTTCAAGCCATACGAACAGATGCAGATCGGTAGAACGAAAGTTCAGAAACTATCTAGAGGCAAAGTCGATAGACACACCTCGCCCCTAAATAGACTCTCAACTGCCGGCTACAACGTTGACTCCCGCAGCGCACTCTTTTTATATCTTATAATTATATCACACAAAATAACAAAAAGTATACATACATGTTCTCCAAGTCATACGAACATTTGCAGATCGGTAGCACGAAAGTTCGGAAACTATCTAGAGGCAAAGTCGATAGGAACACCTCGCCTCTAAATAGTCTCTCAACTGCCGGCTACAACGGTGACTCCCGCAGCTCATTTTAATTATATCTGTTAATAATATCACACAAAATAACAAACGTGTAAAAAGTTTCTTCTTCAAGCCATACGAACAGATGCAGATCGGTAGAACGAAAGTTCAGAAACTATCTAGAGGCAAAGTCGATAGACACACCTCGCCCCTAAATAGACTCTCAACTGCCGGCTACAACGGTGACTCCGGCAGCGCACTTTTATTATATCTGTTAATTTTATCACACAAAATAACAAAAGGTATACAAACATGTTCTTCAAGTCATACGAACATATGCAGATCGGTAGCACCAAAGTTCGGAAACTATCTAGAGGCAAAGTCGATAGGAACACCTCGCCTCTAAATAGTCTCTCAACTGCCGGCTACAATGGTGACTCCCACAGCTCACTTTAATTATATCTGTTAATAATATCACACAAAATAACAAACGTTTAAAAAGTTTATTCTTCAAGCCATACAAACAGATGCAGATCGGTAGAACGAAAGTTCAGAAACTATCTAGAGGCAAAGTCGATAGACACACCTCGCCCCTAAATAGACTCTCAACTGCCGGCTACAACGGTGACTCCCGCAGCGCACTTTTATTATATATGTTAATTTTATCACACAAAATAACAAACGTGTAAAAAGTTTCTTCTTCAAGCCATACGAACAGATGCAGATCGGTAGAACGAAAGTTCAGAAACTATCTAGAGGCAAAGTCGATAGACACACCTCGCCCCTAAATAGACTCTCAACTGCCGGCTACAACGGTGACTCCCGCAGCGCACTTTTATTATATATGTTAATTTTATCACACAAAATAACAAAAAGTATACATACATGTTCTTCAAGTCATACGAACATATGCAGATCGGTAGCACGAAAGTTCGGAAACTATCTAGAGGCAAAGTCGATAGGAACACCTCGCCTCTAAATAGTCTCTCAACTGCCGGCTACAACGGTGACTCCCGCAGCTCACTTTAATTATATCTGTTAATAATTTCACACAAAATAACAAACGTGTAAAAAGTTTCTTCTTCAAGCCATACGAACAGATGCAGATCGGTAGAACGAAAGTTCAGAAACTATCTAGAGGCAAAGTCGATAGACACACCTCGCCCCTAAATAGACTCTCAACTGCCGGCTACAACGGTGACTCCCGCAGCGCACTTTTATTATATATATTAATTTTATCACACAAAATAACAAAAGATATACATACATGTTCTTCAAGTCATACGAACATATGCAGATCGGTAGCACGAAAGTTCGGAAACTATCTAGAGGCAAAGTCGATAGGAACACCTCGCCTCTAAATAGCCTCTCAACTGCCGGCTACAACGGTGACTCCCGCAGCGCACTTTTATTATATATGTTAATTTTATCACACAAAATAACAAACGTGTCAAAAGTTTCTTCTTCAAGCCATACGAACAGATGCAGATCGGTAGAACGAAAGTTCAGAAACTATCTAGAGGCAAAGTCGATAGACACACCTCGCCCCTAAATAGACTCTCAACTGCCGGCTACAACGGTGACTCCCGCAGCGCACTTTTATTATATATGTTAATTTTATCACACAAAATAACAAACGTGTCAAAAGTTTCTTCTTCAAGCCATACGAACAGATGCAGATCGGTAGAACGAAAGTTCAGAAACTATCTAGAGGCAAAGTCAATAGACACACCTCGCCCCTAAATAGACTCTCAACTGCCGGCTACAACGTTGACTCCCGCAGCGCACTCTTTTTATATCTTATAATTATATCACACAAAATAACAAAAAGTATACATACATGTTCTCCAAGTCATACGAACATTTGCAGATCGGTAGCACGAAAGTTCGGAAACTATCTAGAGGCAAAGTCGATAGGAACACCTCGCCTCTAAATAGTCTCTCAACTGCCGGCTACAACGGTGACTCCCGCAGCTCATTTTAATTATATCTGTTAATAATATCACACAAAATAACAAACGTGTAAAAAGTTTCTTCTTCAAGCCATACGAACAGATGCAGATCGGTAGAACGAAAGTTCAGAAACTATCTAGAGGCAAAGTCGATAGACACACCTCGCCCCTAAATAGACTCTCAACTGCCGGCTACAACGGTGACTCCCGCAGCGCACTTTTATTATATATATTAATTTTATCACACAAAATAACAAAAGATATACATACATGTTCTTCAAGTCATACGAACATATGCAGATCGGTAGCACGAAAGTTCGGAAACTATCTAGAGGCAAAGTCGATAGGAACACCTCGCCTCTAAATAGCCTCTCAACTGCCGGCTACAACGGTGACTCCCACAGCTCACTTTGATTATATCTGTTAATAATATCACACAAAATAGCAAACGTGTAAAAAGTTTCTTCTTCAAGCCATACGAACAGATGCAGATCGGTAGAACGAAAGTTCAGAAACTATCTAGAGGCAAAGTCGATAGACACACCTCGCCCCTAAATAGACTCTCAACTGCCGGCTACAACGGTGACTCCCGCAGCTCACTTTTATTATATCTGTTAATTTTATCACACAAAATAACAAAAGGTATACATACATGTTCTTCAAGTCATACGAACATATGCAGATCGGTAGCACGAAAGTTCGGAAACTATCTAGAGGCAAAGTCGATAGGAACACCTCGCCTCTAAATAGCCTCTCAACTGCCGGCTACAACGGTGACTCCCACAGCTCACTTTGATTATATCTGTTAATAATATCACACAAAATAGCAAACGTGTAAAAAGTTTCTTCTTCAAGCCATACAAACAGATGCAGATCGGTAGAACGAAAGTTCAGAAACTATCTAGAGGCAAAGTCAATAGACACACCTCGCCCCTAAATAGACTCTCAACTGCCGGCTACAACGTTGACTCCCGCAGCGCACTCTTTTTATATCTTATAATTATATCACACAAAATAACAAAAAGTATACATACATGTTCTCCAAGTCATACGAACATTTGCAGATCGGTAGCACGAAAGTTCGGAAACTATCTAGAGGCAAAGTCGATAGGAACACCTCGCCTCTAAATAGTCTCTCAACTGCCGGCTACAACGGTGACTCCCGCAGCTCATTTTAATTATATCTGTTAATAATATCACACAAAATAACAAACGTGTAAAAAGTTTCTTCTTCAAGCCATACGAACAGATGCAGATCGGTAGAACGAAAGTTCAGAAACTATCTAGAGGCAAAGTCGATAGACACACCTCGCCCCTAAATAGACTCTCAACTGCCGGCTACAACGGTGACTCCCGCAGCGCACTTTTATTATATATATTAATTTTATCACACAAAATAACAAAAGATATACATACATGTTCTTCAAGTCATACGAACATATGCAGATCGGTAGCACGAAAGTTCGGAAACTATCTAGAGGCAAAGTCGATAGGAACACCTCGCCTCTAAATAGCCTCTCAACTGCCGGCTACAACGGTGACTCCCGCAGCGCACTTTTATTATATATGTTAATTTTATCACACAAAATAACAAACGTGTCAAAAGTTTCTTCTTCAAGCCATACGAACAGATGCAGATCGGTAGAACGAAAGTTCAGAAACTATCTAGAGGCAAAGTCAATAGACACACCTCGCCCCTAAATAGACTCTCAACTGCCGGCTACAACGTTGACTCCCGCAGCGCACTCTTTTTATATCTTATAATTATATCACACAAAATAACAAAAAGTATACATACATGTTCTCCAAGTCATACGAACATTTGCAGATCGGTAGCACGAAAGTTCGGAAACTATCTAGAGGCAAAGTCGATAGGAACACCTCGCCTCTAAATAGTCTCTCAACTGCCGGCTACAACGGTGACTCCCGCAGCTCATTTTAATTATATCTGTTAATAATATCACACAAAATAACAAAAAGTATACATACATGTTCTCCAAGTCATACGAACATTTGCAGATCGGTAGCACGAAAGTTCAGAAACTATCTAGAGGCAAAGTCGATAGACACACCTCGCCCCTAAATAGACTCTCAACTGCCGGCTACAACGGTGACTCCCGCAGCGCACTTTTATTATATATATTAATTTTATCACACAAAATAACAAAAGATATACATACATGTTCTTCAAGTCATACGAACATATGCAGATCGGTAGCACGAAAGTTCGGAAACTATCTAGAGGCAAAGTCGATAGGAACACCTCGCCTCTAAATAGCCTCTCAACTGCCGGCTACAACGGTGACTCCCACAGCTCACTTTGATTATATCTGTTAATAATATCACACAAAATAGCAAACGTGTAAAAAGTTTCTTCTTCAAGCCATACGAACAGATGCAGATCGGTAGAACGAAAGTTCAGAAACTATCTAGAGGCAAAGTCGATAGACACACCTCGCCCCTAAATAGACTCTCAACTGCTGACCGCTACGAAGATTCTAGCAGCGCAGTTTAAATGTACATCTGAATAATATAACACATAATAAAAAAAGTATTTATACATATTCTTCAAACGATTTATGTAGATTGGTAGCACGAAAGTTCAGAAACTATCTAGAGGCAAAGTCGATAGAAACACCTCGCCTCTAAATTGTGTCTTAACTATCGAATGCTACGATGATTACTGCAGCACACTTCAAGTATACATATCTGTGAAACTTATGTTTTGTATACTTACAACTAAGTACATATACAACAGGCTTAGCTGTAAAAAAAATAACACATCATAATTGACATATTATAATTTACACTGTTGCAAAAGAAGCTGTTAATTTATCTCCAAAACTCAAGAATTTATCTAGTGGAAAAATCTATGGTTTTATTTTGCTTTCAATAATCACTTAATTGCCGACTATTATGCACAGTAGTCTAACTTAGAAAAACACGTTTGCTTAAAATATAAAAAAATAGTAATTACCATTATCCCACTTTAATATTGTTAACTGAGAATCCACGTTAACAAAGTGTAAAGAATCCGATTTAGTACTATTTCTTTTTGACTCCTATTATGTTAAGATTGTGCACGACGCAATTAATAAGTCTTCTAAAGTGTATTAATAATAATAATCATCTCCTCCGGACCGATTTCAGCCACGGCGGTCAATCTCAAGAGAGATAAGCCAATTCTTCAGTTTATATAACGTAAATAAATAATTAATTTAATACTCTTAACGCTTTAGGTTCATGTACTCAATTACATAAGTGTTTACTAGGCTAATTATTCCGTCCAATTTTTTTCGTACCAACTCCGCTTTGAGTTATATACAATTCACTGTATTTGATTTCAAGAGCAGGATGAGTAATAATAAATAAATACCTTTTTTTTCTGGGACAATATTCACATAAGGCCATCTGATCCCTAACATAAACTAAGCAGCTTGTACTATGGAAACCAGACAACTGATATACTTACATATACTATTTCCTTTTCCTAAATACATACCTATATATACAATTACACCTAGACTCAGAACAAACAGACATGTTCTTGCACACAAATGTCGGTCCTCGGTGGGAATCGAACCCACGACCTGCTGCGTAAAAGTGAAGTATCTTACCAACCACACCAACCGGCTCGTCAGACCTTTGACCTTGATTTGTTTATAATCTGTGGTTTTCATGAAAAATTACGTTTTGTATGTTGGAGTAGTTGCTATTGGTACTTTTAAAGAAAATCAATATATTAGCGATGTGACTGTAATGCATTATACAGCGAATCTGTTAACAAATCGATTTGAATATTCAAATAATAAATATTCAAATTCAAGAATAAGGTTTGTTTATCTTTACTTTTAATCTTCTTGATACATTGACTAAAATACACACATATATAATAATACATAGTATATATTGTAATATAATATAAAAAAAATCGTTAAAACTGAATATACACTCCAGTTATATAGCTAGTAACAAAGAAATTATAAAAAAAATCAAACCTTCATGTTGACCAAACAAACATATTTTCCTCGAAGAATATATTATTAGTACGTCCATACACTTGAAATTGAAAGCTATTGGCTCTAGCCCAGCAAGTTAGTTAGTTAAATAATATAAAATTTAAATTATAACTAATAACAAACGTTATTTTGATAAATATGTATCAATTTAACTAATTCATATATTTATTACATTTTGTTTTTTTTTTTTTTATTGTATAGGAAGGCGGACGAGCATATGGGCTACCTGATGGTAAGTGGTCACCAACGCCCATAGACAATGGCATTGTAAGAAATGTTAACCATCGCTTACATCGCCAATGCGCCAACCTTGGGAACTAAGATGTTATGTCCCTTGTGCCTGTAATTACACTGGCTCACTCACCCTTAAAACCGGAACACAGCAATACAAAGTAATGCTGTTTTGCGGCAGAATATCTGATGAGTGGGTGGTACCTACCCAGACGAGCTTGCACAAAGCTCTACCACTAAGTAAAATACATTTTTATTGAGTAATAAGAAAATCTGTCTTTGATTGACATTTTAAAACTCAGTGCTTGCTCGAACGTGAGACTGCGATATTTGTTTATTGAAGTAAGAAGTAACAGCCTGTGAATGTCCCACTGCTGGGATAAGCCTCTTCTCCTCTTTGTGAGGAGAAGGACTTGGAGCTTATTCCACCACGCTGCTCCAATGCGGGTTGGTGGAATACACACGTGACAGAATTTCAATGAAACTTGACACATGCAGGTTTCCTCACGATGTTTTCCTTCACCGTCAAGCATGAGATGAATTATAATCACAAATTAAGCACATGAAATTCAGCGGTGCTTGCCCGGGTTTGAACCCACGATCATCGGTTGAGATTCACGCGTTCTTACCACTGGGCCATCTCGGCTTTTATTTGTTTACTAAAAAGATGCAAATATGATTTAGCATGGTTGAAATATTTATTGTATGGTTCATTTTTAAGATGTCCGAATCGGAGTGTCTCGTTTGGAACGATATGAGATATTGGTTCAACATTTATTATGGTTGACTTTTATATTTAAATAATGAAATACAATATATCACTTTACTTGGATTTCGTAATGATATAATATAATTGTCTAGGTGTTTATTGTTGTTAACAATAAATGATAACGTCATCGATCATCTCAATAATTTCATCCAATGACATGAGTAATTTATGCATTGAACATCATTACCACAATGCATTTGTTAAAGCAATTATAATAATAAAAAGAACATAAATGAATCAATAAAATAATCATTATTATATAAAAAATACTGCTTCCTTAATATTGTACTGGTCGATGATATAATTGGACAAGGTTTCTTTTAAATAAATCATAAACAAATGTTTCATTCAAGTATATTATTTAACATATACTTGGAATTACGTTTCAAAGTAAAGATCAAATATAATATCACCGCTTCAGAGATATGTCAAGATAGCTAAAAGTACGTAAGATTAATATCAAATTTTTAAACTATAAATATGATGATGGTATTATAATTATAATTAAATGTTTGAGTGTTCAGAGGCCCTTGCCAAGTTGACATTTTACAATCGTAAACGCTAATAGAAAACTAAACAAATGTATGAGAATGACATCTCTCAACGATAAGTCACGTGGTCATTCTCATACAATTATTAGTTTTCTATTAGCGTTTACAATTGTAGAATATCAACTTGGCTAGGGCCACAGATGTTTGTTACTCTTACTAGTCTTACCAGATACTTCTTTTTCTTATTCGTGGCACTCTTGTCAGTTGTCAGAGCGATTGTGGTCGCCATGTAGTACGAATTTATCGGAAATACGAATTAAAATTATGAATTTATTTAATTTAAATAAATTTATTTAATTTCATATCACGTACTAGACGTGTTAAAATTTTCTAGAAAAATTTAGGTTTATTTCCGTTGCTAGCCAATGATACATACTTTTCAATAGAGCGGTTCAAACAATGATTAAAATAAGTTTATTTGCTTTTAAAGGTTAACTGCTCTTTGTTCGTTAATCTTGATAAATTTATGTTTGTAATACGACTCTCATTAAACATTATGTCGAGTATAATTTCTTTAGATTTAGTTTGTTTGTTTTCATTTTTATACTGCACTAATTAAAGATTTTATAGATATAGTACACAATGGTATGTTGATCGCCATATCTAAACAATAAAAAATTGAATTGTTATAAAAAAAAAACTATATTTTTTGCCGGTTCCTGTCAGGTCTATGGTATTTGTCTCCAGTGTAAAATTTTTGACAATCAATAAGATAGTTTAAAGTTTTATTTACATTATATCATTTAATAGATATCAATTCCATCCTGTGATATCCCCAACCGAATTTTGGTTTTGAATATATTAATTATGACAAGCTTGTTGATTTCGCGTTGTGGGTTTTAGCAGTTCTTAGGCAGTTAGTGTATTGGCCCTGTACACTAAACAACTAAATGATGCCGATCATTGGCCACCCAGACTCCGCGCAGCGTCACCTTGTGTTTAGCTTCCGGTTTACAATGATGCCTACACTTTACAAGGATGCCTTTCAATATTAATGACAGTTGATGCGACATATGATACTGTCGGTAAGGAAATGTTTCAAATGAAATAAATATTTTTGATGTGCTATTGGCGCGCCATGGTCCTTAAACCACGACTCGTAGGCTGCGATGAAGAACGGCATAACGTTTTCTTATGCTGTCTTCTCTCCACCGCCGTTATCCTCTCGTGTGTGCTTGCCGCATTTACTGTATACTTCGTTGTTATTAAATTACCATTAAATTAAAATATATATTTATTTTACTACATATTTTGCATTCAATTCCATTTTTATTAATAAATTATTTCAATGACCATCAATTTCGGCGTTTTCCATCCGGCGTTCAGTAACGGTCGCATATTTATTGAAATTTACTATTCAGGTATTTCATTATTGAACTCTTTATATAATAATCGTTAGATAGACGAGAATTGAGAGTGGAATTTTAAGGAAGCGTCACGCTTAGATACTTATTTACATGAGAGAGAAGAAAGATAAGACTTACGATTAGAGAGAGTGAAAGTTATATATTTTAAGAAGTTTCACTTTTAATCACGAGTTCGGCGATGCACGCACAATACTTAAAAAGGTGATTCTTATTTTTCGAAATAACACCATCGTATAGTACTATTATACTGTATCACCCATTCAAAGTGGGTTTATGTCCCATCGCAAGGCAAAGGCCTCTTACTCTACTCTGGCGATGATTGGTGGATTGAAAAAATCTCTGTCGGTAAAACAAATTAGTGAGCGAAAACGCGGGCACGAGCTAGTTTAATATGCTGCTCCGCGTTGCACTCCGTTTTTCATATATATATATATATATATATATATATATATATATTATATATTTATACCAGTATATTTCTCCAAAATTAGCCTATCTAACGGGCGTGTATCCGAACGCATACTTATAATATACATGTGTGTATATAGGTATAAGCACAAATGTTAAGCGTCGGTTCTAAGCCTGTAATAAAGGGACCACTCTAACAGCAACTCCTTTACCTCCATACATATCAGTGGCGATGAGTCTACCCATATAAAAAAAATGTCTTGATTTATTGGAAATCTTGCCGTTTTTGATTCTAAATGCCAAGATTGGCAAATACTTGGAATCAAAAAGTCTTTTTTAAATTGGACTTGTCAAAAAAATTTTGCTTTTTTACTTAAATATTTACTTTTTGTATTACAATAAATACATTCGTCGTTTTCACTTCAAATGTTTAACACATGTCTCTCAATCCGGTAATATTAATCTTTCTACAATACTTGACTTATGTTTCGAAGTGATGTTTAAGAGCATTTACATTAAACCCGACTCTTTTGCTCCTAAATCAGCCACTTGAGATGGTCAGTCACGCAGATGCAACGGTGATTTCGTCCTATATCTCATTTTATGTTTATTATTTAATTTAACATTATTTCACATAGCCGCCTATGTACTATGCTAAGACTGCCTCGTTGGTCTAGTGGCTTGATATTAGCACGTTAGCACAGAAAAGCACGTTAAGCCGTTGGTCCTGCGCCTGAACTCTTTCCGGTCGTGTCGGATTACCGTCCCATCGGATTATGAGAGCTAAGGAAAAGAGAGTGCACCTGTGTTTGCGCACACACTTGTGCACTATAATATCTCCTGCGCAGTTGGCTAATCTCTCTTGAGATTGGCCGCCGTGGCCGAAATCGGTCTGGAGGACCTTACTATGCTAATAGAACATAACATATATATTTATTTTTCTTAGGCTTTTCACTTATTTTTTTGGTTATATTGTTTACTATGACTAAGATTAATATCGAAACCGTCCTCCCCGAACACTTATCATCGTTATCAATCTCGCACACGACGTATCTAAAACTGTCACTCAAGGTCAATATGTAATTATTATCTTAATAATTGATATGTGAACCAGTTATCTGATACTATTTCCGTGTGTATTAAAAAAATGGTTTTAAAATATAAAAAATAAGGAATAATCTCTATAGTAATATAGAGTTTTATTTACTATTTTGCAAATTTGTTTTTTTTATGAAGGTCAAATATAATAACAAAAATCCGTTCGGAAACGAAAATGAACCATGTTATCGAAGCCACGCGAATCTGAACCTATGTTGATTTGATTCGTTTAGAAATTATGTATTTACGTTACGTACGTTTAGAAATACCGAAATGCGATCTTATGAAAAATATCATATATCTATACTCTATACTATTATATAAATCTGAAGAGTTTGTTTGTTTGATCTCTGGAACTACTGGTTCGAATTTCAAAATTATTTTTGTGTTGTATAGTCCTTTAATCGAGGTTCTAGGCTGATTTTTATTCATTATTTTTGTATTAATTACTAGCTGCTCCCCGCGGTTTCACCCGCGTATAATTAAAATAAAACAAAACAAAAATAATTTTTAAATTCGAACCAGTAGTTCCTGAGATTAGCCGGATCAAACAAACAAACTCTTCAGCTTTATTTATTAGTATAGATACGCGGGTGAAACCGCTGGGCACAGCTAGTATATTATATAATAATTACATATAGGTTTTAACAGCAACCACATCCTAATTATTTTGCCTGACGTCCTAACGACGCTGCACCTGTCATGGTCACGAGCTAAGTGTTTATTTTGCTGTGATCCAAAGTAATGAGCCAATGTAAATATAGACACAGGGAATATAACATCAGGATGCACGCGCATGGTAAAGTTCCAAAGATCATTATAACATCTTTGATCTCAAAGTATGCGGCGCATTGAAGATCAATGTACATTAACAAATAAAGATATTAATAGTCCATGTTATGCTTTTTCATTTCTAAAGGACAACGCATGTGAATTTTATTTTGTTTTTTTTTTTAATGATTCTTCTTTAACAAAAAGGTTTTAATATAATTAATATATCGTCTCGCTTGTTCTTGATGAATAAGGCGTTAAAATTGTTTCCTTCACATTAATATAATAATCAAAAACAAGGGTTACGACTCTGTAAATACTTTTACGAGTAAAAGCTTGATCATTTCAAGTGTGTACGTCGTTAAAACGAAAAAGCGTTTGTTTTACGCGTTGGAACGACTATAAATTCATTTATAACATAAACAAAATACCATTTATATACTTATTATTGTGATACATCATTTTATTTATATTACTTAATAATTATTTAGTCTTGAATAAATTCAAAATCACGTTTTATTTCTTGTAATTAATACAAGTACGAATTGTATTTTGTAAAGTATTACAATTTATTTTTACTAAAAACTGAAACTAATTTTGAAATATATTAATTATATTTCCATTCCGCATGTGAAAATTAGTAAAAAAAACCAGCCAAGTGCGAGTCAGACTCGCGCACGAAGAGTTCCGTAGATCTATAAAAACGGCATAAAAAACATGTCTGTGTAAATTATGAGAGCCCCTTAAATATTTATTTTATTCTATTTTTTAGTATTTGTTGTTATAGCGGCAACCGAAGTACATCTTCTGTGGAAACTTCAACTGTCTAACTATCACGGTTCAAGAGTTACAGCCTGGTGTCAGACGGACAGACGGACGGATCGACAGCGAAGTCTTAGTAATAGAGCCTCGATTTACCATTTGGGTACGTAACCCTAAAAAGTTACTTTGCCTAAAGGAAAGTCAAAACAAATTATCTCCGCACCGCCTGAGTCAAACACTATGGAATTGTTTTTCATACGGTTTTTAAGGTTAAGATTATATATTATTAAAGGTAATAAATTATTTATCAAAGGTTTGGTGTTAATTGACTTAAATAAGACGATGATTATTGAACATGTCGGAAAAAGCCATGCCGACTCGAGTGACGGGAGCTTTACTGGCGTGCCCGTGTGAACCTATAGAGTATACAGGGTTATTTTTAATGACCCAGCAACCTCGCAGGACTAGATAGCTAACATCATAAGAAACAACTTTTGTTCTACGACTTTAATTCGATTTCTTTAAAGTCCGTATGTTATATTTCGACGAACTGTCTGAGACTCATCTGAAACAATAATTCATTTTAACATAACAAACGAGGTCGCCCGGATTTTCATTTATTCGTGCTGACATTGCAAATGTATGTTTTGGCTGACCTGACTTCTTCTGTGACTAAGAATAGCATATCCATCGGCTGTCAAGACCGTTAAGTGCATACAATTAGGTTAAATGGTACTCGTATTACATGCAACAAACAAATCGAAGTCTTGTATGAAAACATTGTATTGTATTTTTTTTTCATACAACGGTATAATTTCTAGTAATTTCTGTATGTGTAGAACATCTTATTAATTTTCTATTCGACAATATAAAAACATTAATATTGTCGAATAGAAAATTAAATTAAGTTCTTTGTTCCGTTAAAAAAAGTGAGTCTTATATGTGAGTAAATGTCATCACCATGTGATGTCCTCCAGAACGATTTTGGCCTTGGCAGGCATTCCCAAGGGAAACTAGACAACTAAACTCCGTAAGACCTAGTATAGTACACAAAAGTTTTCGTGAACACAAATGCACTCTATACTCTCTCAGTGAAAGGAAAATCCAATACGACACGACGTAAGAGTTTAAGTACAGGACGATGCATGGGAGTGTAAGCACTGCCAACTTCCATACTCACGACCGGGCTCAGGACCTCTGGGAGGGAGGAGTCCGCTTTCTTATAAGCTATAGTCACAAGACCAATGAGGCAATAAAGTCACAACTAGCATGTCGATCATATCACCTTAAATCTCATAATTCCAATGAATGATGATTCGAACATCAAAAGAAATCTAAGAATGCATATGTATTTAATTTTAATGTTTTATTAAGATATAACTCTAACGAAGGACATCTTAGCAGTATGTTATATATGTAGCAAAGTGTAGGGAAAAGTAGCTTCAACAAAAACATCTAAGGCAATACGAAAAAGAAAACTTAAATATTAGGTAAATTCTACAGCAACTATACGACATCGGGCCTTGAAGCCAGATATCTGTGCCATAAAGCCGTCATAACACGCGCACACTCGTGTCCGCAATATTACTAGTTTCATTCGAAAGTAAGTAAACAATGATTTGAAACCGTACGCTCACATTCGTTGACGTGTATATTTTATTTTCGGCATGACTTTTCAGCGCACTGTCTACTTGTGTAATATATGATCCATGAGAATTGTTCGATGAACACTAGCAATTATGAAACTGCAGAATGTTACTGAGAAGATATCTACAAAAGATCCCTTAAATTTTTATTGGCTCGACCTCGACGATAAAAAAACCTGGGGTTTAAATCCAGAAACTCGGATCTCGTGCGATAAAAATATGGCTTCCTACGATATTGACGCATGACCGATGACCACAAACAGCCACGCACCGCACCGACTCTCCCAACGGAGCGTGCGAGTCTGTGTCGGTCTTGAGATTCAAAGCCATGTTGTCATTCCAAACTTAAAGAAACGGTATCGCTATGGCTTACGATTTCGCACCGCACCTTTGAAATGATTCGACGCACCGCTACAGACTTGTGCGGATGGTACATCGGTGCGGCTGGTCGGCGTGCTTCTGTAATATCGCACAGTGGGAAGTCGCCTTAATATAATAATAATAATAATGGTATTCCTGACCGATTTCGGTCACGGTGGCCAATCTCAAGATATATTAGCCAACTGCGCAGGCAATATTATAGTGCACAAGTGTGTGCGCAAACACAGGTGTACTCTCATAACCAGATGGGACGGCAATCCGACACGACACGACACGACCGTTCAGGTGCAGGACCCACGGCCTTACGTGCTATCCGAAACACGGGAGTGTACACCCTTCCAACTTCCAGACTCCGGGCTAATACAAGAATTTCGACAAATTTCGACAGAAAATCTCAATAACATTTTATTGGCCCGACCTGATATTGCGGCTGGCTACTTAACCAATGAGGCAGTCAAAGAAGAAAATTGATTATTGGGTGTTGATATTTGGGTAATAATATAATTTGAATTTAAATTGAATATGTCATAATTCAGAAAGCATGGTAAAGTCATATTATAAAATTTGGTTTATTTACAAGGATTATGGCCGAAAACTGAAACGTCTTTCAAATATGAAGTGGGACTTAATTATTTGGAATGCCATTAATTTCAAATTTCGCATACTAAAATTTGAAATTAATGATGTTCCAAATAATTAGGTCCCATTCATATTTGAATGACGTTTCAGTATTCGGCCGTAAGTCTAGTCTTTTCAATCTACACCATGCAATTGAAAATATAAGTCCATTTTTGCACAATATCATTATCAGCAAATCGTAATCCACTGCTGGCCTCTCCCAAGGTGCTCCGTGTACTCCGAATGTATACATGGCCTAAGCAAGTATCGAAAGCGGCTGGTGAGTTTTAAGCCGGGACTAACCAGTCGGTCTCGCCACTTACTTAAGATCATGAGTTCACTGGTTCATCTGGCTTGCTTGAGGGTATCTCGTGCTGCGTCATCTCTCTTATAGCTAATAGTCAAACGATTTTACTGTTACATTTCAATACTATATATTAGTTATACTTCAGTTAATTACAGTGTCATATTTATCGAATATTAATTTAATTAAAAGTCGATTTATTGTTATATCTCAGGTTCTCATTATTAAAGCGAGATACAAAAAAAATAACAAAATAAAAACCGACTTCAAACAAAAACAAACTAATATGCACTATAAAGTAAAAAAATAATGTTAGCTATCTAGTCCTGCGAGGTTGCTGGGTCATTAAAAATAACCCAATTATAAAGATTTGATATTTTGTTTGTTTGTTTATTACGATTTAACTCAAAAACTACTCGACCGATATTAAACATTATTTCACCATTAGAAAGCTACATTATATTTAAAAAAAAAACAGAGATCCCTACCAAAAATGGAGTAAAGTGACCCAAGGTATCAAACTTTTGCCTATAAAAGTTTACTTGGCGTGCGCTGCGAAAACTATTGACGGTATATAAAAAAATGTTCTATACAATAGTACTACAATTACTTGATCATAACGATGTTACGGTAGGTGACTGAAAAACTGGATAGCCTATAAAAGATTCGGCCGAGTATCGTCAATTTGCTCCTAGACTTGAAGAGTTCCGTTACCTTGTCATGGATCCCATAATCAGAATCAAACCAAACTGTCATCAAACTACCCTTGAAGTACATCCTTTCCGATAAACAAATCATCGAAATCGGTTGCCGTGATTTTGAATTAATCGTCCATTTGTCGCGCAAATACTTATTGCAAATTTAAGACTTATTTGGTTTTCTCATGATGTCATTGTCGAAACAGGACCAAATTGAAATGGGACAAAACGGGAAACACCATTCAAATAAAAAAGCCAGCTTTCAAATAAAAAAAATCATCAAAATCGATTCACCCAGACAAAAGTTCTGAGATAACAAACAAAAAAAGTTTTTTTGACGTCGGTTAAAAATACACACGTAATAATTAATAATTGTATGTCTAATCAAAAGCTTTTGAACACAAATGTTGTCTATAAAATTGGTCCAGTAGTTTAAAGATGATGTTTGAATTAACTGATATTATACAGTTTTATAACATTACCAGCTGAAAATTTTATTATAAAAATATCCTGAGGCCCTCGCCAAGTTGACATTCTACAATCGTAAACGCTAATAGAAAACTAAACAAACGTATGAGAATGCCATCTCTCAACGATAAGTCACGTGGTCATTCTCATACAATTTTTAGTTTTCTATTAGCGTTTACATTTGTAGAATATCAACTTGGCTAGTGCCCCTGGTACCTGATCTAAACTCAAAATGTCATAAAAATTGGTTCAGCCATTTACACACTACTTAGATTTATTATACATATATAAATGAAGAGTAAAGATAAATTGTCTGTTTACACAAAATAATGACCAATATCATAATCTTTAACTTGTATCTTTATATTATTAAATAACATACATTCTATCATAAGTCTAAGACAGTAACAAATATTTGATACCAGTAAATTTCTAGTCATCAGGTATCCAAAAGTGCCTTCAAACTACTAAAACATACTTATATAAAAAAATCAAATGGACTGCCTCGTTGGTCTATTGGCTAGATATAAGGCAGGGCCCGAGGATCTGGGTTCAAATCTCAAGTCGAGCCAATAAAAAGTAGCAGCCCGAAGTGTGGAAGTTGGAAGTGTGTACAATCCCGTGCATCGGAAAGCACGTAATGGCGTTGGTCCTGCGCTTGAACTCGTTCCAGTCATGCGGTAGTAACCCGCATGACTGGAACGAGCCAACCAATCGGATTACGAGAGTAAGGGAAAAGAAAGAATGCACCTGTGTTTGTTCACACACTTGTGCGCTATAGTATGTCCTGCGAAGTTGGCTAATGTCTCTTGACAATTGCCGTGGCTAAATTTGGTCAGGAGGACATCATTTAACAAATTATAGATAAGAAAACAATAACCAAACCCATCAATCGAAAAGATAATTTTCTAAGTTTTCTTAATCGTAGGAAACAATCTATGTAATGAAAAACGTATTACCTAATGGACATCCACTATATCCATATGAGAATGTAATTGAATTAACCTATCGACCTACATACAGCAAAACACACAAGTCACTATAGATTAATAATCGTGCGACAAGTGACATCCCATTGTTCGTAAGTACCAGTTCCTCCCCGCATCCTTATCGTTCACTTTTATCTCGTAAATCATCGGCTCTGTGGTTTAGTCTTTCTAAGGTAAGAAAAAGTCAGTTAATACTAATTACAGTAAGTAAGTAGTAATTAGTAAAATTATAACTGTTCCTAAATTCAGCTGTTGATAAGTAATAGGCATTGGTAAAGTTGGGATTCGATTCGATCGAAATTTGAAATCGATTAAATAGTAAGTCAATTAGTAAAGACGAATTGAGAACCTCCTCCTTCTTGAAGAAGGTTAATAATTGGTTTAAGTCAATTTCAGCATCTCCCCGGTAAATATTTTCATTTAAATGTTCGATGATCCATAGATCAACATATTGCTATATTCTAACAACATATTGTTAACTATGATTTATTATTGTTAACACAGTTTGACAGGTGAAAATATTATTTTGATTTTAATAATGTCTACTTAATTATAACTTTACTTATCTAATCTCCTTTTACCAAAAAAATATAATAGTCAAACTTTCTAAGCCCGTGTGAAGTGAAGAAGTTCTAATATAATTTTAATACATTTAACGGAGCCAAGCATAACGATCTAAAAATAAATATGATTCTTTATATATGAGACGAACAAAAAATATACTCCCTAAGATCTACTAAAGAAGAATAATTAAATATGGATCTTATATTAAATTAACCACGTATTTATATTCCCATATACATAGATTGTTTTTAACTCAGAGTTATGTTCTTTGCTCAGAACTAATGTTTGCTCCCTCTCCAAAATAAATATAAACAGCTAATAGAGTCGTCACGTTCAATAAACACTTATGTCAACATCGTCAATGCGATCACGATTATGACTTTTCTCGTTGTCATGTTCCATCGAATTCGTATCCGTGTAAATAATAACATATGTGTAACAATTTAGTTCAATTACATATATCTTTTATGAATTTAAGTTTAATGATATTGTTTTTTTTTTCTAATTATATTCCTTTTTAGAACTGAATATTAAAGACTTTAAAAGGGTATTATGTAACTCTAATTTTACGCAAATTTCAAAATTAAGCAATAATTTATTTAAAAAAACAACATTGATAACTAAGGCTTAGTACACAATATATTATTGATAAAAAAACGTGGTGTTAGCATTCTTTGATTACATTCATAAGTCATTTCAGTAATTTCATTTCATAAATAAAATAAATAATTTTATTTATGAAATGAAATTACTACTGAGTTACTCGTCGGTTATCTTTTAGTAAAATCTGTATTCCGAACCGGTGGTAAAAGTGCTCAAAAGAACGTACTTAATTATATACTTATTTTTGTTATTATATATTCCGTTATACAGGGTTATTTGTAACGACCCAGCAACCTCGCAGGACTAAATAGCTAACACCATAAGCAACAAATTTTTGTTCTACGACTAAATAATTTGTTAGATTTTATTTTCATACAAAAATAAGTATTAATTTATTTCCCGCTTGAACGTTTATAAATCTATGCGCATCGCAAAGATCGACGCATCGAGTCGTCCTTTCGTTTATAAATGAAATATGAGAAAATATATCTAAAAATGTTACGACAGTACTACAAAAACTTGTAAAATCATTTTTTTTTATGTATCAAGTTATGTCCGTATTCGTAAGTTTTGTAATTTAAAGAACCTGCATTGGAAGGCAGTGACCGTCGCGTAGGAAAATTCCGGTCCGTGCATCGCCTGCACTTTGTTCAATAATCACTATTTGTATATGATAACATAATCAAATAGAGATGGTACTCGTGTTAGCTTAAAGCTTCATATTTATCTTCAATTTGTACGTATTGAATTAAATGAAAAACGTTATAAAGTTTATGAACAATAAAAAGTTTGTTAATTATTTACAACTAGCTGATACCCGCGACTTCGTCCGCGTTGATTGATATATTAACCAAGTTTTCTTATGTACGAAGGAAAAAACATCAAAAAGATCGCAAGCAATACTTTGTTTAAAAATACATCACTGAACACGCAGTGCATATACAAATCGTTGTTTCTTGAAACTTTAATAACTTTTTATTAAATTAAGATATCGCTATTTTTTTGATAATGGCCAAGTGTCTAGGAAATTAAATTTAGAAAATTTAATTGAAATCTATCCAGTAGTTTTTCCGTGATGCGCGCACAACTGCAGACCTCTATCATTTTATTTATATAGATAGATAAAATTATTGTTAAAGCTTTTATTACAACGTAAAACAACTTTAATAGCTATTCAATTAATATTTTTTTATTTATGATAAGTCGATTGATATACAGTGACAATGTAAGGAATATTCTAATATACCCTTACACCGTCAACGCGTCACCAACTTTGGAAACTAAAATATTGTCTTGTGAGCCTTACAGTTAATTACTGAACCGCGAAACTAGAATAAAACAAAGCTAAGTACTGCTGATTGTAGAATATGTAATAAGTGGTACCTACCCACCCAGACTGGCACAAAGCCTTACCAAAAATATCTTTAGAATCTGTCCAGTCGTTCGAATGTGATAGAGTAACAAACATTATACACATCAAGAGAGATACTAAACTTTAGCATTTATGGGTAAAATTAATAAATAAAAATTTTAACAAAACAAAAACCGACTTCATAGGAAAAACAAATTAATATGCACTAAAAAGTAAAAAAATAATTACGTATTCATCTATAATTTGATAATTAACTTACTATTTTCTACTCATCAATATGTAGGTACGAATGTGTTGAGTGGTTGATAATGTATTTACAATTATTGTTATTTTTGCAGTCGATGTCAGCCAAGTTGGGTTTATAACTACATACATAGTCAGTTATAGGTGAGATGTGCTTGTGTCACACGCGCAACTTTACGAGGCGAATAAAAGTCAATTTGTAATGTGTGTTTTTGTTTGTTTTTAAAAGATTCCCGTATTATTATTGCTAGGTATATTATAGTGTTTCCTTAGCTGACTAATCTAACCAAACTATCATCAAATAACCCTTGAAGTATACTCTTTCAAATAAAAAAAAAATCATCGAAATCGGTTGGCGCGATATTGAGTTATTCGTCCATTTGTCGCGCACATACCTCATGCAAATTTACGACTTATATGGTTTTCTCATGGATTCCACTGTCAAAACTGGACCAATGGGAAAGCACCAGCTTTCAAATAAAAAAAAAATCATCGAAATCGATTCATCCAGTCGAAAGTTATGAGGTAATAACGTCAAAAAAAAAGAACATACAGACGAATTGATAACCTCCTCCTTTTTTGAAGTCGGTTAAAAACAAAAAATCTATTTTATAAAATATGGTAATTAAAGAGGTCCTTAGTTAAAGCCCCAAGTTGGTCCAATAAAAAGAGAGACATTCTTAGGGACAGCCTAGAATACGGTGGATAGCATTGTTGACATTCCCGCGTCTCGGAGAGGACGTAAAGCCTGGTCCTGTGCTGGGCGGATTTATCATCCTAACGGATAATGAGCAATTGTGGCTGGTGCACTATAATATTATTATGTCCTGCGCAGTTGGTTAGTCTCATACGTATAAATAAAATGATTATAATGTACACATTTATTTACACAACGTATGCAACAAAATGTTATTTTGATTCAGATTATTTTTGAGAAAGACCACCGTAGCTGAAATAGATGAATCATGATCATCAGATATGAAATATTTAACCAAATTTATGTCGATATTTAAAGCTGGTTTTTTGTAAAATGTCGACCAATGACATCGCGTCAGTTGATATCGATGACCAATAATATCGCATTAATTCGGTGTCTAATTTGTTTATTTATGTTTATTCCTGTCGTGGTTGGAATAGATACATAATATGATAATCTTATACATAATATTGAGAGAGTTAGACGTACTGTCTGTTAAGCAATCAATACAAACTATAATATAACTACGTAATACGTATATCACGATTATCAAACGAATTATTTATCCGAACTAATTCTGAATCACGCATAAAAGTCTATTTTAAAATTTCGTTTCCTCGACATGTCTGTTAAATTGTTTAATTTAAAACGTAATTACGAGACTTGTTTATTATTTTATATTCTTATGTCTTAGTTTAATACGTTTAGAAAGGAAATGAATGTACACTTTTGAGCTTGAAACATCCCAGTGAGTAAATTTTCTTTGATATATGCAATAGAGCCGTTTATTTCGTATGTATTTATTTTGGATATCTGTTATTTTATTAGTTCAAAAACATATTATTTCTATACTAACATTAGAGAGAGGAAATATGTGTTTGCTTGTAATCGATAAACTCTGAAGTTATTGAACCAATTTTATTTGATTCTTTCACTATTAGAAAGTAACTATATTTATTTCAGTAATAATAATGTTTTAGTTGGTGGAGGGCTTTGTGCAAACCCATCTAGTAAGGTACCATCCACTGCTGTGTTTTAGTTCGATATGTGAGTGATCCAGAGTAAATACAGGTATAAGGGACATAACAGATTAGTTCCCAAGGTTGTTGGCGTTGGTGGCGTATTGGCATTGATATGTACGGAACCGTAAATATTTCTCACGGCGCTAATGTCAATGGGTGGTAGTCACCACTTACCATCAGGTGGCCTATTTACTCGTTCGCCTACCGATTTTATTAAACAAAGTCTTAAACAATGGTATTTGTAAAGCAAGTCTCACAATGTATAAGTATGTAACTGATCGTCTGTTTGTCTGTGCGCTTGTGCACGATAACCTTAGAAACGGTTTAACAGATTTGAATGAGGTTTTCATTTATGTATTTTGGCTAACTTCACTTAAAAATTAGTGTTTCTTTTATTTCAATCCGTTCATAAATAATAAAGTTATGTCAATTCAAAAATCACGTCGATCATTTATTCGATAAAAATGCTATAAAATAACTTTTCAGTTGTATTGGCTGAAAGTTTAGCTACCTATAAATGATAGTCTGTCTGGGATTGATGATATATTGGTACGCCACAAATCAATAAATACTAATATCCCGTGAAAATACTGAAATATTATAAGTCTGCTCGTAGGGATTTCATAATTTATACGCGGGTGAAACCGCGGGCACAGCTAGTATTGAATATAAACGAATTCGAATGTAGCATTAAATAATTACTCATTGTGATAATGTTTTTGTAACCGATCTCAATTTTGGTGACCATACTTAACAGAGAATAGCCAACTGTTCGAGTGTGTGTCACGTAACACACGAGGCGCAAGTGCAAAAAAAAAGTAAGAAAGTAGAACGAAAACTAGAAGAAAAAGTAAGGTAGTAGCTTAAAGAAAAGTATGGCAGCCGTCCTCCTCAGGGCCGTCTGAAATACGGACACGTGAGACCTCACGCATCCACGACCCCAGGGTTATACCATATATTTTGAGCCCCGGGCTTCGGGGCTGACCGGATCACAACAACAACAACAAACATTATATACTCTCTTCTTAATGAAACCAGCAGACGAAAAACAGCTCAATTCCAATTTTAATATAGGATTTTTTTTATTTCAGTAAAATTAGTTGCGGGACAGAGAGAGTCAGTGGTGCTCCTTCGTACCAACATCACCCGTCTCACGGCGAGAGTCATAAGAGGCGCCGGCTTCGATCTTCAGCAAGTTGAACATTTGTAAGTAAAATATTTGAATAAATTAACGGACAGACAAAATGCCCTATTGTGAACATAAATCATAATATAAAAGTACATAGTACAAGTATAGAAGGATTTCGCCGCCGTGACACTTATTTTACTTTTTGAATAGTTGGTACGTGGTTTTATTGCCTAATTGATGTTATGAAATGGTCGTATTTAAGAATAGCCAATTTAACATTCAATTAGTCCTACAGGAATTCTCAGTAACGGCTCGCAAACAGTTCACTTAGAATAAAACAAATAATTCTATTATTTGTTCCGTTTATCAGTTGATACAACTCGGCCATATTTGCACTATTACTAACGTAGTCGTATATATGGACAAACAAATTAATATAGATTATTACGAAAATAATATTAATTATATGTTGTGATTATATAATTTGAATATTTATCTTAATTTTTTTATAAATTAAGAAGACTATTTTAAGGTAAATGATAATAAATATCACGAACTTAAATCGTATACACAGAGACTCCACTTCGACAGAGCAAGCTCACTTTACACTCGAAGAAAAATAAACAACATTACCTTTCTTTATAAATTAATTCATGGACTTATTGATTCATCCGATATCTTGCAATACATACAGTTTTTCAACCCTCGTCCAAATAGTCGCCTGCGAAACTGTAAGACCTTTTCTCTTCCTACCTCTAAAACAAATGTACTTAGCCACTCGCCCTTATACCGCATGTGCTTCTCTTATAATAGTATTAATTTGTTCTAATTATGATATTTTTACTGACCGTCCTATAGCCTCATTAATTTTTTTATTAAAAAAACTATTTCATTAGCTTCAATTTAATTATTAAAAATTGCTTAATTATTAAAAAGCTTGGCTTTTGTTGCTACCATAGGCTAGACGCTAATTTATACTTAATAATAAGCGCATGTCGTGTCTACATCAAGAGAAATGTAATCATATGTTTTCATTGATTGTCATTTTGTTTTGTAGACCTATGAACATAAAATAAAATAAATAAGTAAAAAAAAACGAAAAAGAAAAAAAAACATACAGACGAATTGCTATCCTCCTCCTTTTTGTTGAAGTCGGTTAAAAATGACTAAAATTTAAAACATTCACGGCCTCAGTAACATTCATTAACTGGCTAATGATAACATTTTCAGGTCCGTGATGGACGCGCCTAATTTAGAACACGTTGCAGTTGAAGATCTGACCAAAATGCCTAATCTCAAATCTTTGTAAGTACGAGTATGTTTGAAACGAACGGTGATATCATGTGAAGTTCATTGCATTTATCTTTTTCAATTACAATTTTACAAATACATTTTCATTACGTTTGTCTAACTATAAATAACGGAATTGTGTGTTCCGATCACGGTCTTATACGCAGGTCTCTAAACAACTAGTGCGGGGACGTCGTCGGCTTATTGTACCGTGGTTGCTACTCTGTCCAATTTAAGGCCGCCAGAGGCATGACGATAGATCATTCAAAAATTATTATGCATGGAAGACAAAATTATATTACTTGTCCAAAATTATACAAAAATCAACAAAACGATATAACAATTATTAAATAACACAATACTTGGGAGAGAAATATATACGCCGCCTTACTCAACCGGCACGTGACCGCATATAGCGATAGCAACGACGTACAGCGGCCGTTTTCGCGAATTAAAAGTTATGTCCCAATTGTACCTATCTCTCAACAGTGTGTTGTCCCAATCGTACCTATCTCTCCACTGAAATTGTACTCGGTTGATAGACCTGTATACAAGACCGTGGTTCCGATTTAGATTCATCTATTTACAATTGCGCGGAAATGTGTTAATGCGTGGGTTCTGATTAACATCCATTGTTTTCTTGAAGCAGATTTTATATGAATTTGATGATTATTGAATTAGTATTAGTAGTATAAACAATAATTTCGTGTTTTTTTTCTAGTTTTATAACACAAGCACCATTACTGCATAGAATCCCACCGCTACCAGCGCTGCCTGAACTGCGCACATTGTACGTATGTATTTTTTATGACTTTTTCGAAATAATAGAATATTTTTCGTATTGTTACTTGAGCAACGTGGAGAGACCATAGTCCAGCAGTGGGATATGACTATGGGCTTTATTTTATTACATTTATTTTTAACCAAATGTAATGTAACCAATATAAGTATGTGTAATTACTGAGATTAAAATTTCTGTTTGGTTATTTTTCATTTGATCCATGTTCATTACAGCAAAAAAAATATTTTTATTAAATATAATTCTAATCAATTTCTTCTAGTATTATAACGACATCAGGCCTGGTGGAGGTTCCCAACTTGAGTCACGTTCATGACAAGAACAGTGCGAACACATCCCTGCCGTACTTGCAGGCCATGTAAGTTTCAAATTATTGTAATTATTTTTATAATTATTTAGTGGTTTTACTTAATTTAATAAAACACGAAGTTTTTTTAAGTGATGTTTATAACAGACTTGTAATATCCATCTAATTCAAATAAAACTAACAATAAACGTTGGAGATATCATAGTAGTAAAATATATACTGTTTTGTAGGTATAGTGGCTTGCCTATAAGGCTGCCAATCTCGAAGAAGCTCGAGTCGGGCCATAAAAAATATTAGGCTTTCGACAAAACATTCTTAATATCAGCTTGGCCTGTAATATGAAAGTGTATACACTCCCGTGCCACGTAAAGCCGCTAGTCCTGCGTCTGTATTATTTTCAGTCGAAATATACATGTTTTTTGGAGAAATCCGAAAATTAGTTTGATTTTATGGTAGTGTAATAATAAATGTTTTAATTTTGATAACCGTTATATTAATGAAAAATAAGTTATTTTATAAGTCTGTATAGATGTATATATATAATATGAGGTTTATATGTTTATTCCATGTGTCCACAGAGACCTCGAAGGCAATCATATAAAACGTATCCCGAGCCACGCGCTGCGAGTCCGGGCTGACCAAGTGTAAGTCAATAGGTATATATACTTATGCTATTTTCTTTTCGTTTTTAATATTCCTTTTTATTATTTCCGTTTTGTAATATTATCTAGTTTTATTTTCTCGCTATATACTCAAATATGAGTTGACGAATGTTATTGCAATTCAAATTTTCACAAAATGTTGTATTAAGGAACTTCATAATTGACTTTAATGTATACCTATAATGTTGTATAATTGTACCTATAATGAAACATACATTGTATATTATAACTATGCTCATATCGTAATAAGTTGATATTACTTCAATCTCTTATTATGAAAGATTATTAAGGCCGAGATCGCTTTCTGCCCATAACGTCTGTATCGTAATTAGTTTATTTATGTTTGCGAGATTTTTAATTATGTATTATTTTAGCTTGCATATATTAATATATATTTATTAATAAAATTTATTATATTAGTCTTGTATGTTATGTGACAAACGTTTATGTTATTTCAGTTCATTGAATTACAATTTGATAGAGGAAGTACCGGCTCATGCTTTTAAAAATTCACAAATATCAAAATTGTAAGTATTTATATTTTATTACAAGTCAGCTTTATTATTCATGTTCCTAATTATCAATTATACATATTTAGACGTACGAAACACTATGACCGGAACTGAGTTTGTTGACTAAATAAGATCATTGATTGTTATTTTTTTAAGGAGTTTCAAAGGAAATACAAAGTTAAGAAAATTGGATGATATGGCCTTTGCTGGAAACCTACTATTACGACAACTGTAAGTCTTGATAATTATAAATTATTTTCTACACGGCTATGTCCTTATTACTGTAAATATTTTGTGTACTATTTCGCTATTATACACTGTCATTTATATATCGAAATATCTTTGAAATATATGCTATCTGTACAGTAATTAACTACGTACGTTATATTTGTAGAACAACAAATTGATTGCAAGTCTTTATTTATTTTTTTACGTATCTCAATAAAAGCAAAAGTCATAAATCATAGTTGTAGCAAATGACGGATGAAAAAAAAGTATAAATATATTTTTTGGAGAAAAGTGTTGTTATATAAAAAAACATATTTATTATTTTAGGGATCTAAGCAACACAGCCATCACGTCGCTTCCAACGAAAGGTCTAGAAAAGCTACAAATCCTAAGAATAGAAAAGACGCCTTCACTAAAATACATTCCATCAATATATGAGTTTCAAGTAAGTGTTATTGCCTCTTTTGATAGATTTCTGATAAGTAAGCCACAATATAAATAGTAGCCAAGATAATCCACTGAAGACTAACACACATTAACCATTAACCAATGATCAATATGTGAGTTTCAAGTAAGTGTTATTGCCTCTTTTGATAGATTTCTGATAAGCCACAATATAAATAGTAGCCAAGTTAATCCACTGAAGACTCACACACATTTATCATTAACCAATGATCAATATGTGAGTTTCAAGTAAGTGTTATTGCCTCTTTTGATAGATTTCTGATAAGTAAGCCACAATATAAATAGTAGCCAAGATAATCCACTTAAGACTCACACACATTAATCATTAACCAATGATCAATATGTGAGTTTCAAGTAAGTGTTATTGCCTCTTTTGATAGATTTCTGATAAGTAAGCCACAATATAAATAGTAGCCAAGATAATCCACTTAAGACTCACACACATTAATCATTAACCAATGATCAATATGTGAGTTTCAAGTAAGTGTTATTGTCTCTTTTGATAGATTTCTGATAAGTAAGCTACAATATAAATAGTAGCCAAGATAATCCACTGAAGACTCACACACATTAATCATTAACAAATGATCAATATGTGAGTTTCAAGTAAGTGTTATTGCCTCTTTTGATAGATTTCTGATAAGCCACAATATAAATAGTAGCCAAGATAATCCACTGAAGACTCACACATATTAATCATTAACCAATGATCAATATGTGAGTTTCAAGTAAGTGTTATTGCCTCTTTTGATAGATTTCTGATAAGTAAGCCACAATATAAATAGTAGCCAAGATAATCCACTGAAGACTCACACACATTAATCATTGACCAATGATCAATATGTGAGTTTCAAGTAAGTGTTATTGCCTCTTTTGATAGATTTCTGATAAGCCACAATATAAATAGTAGCCAAGATAATCCACTGAAGACTCACACACATTAATCATTAACCAATGATCAATATGTGAGTTTCAAGTAAGTGTTATTGCCTCTTTTGATAGATTTCTGATAAGCCACAATATAAATAGTAGCCAAGATAATCCACTGAAGACTCACACACATTAATCATTATCCAATGATCAATATGTGAGTTTCAAGTAAGTGTTATTGCCTCTTTTGATAGATTTCTGATAAGTAAGCCACAATATAAATAGTAGCCAAGATAATCCACTGAAGACTCACACACATTAACCATTAACCAATGATCAATATGTGAGTTTCAAGTAAGTGTTATTGCCTCTTTTGATAGATTTCTGATAAGCCACAATATAAATAGTAGCCAAGATAATCCACTTAAGACTCACACACATTAATCATTAACCAATGATCAATATGTGAGTTTCAAGTAAGTGTTATTGCCTCTTTTGATAGATTTCTGATAAGTAAGCCACAATATAAATAGTAGCCAAGATAATCCACTTAAGGCTCACACACATTAATCATTAACCAATGATCAATATGTGAGTTTCAAGTAAGTGTTATTGCCTCTTTTGATAGATTTCTGATAAGTAAGCTACAATATAAATAGTAGCCAAGATAATCCACTGAAGACTCACACACATTAATCATTAACCAATGATCAATATGTGAGTTTCAAGTAAGTGTTATTGCCTCTTTTAATAGATTTCTGATAAGTAAGCCACAATATAAATAGTAGCCAAGATAATCCACTTAAGACTCACACACATTAATCATTAACCAATGATCAATATGTGAGTTTCAAGTAAGTGTTATTGCCTCTTTTGATAGATTTCTGATAAGTAAGCTACAATATAAATAGTAGCCAAGATAATCCACTGATGACTCACACACATTAATCATTAACCAATGATCAATATGTGAGTTTTAAGTAAGTGTTATTGCCTCTTTTGATAGATTTCTGATAAGTAAGCCACAATATAAATAGTAGCCAAGATAATCCACTGAAGACTCACACACATTAATCATTAACCAATGATCAATATGTGAGTTTCAAGTAAGTGTTATTGCCTCTTTTGATAGATTTCTGATAAGTAAGCCACAATATAAATAGTAGCCAAGATAATCCACTTAAGACTCGCACACATTGCCGTTTCTGTAACCTAGACGAACAGACGTGCCTGCTCAAACGCGAAAATTTAAAGAATAGAATCTAAAAATGCCAATATAAGTCACCGAAAATAAATATTTCATTGATCATAAAAAAAAACACCTTTTAACTTTCGATTCAAAAATATCAAACTTGGCTCAAATGATTTCAAACTAAAATCGAACTAACTATTGAAATATATTCCTAAAACAATATATAATCTCATAAAAATTAATTTAATTATACCTATCCGTGGATATATAGCTACTAAATTATCGAAAAGCATCAAATAAATAGATGTATAACAATTGATGTACATTGATGATGTACAAGCAGGTAATAATAGTTGCAATATCGATTGATTGCATCTGCGCAGGTCCGTCTGGGGTCAGGACTCCACCCTAGCCCGGCGATGCACACCCTCCCTAATATATACCTATAGATAGGTACTTACCTTTAATAATCAGGCGCACTGGGCGGTGCCTGGTGAACTTGAGCTTGACCGTTCTTCTCCCGTCATTTCTTCTTCTTCTTCTCTTAATCTTTCTCCGTAGCTGTGCCACTGTTTACATTTATTACAATTTTAGTATTTCGAACAAAGATTAACATAATTAAATATAAATATTTATTTGTCTTATTGTATAAAAAAGGGACGGTTAATATGCATTAATGCATTATTTATATTATATAGGTATGTATACTGGCATACTGGTATATGAGCAAAATGTTAGATTATAATTTAATCTTCTGTATGAAATAAATACAAATGAAATGTTGTTAACTATTATTCGATCAAATTGTGTCAAATTTTGTTTAACAAACAAAAAAAATAATTGTAAACCGAAGTTCAATATTGATGCATGACCTACCTTAACAATTCTAACAATCCGAATTTTTCTCCAACTACTACCCGGATATCATTTATATATTATAGTAATTATTGTTTCATTTGGAACTAAAAGAATGCACTTTTGGTATGCAAATTACAAGATGCACGTATGTTTCAAGCACTTGGAGAAGGCGTTTCTGACGCATCACTTCCACTGCTGCGCTTTTGCCTTCCCGGAGAGGCACAACCCCGCCAGACATGCGCTCTACGAAACGCAGCTAGCCATCATGGCGCAGGTATTGATTTTCGATTTTTTTTTAAATCTTTCGTTGCAGGAATTGCAAGGAGCGACGAAAACTTGCTGAGCAAGTATTAAGGTAGAAAAGTAGATTGGTATAATGAAAAACAAATGAGGATGGGCACCGAATCGCGACAGAGATACAAGCTATCCTTTTTTTCGTCTTTTTTCTTAATTTAAAGACAAAGGATTGGATTGGAAGATTTGGTTGATAAATTGCAATGTAGTAAGGAATATTATATTAAAATTCGACGGATTCTATTCGATTTTGAGTTTGAGAGCAGAGAGCAGAGAGCATGCGCACTGAGTTTGAGCTTGAGAGTTTTGAGTTTGTCACTCACGTCTGAAAATATCTAATATTTTGAATCCTAACGAATAATAATTCAGAATCTGATAAAATGAAAAGAATCAAGAGAGAAAAAATTATCTCTGACGTTTGCAGCATAAGTACGAGTATGCAGGCAGCTCGCAAACATGGCGACCAAATATCGATTTTCGATTTTTTTAACAATCTTTAGGAATATTCGAAAAAATATAACAAAAACTTTTGCAAAAAATATGAATTTTCTAATCATTAGGATTAATATATTGCAAAGTAATAGAAAACTATACTGAATTTAGATTGGAAACGAAACATAGGTAGCCCTATTGTTGCAGACAGACATGCGCACGCAGTTTTCCAATACGACACGTATTGCCTATACACATATTATCTATAACTGTATCTAAGTATATTTTAGACGAGGAAAAATATATATTTAATTGAGGTAGGTTAGGAACCATTTTTCCATTTACCAGGCATGCGCATTACGCATGAATCCCGACCACGGCGCAGGTTTTGTGCAAAATCAATATACTTGTTGAACATATATTAATGGACAAAAGTAAAATTGATACTGACTAATAGGAGAAATATAAATTGAAATTAAAATAAACCGTAACAAATTACGTCTTTTAGTTCTCGTTTTCACGCATGCGCAGTATAACGTGCATTTAATTATGAATTCATTTATTAATTATCGATTTTCCCGTCTTGTCTTTTAAATTATTCAACGGAAAAATCTTTTGGGACAAAAAAGCATAAAAAAAAGGAAAGATAAAAACCAAATGACTTTGTATTTAAGACATATTTATGTATATTTTATTAACGACTTTAATTTGAATTCGCATCGCGGCTGAGCAATCTGCTAAGGCAAAAGTACCTTCGACATTCAACAAGTAAACCGGTAAAATTTTAGAACGATTTTTAAAAATAAATTTATATATAATAATAATTATAATCAGCTTCGCAACTCGGCATATATACATATATATTAATAAATAAAAGAAAAGAAAATAAAATAATAAAATTTACGAAAAGTATACATACCCTTTAGCGATGGCTGTAAAACGCTCGACGATGAATTGAAAAGCTATTCTAACATTAATAATCCCCATTATAATTAATTAATTACAACTATTCAGTACTCCGATGTTGATGGCTATAAATCTGACTAAAAACTGATTCAAAATGGACCCTCGCCGAGCTACGCCTCGCGACGGCTGGTGGGTGGAAAATCAATAGTCTCGCAAATATTGAGAACTTCACTTCGTACCCAATACACCTGTATGAAGTACACTAAATTATTATAGATGTATTGCCTGTCTGTGTTCATATAGCAACATGTAGGTAGGTTGTCGGAGTCTGGACGTTTCGATGATATCATGTTAATTATACTTATGTTGTTTTTCATGTATGCAGCTCTAGCAGAGACATGGGTATAGAACGATTCCAACACTAAAATATCACAATTTTGCAATCAACCATTCTTTATATACTTAAAACGAAATTTACATCACAAACAATAAAATCAAATGATGCTAAATGTTTTTTGTAACTAAAGTTATCGATTGCAATGGGCCCGATTCTACGAAGCGAAATTTGCGAGTTACGACTTACCACTTGAAAAAATATAAATTAAGGTTTAATTTCCTAATCGTATGCTATTAATTTTCTGTCAATCTTCATCTCGTAAATCTGAACGAAATATGCTGACATGGATAGGAGTCGTTTCTGTCGAATATATTTTTTAATATACATATATTAGTCTTCAAATCGAAAAAACTAATATAAAAAGCCGAACTAATATTATAATTGCGAAAATGGATCATAAGGAAATATTGCATACACACTTCTAGGCTTACAAAAAAGGACATAGTGTACCTTACAGTTTACACCAACCCCTCAACTAGTATCATAGAAAAATTGTTTTAATGAAAAACTAACATCATTTACTCTATACATATGTATAAATGCCTTGCGAAAAAGCTTTGTTGTGTAGTGACAGGATGATTTTTTAAATATTGTTAGCGACAATTAATAATAATTACTAGCTTTATTCTCAAAGGAAATATATATATAAGGAAAAAAGCTTAAGACTGAATATAATAAAAAATGCAATTGCATTCAGATTTCAGATGCTTGGAGAACACATTAGGCAAGTACATTGTATATATATAAATATATACATATAGATGTACACAGTACATTTACACAAATACATTAATAAGTTCTGTTAATAAAAATTAAGTATAATTTATAAATAATTTACTATGAAGTGTAAAGATCAGGGCCGGGTTAACCACGTAGCAAGAGTAGTAATTGCTACGGGCCCCGCGTAAAAGGGGAGCGCAAGGGCAAGTTATGAGTAAAAAAAATGGTTGTCTGTAATGTCGGTTTACGGACGATAGTTAAACGTGACAACGTCATAACAAAACATTGATGAAATGACTGCCATCGAGTGAAAGAGATAGATGCGGTGCAAGCGTACAATCAGCGTAACGGGACAATGAGCGTAACGAGACAATTTTTCGTGCATGCAGCCAGCGTTCATCGATTTATTAGACGTTGTCACGTTAAATATATTTTATTAGTTTAAGAGAGAATTCCTATCATCAGATCAGGTCAGATCAATGGCTCATGGTCGCATGCGCAAGCCATCCCGACCAGACGGAGAGGATACCGCTGGTTTTTTTAATGGATATTCCGGCGCCTACACAAAAATAAACTAAAAAGGCTCCTTCGATAAGTTGCTACGGGGCCCGCTCTTGCTTTTTCTGGCACTCGTAAAAATAAGGAGAAATATAACACATGGATCTGCACCGGATAGTGACCAGCGAAATGTACGAAATAACTCAAGTAAATGGTTCAACCGGGAACTTTGGCGCACCTTGAGAGAAGCCTATGTTCAGCAGTGGACTACGTTTGGATATTGATGAAGGGTTTCAACTGCTAGAATGGCGCTACTGTAGAGGGCTTAAGATGAAGTTAACATTTATGTGTTAATTGTGATTTATATACGGAGAGAGACTTTTTATATATTTTATTTATAATATAAATAAACCAACGATTATACTGATTGAATATTACTTCCTAAAGCGATTTTTAATGAGAACCTACTGCATATAATTTTTCTTTCAACAGAAATGCGGTAAAAATAATGAGAAGAAAACTTCGGAGCCAAGAAAACGATCCATAAATCTAAAACCTGATACAAAACGTTCGACCAGAAGGTGAGAATAAAATCAAATTAATTCTAATTCAAAATTCACATTAAATATTGTAAATTTCATTTCTATAGCATGGGTGAGTTCGACGTGATTTATTGCATTTCATGAATCATGTCATCGAAATAATCAAAATTAGGACTTTAGAAATTGAACCGCAATTAAAATATGTATCTTCCAAATACCATCTTAATGATAAATTCTTAATAACCATTCAAACTTAAAAAGAAATACATAAAACAATATCACAAATGCATGATGATGAACAGATGCTGTTGCTTTTTTTTACACAATTATCGTTAAATTATAAATTGATATATTTTATAATTATTATTAATCGTATTATGTACAAAATTTGTTGGCGATTAGTGTGAATATATATATTATAACAATCTCATTTATCATTACTGGGAAAGGGATATAAAAATAAATTATGTGATAAATTCGTGTATCTACGAATAGATTCGTGTATCGTGTACCTACGACTGATCACATCGCGTATTATGCTGAAATCACACTTCACAATAAAACTACGAGTAGCTATGGAAGCGAATCTATCGTTAATCTTACATTAACAAGAAAATAGAAATTAGTCTTTTTTATATTGTATAGGTAGGAAGACGAGCATTTGGGCCACGTGATGGCAAGTGGTCACCAACGCCCATAGACAATGGCATTGTAAGAAATGTTAACCATCGCTTACATCGCCAATGGGCCAACAACCTTGGGAACTAAGATGTTACGTCACTTGTGCCTGTAATTACACTGGCTCACTCACCCTTCAAATCGGAACACAACAATACAAAGTACTGCTGTTTTACGCTAGAGTATCTGATGAATGGGTGGTACCTACCCAGACGAGCTTGCACAAAGCTCTGCCACTGCCTCTGCTATTTTAGCAACATGAAACGTTAACTATTTATGATTTCTCTGAACTGGCATTAACAATAATGAGTGGCTCGATATTTCCCTAGTATGGCACTTACCTTAAAATATATCAGTGCTAGTATTAATCGTTACAGTTCGTAACTATTTGAGAAACCTTTCATCCCCTACGTCCATAGATTTTATTTATGCGTTTATAAATTGAAATTATTTCGAGTATCATAAGTTCCACATTTATAATTTGTAATTTATTTTGCATCAGCTACATTTGGATTTTTATGTAACTATTGAATTTATACATTTTACCAGTGTCTACGATGATACCTCGACTGAAAGCCAGGATAACGGTTCTTGGGCAAGCGACGAATACTTCTCAGACTCCGGCAGCTTCGAAGACTACGATCAAGGAGACTTCCACGAACCGGTCAACAACAGCTTGGGCGTTACCTATTTTGCTGAATGCGGCAACTTTAGCTTGAGGTAAATCATTACTAATAATAACTAGCCCAATGTAACAAGTAATATTGTTACTGAAATGATAATTGACGATATTTCATTTTACAGCCGACGTGAAGTGGAATGTACTCCGCTGCCAGATGCTCTAAATCCTTGTGAAGACGTGATGGGCTGGTCGTGGCTTCGCGCCAGCGTCTGGTTTGTGATAGCCGCAGCTGTGGTCGGAAATATAGCCGTTTTATTAGTCCTTTTAACAAATCACACTGAACTTACTGTACCTAGATTTCTGATGTGCCATCTTGCTTTTTCCGACCTTTGCACGGGATTGTACCTCTTCATGATAGCAGTGGTTGACCTCAGGTCTTACGGAGAATTTTTCAACTACGCCTACGATTGGCAATACGGCGTGGGATGCAAAATAGCTGGATTCTTGTCTGTATTCTCTGGACAATTGTCAGTCTTCACTCTAACTATAGTGACGCTAGAGCGTTGGTTTGCAATTACATACGCAATTTACTTAGAGCGAAGAATTTCTTTGGGAGCTGCAGCGAAAATTATGATTGGAGGTTGGATGTTCTCTATACTTATGGCTGGGTTGCCTCTAGCTGGAGTTTCGGATTATTCTTCGACTTCTATTTGTTTACCGGTTGAAAGTGAAGGAATTGAGGACGCAGTTTATCAAGGGGGTTTATTCTTGACAAATGCAGTCGCATGGGTGACAATAGTAGTATGCTACGTACAGATTTACAGATCGTTAGGAGGAGGTGGTGAAAAGTATGGCGGTAGAGGAGCCGCAGCAGCGGCTGAAAGACGGATAGCGAATAAAATGGCCCTCCTTATTGGAACAGATTTACTATGTTGGGCACCGGTTGCGTTCTTTGGGGTAACAGCGCTGGCTGGTGTGCCTTTGGTCGATGTCAGTCATGGGAAAGTACTTCTAGTTTTCTTCTATCCTTTGAACGCATGTGCGAATCCATTTCTCTACGCAATCCTGACGAAACAGTACCGCAGAGACCTCATAACATTAATCGCAAGAACAGGACAGTGCAATTGGTTGGTGGAAAGGTATAAACTGGCAGCGACTCCCCCTCCAACGGCACATACCAATCCTTCAGCACCAGCAGCACTTGTTCCTCTAGTGGATTACAATAGATCGGTATCACAAGTCACAAAGAATGGAGAAGCAGATATATTATAATTATAAGAAAACCTTATTTAATAATATTATTTTGATTATAAGAATATTTATTCTATATAGTCTTTCATTTATGCCTGTTGAACAACTTTTGTGTAAATTTTAAAGATTTAGCCTTATTATAATGTCTTGTCATATTAATTAGCATTTAACATTCAGATTATAAAATACAAAAGAAAAAAGCAGTTTTTTCTACTTGGTGGTTGAGATTTGTGCCATTCTGGGCATGTACCACACTTATATTTGTATTACTAAGCCGTAATACTTATCATTGATCTGCTCCGGTTTTTAAAGTGAGTAAGCCATTGTAATTACAGGCACAAAGGACGCATCTTAGTTGCCAAGGTTGGTGTATTTATGGTGTAAGGGATGGTTAATCTTACAGTCTAGCTATTTATAATAAAATAAATAAATCACAAATGGCTTCATAAATATTAAATAATATAAAAAGAATATAATATATATATATATGTATATATAAGTTAAACAATAAAATAAATAAAAAAATAAAATTCAGTTATAACTTTTTTAATAATATTAACAAAAATTATGTTAAAAATATCTGCGCTGAATCGTTTAAACCACTGATCACATTATTGTCAATGTATTCAATCACCAACTTATCACCTTCTAACAAAACCTCCGTACTTAGCAATTCGGAGACATTTACATCCATTTTCAAAGGACTTATACAATAACCATCTAACTGTCTGAACAGCCTTAATTTCGTGTCACTCATTTTGTTATTTTCATTTTTAATGTTACAGCTATCACAAATAGAATCTATAGCTCGTCCAAGGCTCCATTTTGTTGATATAAATACAGGTACTGTATCTTTTAAATCTGGATCCAGCGTAACAGATTCAATTTGTGTTATTTTATCTATGTCAGAAATAATTTTAACATTTTTAGCTTGATAATTAGCTGGTTTTTTTATAGCAAAATAAACTCTATCTGCAATTGATACTGATTTTGGACCGAGTGCTTTCTGTTTAATTCTCATCAAGTGAATTTTTGATGCAGTTTTCACTTTTGCCGATGATTGCAGCGCTTTCCTAATATTTTCTGTTATCTGTAGAAATAATTTATGTTGTGTTTGATAATAAAAAAAAAATATAAAACCATAATCAACTGCTTAAACAAACTAAATTGTTTTAAAGTAATTCTAACTCTCTTAAGTTATTTCATAATAACATATTTTTTGTAATTAACATACATATTATTAATATATTATTATTGATTCAGACATTTTAAAATTATAAAATTAAAACGCCTATATTTAAAAAAAGAAAACACTTTAATCAGCTTACCTTATCTTGAAGGTGCTTATTAGCTTCGTGAAACTGTCTCCTCGGAGCTTCAAACTGTTCTATTTTAGCTGCCATTGTCTCATCATCAATTTCAGGACAAGAACTGAAATTATTAAGGTTATCATGTACTACACTAATTACTTTTGCATTTATTTTGTGTGCAAATTACGATAAAAGATTATTTATCTAACTGTATAATATTGTATTTTTACATTTTCTTGCATAAAATAAGGAATTAAAGTCTACCTAATACAAATTTCAATTATGTGTAATGTGTAACGTTTTATAGAATAAGTAAATACTTACGGATGAAATCTATGTTCAATACAATAATGTTTATTGCATTTATTACAAAGCATTTCGTGGAGGTTTCCTTTCCTGCAACCACTTTCTGAACATCGATATATTTGATCATCACTTTGTAAATTAATATCACGGGGCTTTGGCGCAAGCTCACAGTCTCCAGAAACACAGTGTTCGTTAAAGTGTACTCGACAAAACACCATCCCACATTTGCATTGAAGAGGCAGAAAGTCTACCTGATTGCATATTGGATTCTGGCAGTGTTCACCAAGTGAAGGGAATTCCATATTTGCTGTTTTAGTATGTAGTGACTTCACAAAGGCTTTAATAATTATACCCTATTTCAACCACAACAGGAATAAACATAAATAAACAAATTTGACACCGAATTAATGCGATATCATTGGTCATTGATATCAATTGACGCAATGTCATTGGTCGACATCTTGAATAATCTATGACATTCACTATGGATACGCGAAAAGATGGCGTTTTCAATGTCCGCGAAGTTGTATTCGGAACTTTGGAAGTTAAATTAATGTAGTTATAACTAGTTAATTGGAATAGTGTTGTATTATGAATAAGGGTAAATTAATCAAGAACTGTTTACAGTGCATAATAATGCAGAACGATTTGACAATCACATGCAATTTGTAAATCTACGGTGTGTTTACATTTATTTCTATTCCCATTGGAATAGGATATATGTAATAAAGACCTTTGTTTTAAATATTTAAAAAAAAATTGTAAAATGTAATGGCACAATCACAATTAACCGGCAGTTTTATATTTTGACATTTGACACTGTCAAACTGACAATATTTTGTTTGATTTTTTCTGTTGATAAAGGCAAAGATATTACACTATACGATTGTGCAAGTTAGATCAACCTTTAAATAAAATATATAAAAGATATTTAAATTCTACGTGCGGAAAACTATAGAATTTCGGTGCTTAACCAATTTGAAACGGTTTCACCGATATTGTTAAGGGATAACACAGTAATAATACTTAATATATGTAAATCTAAAGCCACTAAACAAAAAAAAAAATTCATTAAAAAAAATAATAACTAAGCATCGTTCAATACTGTTACGTCCATGGACATCTGTATAAAGAACTTATATTTTTACAAAATTGATTTTAAAAAAACGACGTCTCGATTAAATTATTGTATTTTAATTCTTTATTAAAATACAAAAATTTAATCTTGAATAATAGGGACTTTTAATAAATTCTATTTCATGCCGTTTAATTTTAATTCTTTTGTTGCAAAATGACAACCAAGTAGATTTAAATATATAATATTTGTACTAAATAAATAAAATAAAACATTTCACAAAGCACAAAAACATTTATTGCATAGGAAAAATAAATTATTTGAGAAAACAAAACCACAATCAAGTTGAGGTTGCTATATCTATCTTACACACAGGTATAATGAAGTCCTCTTTCAACAAAAATGATAGACTTATTAGAAATATTTTTTCCTATAAAAACCACCAAGTAGTAGATTACAAATGTAGCGTTTTTTACTTAATAAATGCATATCGCTTTATATACAATATACTTTGTAAGTATAAAGAATAGTTTTAAATTATATAAACTTATTTTAAGTTCTGAAAGATTTCTCATCTATATTGTTTTAAGGATAGGGTATAAAATTTTACACATCGACAGATAGTTAACTACATTAATTTCAAAGTATCAATGGCTGCTTGCAAGCGTTCCATTTCGCCTTGAGATTGTGTCAGTTTCTCAGAATTAGCTTTCTGTACTTCGGGTGGCACTTTTGTGGTGTAATCGTCAGCACCAATCGCTTGTTGTAGCTTATTGATAGTTTGTGTTAGAGTATCTTTTTTCTTTTCTAATTTTGTGATTTCCTTTACTGGGTCGATGAGTCCCTGGAAATGTTTAGTTAATGTTAATAATAATGAAGTTTAACAATGTTGTAATGAATGGAACAATCAATTTCTAATATTATAATTTTAATATATATATTGGGCTGTAAGAGTAAACTTTTCGGCGTTATTTATAAACATTTAGCATGTTTTTGCATTACGATTTACCTTCAGAACTAAATGCACTTCAATTTTATCCGAAACCGTTAAAATTGAGCAGCCCATCGGCGGCGGGTCATCGCTCAGCTCGCTGTTTGCCAACGATTGCAACTTCCTGAACAACTCTCGAACCTCTTGCAAGTCATCAGAAATCAGTAAATGCGCCGTGGTCTTTTGTTTGTTCGTGAGGTTGTACTCGGACCGTGTTGAACGAATGAGATGAACAATTTTAAGAGCGGTATCTACGTTTGCCTCTAGCTGTTCTGAGCGCCAGGGTGTATCTATTTCCTGAAAAATTAATATAATTTTAGATATAATAATATGTTACACGTGACTGATATGAGATACCCGACAAAATACTGGCGGGTTATAATTTTGTGTAACTGTTAAAAATATCCAGTAGACACACTTAGTAATTGTGTGTGTGTTAGTGTGTCCGTCTGTGTCTGTGAGTGTACTGTGTTCGCGCCCACACGGCTCATATTATTTTACATTATATTATACTAAGTTACACTTACAGTGGGATATTCAGCCACACAGATGGATGGACAACTCTTGTCCGCTCTAGGCAGTCGCTGGTACAATTCCTCGGTGACGAAAGGCATGAAGGGACTGAGTAGTTTGAGTCCATACTCCAGTGTGGTGTAGAGAGTAGTACGAGCTGCCACTTTCTGTTCTTCTGTACCCTGAACGAACACCGGCTTCAGGTATTCCTGGAAAAGAAAAATATTTCTTTCGTTTTTATTGCTCCAGGTATGGTTTATTATGAGACTTTAATTAAGTCAAGCCAGACAGCCAAGACAAATAAATCTTTTCTAAAATTAAATATCAATTTTCTCATATTTTTTTAATGATTTTATAACACGACTGACGACGAATTTATAATAGGCGAATAGTTTGTTTGTTAGTTTGTTTGAACGCACTAATATTTGGATTACAAGCCCAAATAAAAAAAACTCTATGTAGCCCATTAATTTGAAAAAAAAAAAAACTTAGTTATTTAAACTTATAAAAGCACTATCACACTACAGCATATGGGTTGCAGAGTAGTAATTACATTAGATTATGTTGTCTATTGCGAGGAATTAAAGCCGCATTCACCTACCTATCTATGTTTTTACTGGCTATCTTTTAATTAAATAAAATAAAAAATAATAACTACAACATTTATTTAAACTCACCAAATAAACGTCACAGAGATCGTACAACCATAAGTTATAGCAATGGGTGGTTGCGGATGGAAAGTCGTACGTCTGGAAACCGGTGTTGACCTTCTGCACAGCCAGCGCTAGTCTGGACAGCATCCAGCGGTCCATAGAGGACAGTCCTGGGGGGAGAGCTGGAGGGTGTGACTGGAATAAAAACATTAAATCATTATTAATTGGGTAATATATACCAAATTGTAAATATATAATATAAAGAAATCTCAATTGGTACACATTTCAACTGTTAACACACCCAACACAGGATGCTAGATTTCATGCACTCTGTACCATAAATCTATATATCTCAGCTAGAGCAAAATACCACAATAAATATAACTCATAGGTCTAAACTTGCAACACTGAGTTGTAGAGTCATGTGTTTATGTTTATTACTCATCTCATTTATCTTGAGGTTACCTGCATGTGTTAAATGAATGTGACAAAGTTTTGTTCAATATTGTTATCTATATAAGTATGTATTTACAAAAGAAAAGTAGTATATTTAGTATATCAGTTGTCTGGTTTTAGTACAAGCTCTGCTTAGTTTGGGAACAGATGACCATGTGTGAATGATGTCCTTGGATATTATTATTATTAATCTAAATAATAAATCTTCAAATCTTCTTCTTAACATGAAAAGGTTCCATAGCCCAGCAGTGAGTCATTACTAGACAGGCTGCTACTTTACTTTCCCACTTTTTAATTCACCATATATACTCACTCATACCTAGCGACACAAAGTATTGTTATGTTTAAACTGGGGGCGGCCCAGAAAGAATGCACGAACACCTAAGGTAAATACTATGTAGTCTATGGTAACTGATAATAACGAATTTTAACAAATATTAAGTTAAGAGTTTATCAAATAAAATAAACTATAAATATCTTCGAATAAGCAGATTTGTTTAGCGTCCGTGGTAATGTAATGTAATGTAACCTTATAAGTGGTGTCTGGGGGGAAGTACATGAGCGCGAACTTGTCGGCGTTCCACAGCTTGTTGCAGAAGAACCGGTAGCCCTGCACGCGCTGGATGTCCAGGTTCAGGTCGCGCCCCTGCGTCATGGCGCACAGCGCGAACCTGCGGGACACATACCGTGAGACCACTTTATTATCAATGCATCATTATTATATTTAGTGATTGTAAGCTAAACAAAGGATTTCAATTTATATCGGGCAGATGACAGTTGATTGTCTTGGAACATTTTTTTTATATATACGTACATTATTATAGTTTTATATTAAAACACTGTAGTTCTATAACTGATTTAAACTGTTGTGATTCGCTGTTTAAATCAAACATATTCATTTGCCCTTTTTATTACTCAGCATAGCCTTCTATATTACAAGGCTACTTAGTATTATAATTATACTAGCTGTGGCCCGCGGTTTCACCCACGTATAATTAATTACATTTTAATGAATAAAAACAGCCTAGAACCTTCCTCGATAAAAGGACTATACAACACAAAAATATTTTTTAAATTCGAACCAGTAGTTCGTGAGATTAGCCGGATCAAACAAACAAACTCTTAAGCTTTATATATTAGTATAGATTGGGGGTTAATAAAAATGTATAATTCAAACGTGAATTACCTCAAAGCGTCCGTTCCACATTCGGGAATACCATTCGGATAGTCCTGCTTCTGTCCTTGCTGGGCCTTCTCGATTTCCTTTGGATCCAGGTTCGAGTCAACCAATTGTGCATGAAGTTGTTCCAAAGTGATGCCGCGGACTACATCCACTGGGTCTATCACGTTACCCAGGGACTTGGACATCTTGCGACCGTGGGCGTCTCGGACCATTGGGTGGAGGTACACTTCTCTGTTGATAAAAATAAGTATTTTAATTGTGTAATAGGACTGGAATGTTAATGGTGTTCTCGATAAGTTAAAAATTACTAAGGCTATTGAGGCGGTATTTTCAAAAAAGACTAGCCAGCAACGTATTTGGTTTGGCACACAAAGCCACAAATACACTCTTTATTCTAACACTAATAATCCAGTGGAAAATCAATTGAACACAACTGAAAATAAACCGGATGTCATGCTGAGTGTTTTCCTCGGAATGTTCACACTGAAAACTTTCAAAGCTTGACAGAAAAACGCAAGCAATTATATCCCCATATGGTATTTGAACCCATGATCAGTTTAGAGTATCAGAGATACTCTTGTTGTAACCCTGAAGTATCACATCTTTAGAAAAAATTATATAACTTTATAATACAAGGGAAATTATTTCTATATAAAATAAATTAGCTTTTTAAAATATAATTGGTTCTTGTATTTATCGAATATAAAAAATAAATCAAATATCAGAAGTTTCACAATTCTATCTATACTAACTTGAAAGGTAATTTCCCTAGGAGACGTTGTCCGAAGAAGACCATCCTGGCCACCCAGAAGAACAAGATATCGTGACCGGTCTCCAGGAGCGTGCCCGGGTAGAACGCCTGCAATCATATCACTCGATATAATATTTTTGTAAACAAAGACATTATTTGAAATAACAATAAAGCTAAGGTTAAATAACACAGCTTATTGTTACTGTTGGTGCTTAAGTAATCATTAAATAATCTTCAAATTACTTACATATTGTTTAATTAAAGAAACGTCACAGGAAATACTATGAAGAATACAATACCAATAACAATTTATAAACAAGACCTTTTGCACTACCAGTAATGTGGATAACATTACTGGTAGTGCATCATAGTATGGCATCATGGGGGCAAAAATCATGTTTCTATTATTCAGATAAGCCAATAAGGAAATTGGAGGAATACATAAATTAAATATCTTTAGAAAATTCATTCTAATAAGATTAAAAGGAACCAAGGCTTCATTGTGCATTCCGAATGACTGAGGAGTAAATATAATTAAAATTTTGACCTTGAAACGATATGATATTTCAGATCTAATATATTACGGATTCGTGATAAAATGGCGTTTCAATGACGGCGAAGACGTTATAGAAACTTTGGAATTAAAATTAAATTGACTGACTGACTGACTGATTGGTTGACTAGGGTTAATATATTTATAAATAAATATGTATTAATTAAGTGTGTAATGCATAATGTAGCAAAGCTATTAGTAAATTCATACGATTATATAAATGTTGTTTGACTACATCTGTCATTTGAATATAGTATACATTGCTTTATCATTCATTTCGATTATTAAAGCATCCGTTTTATTTAGCTAGAAAATGCATTTACCCGTTTCCCCCCACACGGTGGGGGGTATGTGGGACTCACCGACACTGAGGGTGCAGAATACCCACTAAATAAACCAGAGCTTGCGCATACTACCGTGTCATTATTAAAGCGTCCTGATGCAAATTTAACGAATAGTTACAAACCTGTAAATCTTCAGTTTGGTCTGGCCATCCGAAGACAGAGAAGGGGAACAGTCCGGAAGAGAACCAAGTGTCCAACACGTCCTCATCTCTTGTCAGCTTGATATCTTCCACGGGCACTTGGAACTTCGAAGCGGCTTTTGTCAGAGCTTCCTCTTCAGAGTGGGCTGATACCCAACGTTCTTCTGCATCCTATAAAATTGTTATAATGTAATAGACTGTTATGATGGGTGATCGAGAGATCATCTTTATTTGTAAATGTTTTAATTATACAGGATATTTTATATTGACAATACTACGTTTTCTATAAATTTAGCAAAAATCATAGACAACAACAATTACATATAGATGAAAAAGTTATAAGTGAATATAATGACAATTATTTGTACATGCCTGCAGGTATTGTATCATTAGTATTTTTTAATAGATACACATATTATAATATAATAATTAGTATTAGGATATATGAATAATGTATGATACATTATATAAAAATCTCGGTTACTGTTTGCTTTCAAAAAGTTATTGAGATTATTGATGTGAGTATAATTTCACCTATTGGATGAAATCAATGGATGTCTTTGACGAACTAAAAAATACTAATGACTAAGAAATTTCTTTTTAAATATATGTGTAGTAATGCAATGTAAACTGATTGTTATTGGGGACGTATTAAATGTTAACTGTTTTCCAATATTTTTGTGCCTTCAATTGAAACGTTTGATAGACAATTCAAACGATTAATCAAAAATTTTAAATCGATTATCGACTCCCGGGTTAGAGAGAATAATTATGTCCATGAATGTGAAAGACAAAATTCGTGCAGCTAAAGTTTGGATTATTTTACTATAAAAAATGGAATATTATTTAGTAAAACTATTCGAAGCACGTAAACGCTACAATTAAACGACTACTAGCAGAAATATGAAAAAAACATCCATACGTGCATTCTCTCGCCAAACAAACGAATGCAAGTACATAATCACAGTGCATCTACTCATCCACTACAGATACTCCAACGACGCTAGCCGACGCGCAAAATAATAAAACGCAACACAAAACGAAGTCCATGCGACAGCCGACTCCCTCTAGCGGTAAGGAAGGGTAGTGAGCGCGTACGGGGTCGCGCCGGCCGCGCCGCCCGCGCCGCGCGCCCTTCTTGCGGCCCGAGCGCGAGCGGCGCCGGCGGGCCGCGCGCTGCGGGCACCGACCGCACCGACCGCACCGACCGCACCGACCGCACCGACCGCACCGACCGCACCGACCGCACCGACCGCACCGACCGCACCGACCGCACCGCCGACGGATGCCGAGCGCCGGCAAGAGATATCGCAATTATATTATTCACCGGTCGATGCAGACTCATATATTGCGTTGGTACGAGTTATTGTGACGTCGGTTACCTCGCTGGCCGGCAGGCCGACGCGGTAGGCGGGTATGCGATGGCCCCACCAGAGCTGCCGGGAGATGCACCAGTCCCTGATGTTCTCCATCCAGTGGTACCAGATCTTTTCGTGCACGTCCGGTATCACCTTCAGGTCGCCGCTCCTCACCGCCTTGATCGCCTCGGCCGCCATATTGTCGCAGCGAATGTACCTTTGAAAATTTTTGCAAAATTAATATACACTAATTTAAATGGACAAGCTTAATATTACCGAATGAAACTCCTACTTTTATTTCACTTTTCCATCCTTAACTTATTCTACTGTTTATAAGGCATCACCGATGACGTCCCATTATAATCTAATAATAAAATAAAATTAAAAATTCTAAGAAAATAATATCTTCGTTTTTCTACAACTTTAGTTTTTCATATCAAGTAACGTAAATACATAAGTGCGCATGTGTTTACTATGTAACATGTATGTATTTAACATACCACTGCGGTTTGAGCATGGGTTCTACCACATCCTTGGAGCGGCTGCAGAGCGGTACCACCATAGCGTGGTCCTTCGTCTCTTTGTACAAGGTCGCATGTTCAAGAAGCATTACTATCTCACGTCGGACGTCGAAGCGTTTCTTGCCCTAGGAAAGTAAAATAAAAAATATTATAACAGTTATTATTTATAATATTAGGTAGGCAGACAAGCAAGTGGACCACCTAATGGTAAGTGTTAATCATCGCCCATAGAAGATGGCATTGTAAGAAGTATAATTTAAAAACAACACCAAAAAAAATAAAAATATATTAGAGCCTCAGTGAAACTCCATTGCCCACATCCTCATAAAATAAATTGGTATGTATATGTAATCTAGCGATATAAAAGGTTCGAAGTTGTGTGTTGTGCTATAATCATAATCAATCATAAGGGGAAATTAGAAATACGTGAATTATTCCTTAATAGCATTATTCATATTGTTAAAACAGATATTTACAGCAAATGGTCCACAGTTGTCCAGCATCCGGCCCTCGTCGTCGAAGATGGTGATGAAGGGCAAATTGTGTCGCTTCCCGATCTCGTAATCGTTCGGGTCATGCGCTGGTGTTATCTTCACGGCACCTGGAGTTTAATCAACCATTATCAGAAACAAGAAACAGAACAGAATGAGTTTACTTGGTGGTAGGGCTTAGTGCAAGCTCGTCTGGGTAGGTACCACTCACTCATCAGATATTCTACCGCAAAACAGCAGTACTTGCTACTGTCGTGTTCCGGTTTGAAGGGTGAGTGAGCCAGTGTAATTACAGGCACAAGTGACATAACATCTTAGTTCCCAAGGTTGGTGGCGCATTGGCGATGTATGCGATGGTTAACATCTCTTACGACGCCAATCTCTATGGGCGTTGGTGACCACTTACCATCAGGTGGCCCGTATGCTCGTCCGCCTTCCTAAGCAATAAAAAAAGCGAGAGTGAAATTTTGTTTTGAATGAATACTAATTTACCACTTTAGAAAGACATCTGTTACTATCGGTACGTCTCCTATAACAAACAGTATAATACCTGTTCCAAAGTTCATATCCACGTATTCATCTGCAATGATTGAAAGCTTCCTCTTGACGATCGGATGTAACAAGTTTCTTCCAATCAGATGTTTATACCTACAAATAGATATATTGTTAAAAACCTAGCAACGATTATCCACCACCCACACCGGCTTTGCATGAGTAGATAAGTTTCTACATAAAATGTTTCTACCATAAACGTGCACAGTTTTGTAAGGCAGTCGGCATGATTTTACCAACGTCTTCAATGTAACAGCACTGGATAACTTATCATTCACATAAGAATACTGTGATAAAATTTACTAACTAATAACTAACAAATAGTTGGCCTGTTGTTGGTCCAGTTCCTGGATGACAACTTAGGGTCGAAGTAATAGGAACTCCCCGTTTGAAAATCAACTCTCCGTGCCTCGAAAAGAATGTAAAGCCTGTAAAGTTTGGTCTTCGTCCTGCGTCTTAACGCTTTCCTGATCATTCCAGTTTTGCCGTTCTATCAGATTTTATGAGTGAGTGACTAAGGAGTGTACTCGTATTTGCGTACACACTTGCGTGTTAGAATATGTTCTGGGACCTACTCTCCATCGAAAATGGAACCGCCAAGAAATCGGTCAAGATTACATCACGTGATGTTTTTTTATTACTTTAATATGTTTTGAAATAGCCGACAATATTATGCCGAATGTGCTCATTCGGCATAATATTGCTTAAGTGGAAAGTATTGATGCGTAACATGTGAGCGTACCGGGCGTCTTGCGGGTGCACGGCGACGGCGACGTCTCCCAGCATGGTCTCCACGCGGGTGGTCGCCACCACCACCTCCTCGTCAGAGTCCTCGACGCGGTACGCGAACAGCACCAACACTCCGAACTCCACCTGGAGTACAATATACATTGAAATTATTGTGCCATAATAATTATTTTATTTTTATATAAAAGAACAAGAACTAAAATAACTATAATGATTTTTTTATATGTTATGTAATGTAATGTATGTATTGTACCAATTATAGTCTGTGCACCAAATCTTCTACATGACAATTATAGTGTATAAATATTTATGGATTCATTGCAGAAGTAGAGAACGTACCTTAAAGTCATATCCAGGTATAGCCAGCATTGTCCGACCAGTCAGCTCTACCTTGTCTACCTCTATATCAGATATAGCACTTTTCAGCGCACATGACCAGTTCACGAGTCTGTTGGCTCGGTAGATATCTCCTGCTTCGTGTAATCTGATAAAGGCTTCGTTGACAGCTCTACACATGGAGGGGTCCATGGTGAAACGGACACGCGACCAATCTAAAGAGGAGCCTAATGAGCGAAGTTGTTCGTAGATTCTTCCGCCTTTCCTAGGTAGAACAGATAACAAATGATTATATGTTTATAAATTTGTATCCCAGTAGACATTATTTTAAATAAAATTATCTATACTTATAAATGAGGAAACTTTTTTGCCTAACTGTAAAAACTAATAATACATAAAACTTATATGTAAATCTAAAGTTTGTTTATTTAAAAGTTGCTGTTAAAAGTAAAATAAATTGTCACAAATGTTGCTTTTTTATTTTGCAAATCCTTTTATTATATACTGATATTTAGAAATAATATATTTTATTAAAGAAAAACATTGTTTGCTGAATCTATAGAAAGTACAAGTGATGTGTCATTTTATATACTTACTCATTTTTCCATTCCCAGACACGCTTGATAAACTCCTCTCTTCCCATTTCGTGGCGTGTCTTCTTTTCCTCCCTCCACAACTTCTTCTCAACCACCACTTGAGTAGCTATACCTGCATGATCACAGCCAGGATTCCAAAGAGTGGTCCTTCCATTCATCCTAAAAATAAATACAGCTACAAATAATCGGTCAATGCTTAAAGCTCGGCAGTTTAATCAGTGTCTAAAATACAATAAAATCAATGGTGGAATAAATTGTAACAATTCAAAAAGATTAAGAATGTTAGCAGCAATAACATCAAAACTAACAAACTCATAGCCCATAAATAGGAATAGATGGTTTCACAGAGTGGTTGTGTGAGGCAGGAAATGCCTTAAAAGTCGTACAGTTGAGGGTTTTCAGACATTGAGGTGTTATGAATTAAATTTAAAATTCTGACGTGAGGTCCAGAATTTTTTTATTGTTAACACTATAGCTTGTTATTAAGTACTTAACAAGAAAATATTTTTGTCAGCATAGGAGAAAAAGACACTGTGTTTTGTCGATGTTTGTATTTATGTTATTATTATATATGTAAATATTAAATATACATACCTGTGCCATCTCGTTATTGCATCTTCAACGGCATTGGTGAGAGCATGTCCAAGATGTAACGAGCCTGTTACATTAGGTGGAGGAATAACCATCACAAACTTCCCTTTAGGGTTTGGTTCCAGTACTGATTTCCTCTGAAACCATTAAATTTTTCTATATATGACATTATGTCTAAAAAAATATATGCTCTTATGTGAATTGTTATAATATAACATACTCCATATTCAGGTTTAAAAAATCCTTGTTTTTCCCACCAAGCATACCAGGCCGCCTCCACATATAATGGACTGTAAGCATCAGGCATAGATCCAGATATGTCCTTCTTATCGCCTGGTGCAGTGTCAGCGGTGTACACTGCACTTTGTTTTGTTTCCTTGACTTTTTTCTAAAACAAAATATTAAGAAATATAAAGAGATGTTATTTTATGCTATACAGGGTTTATACAATGTCCCACAGCTGGGCTAAGGCCTCTTCTCCTCTTTTTTGAAGAGGCTTTTGTAGATTATTCCACCACACTCCTCCAATGCGGGTTGACAGAATTTCAGTGAAATTTGACACATTTCCTTCATCATTAAGCACAAAATTAATTATAATCACAACATCTGAGCTTTTATATATGGAAGGTTATATAGAATTATATTTTTATGTATTGTATGAAATGAATAATTATCCCAAAAAATTAATAAATGAAGATTAATACACCCATTTCCTACAGAACTTGTGAAAGTAAATGTGAATTCCTAACTGACATTTTGTCTATGGGAAAGCATTCATTTTTTGCTCACCCCTATCAGTATCATTGGTCAGAATATGACATGGTATAATTTTTTTTATTATTATAGCATGTAAAGTATCTATAATAGTATTGTTACTATTTAGAAAATAGGTTGTATCATTTAGAAAATTCGATTAAAAGAGTGAATATTTAACAACAGTATCTAAAATAAAAAGGAAATCTGATGATACTTTTAACACTTTAGACACCAAACCAACACGCATGCATGTAATAATCCTTTCACTAAGTCTCAATGTAGTTTGAGAATGAATTACCTTAAGGTATTTTCTATGTTATTGTTTCGTGGCTATTAGAATAGGTGATCTAACGTTATAAGATCTCCTAAAAGATTGTTACGAAAACATTATAATAACTAACCTCAGGCTTATCTTTCTGCACAGCTGGCACAGTGCTCTTCTTATCCAACTTTGCTTTTAGTTTCTCTAGCTTTGCCGCTTTTTTCGCCTCCTTCTCTAGTTGCTTGGCAGTCTTTTCTTGCGGTTGGTCCCCAGTGGGGCCATTTTCGTTTTCATTGTCTGTCATGTTTTACCGCGAGAATAATATCCTATTTATCCACAAGACAGACACATTTACATTACAGCCGTACGATGTGGAATCCAAGTATCCAAATCGTTACACGGTGACAGATGGCTAATTTTGACTTTGACCGCTTTGACGTTGTAAGTAGATACAACAGAAATTAACAGAAAACGTGTCTATATTACAATGAACGGAGGGTGACAGTGACAAAACTTTTTTGAAATCAAGTTTTGATGAATTACTTCACACTTTAGGACCTGCACTAACTGAGTATTCTTTTTACTTTTTATCATTAAATGTTGATCTTTTTTCCACTTTATCTGTAAGTTAAAAAATAATCTAATATTTTTTTATTTTATTTTTGTTTTATGTATTTACATCTTTTTAAACTAACTTAAATATATTTAATAATATTTTACAGATTATAAATTAGATTAAATTAAATTAGCTTAAATTATTGGAATTAAATTACGCGTATTAATAAATAAATAAATCGTACGCGTAAAAAAAGAATTTTAATCCGTGCATTTTTTAGTCAATAAGATATAAACATTTGCCAATCGATCTATTCGCTCATACAGTAAAGTGCAAGAGATATATAATAGAATATGCATAAAAGCACCGCTCTGCGTATGTTTTTATTTATGATTATTTTCTTAGTTTCTGTTTACAACTTCAATATGGAAGTGGTACATACTCAGACAGAAAAACTAAACTTAATTTAGTTTCTATGTGTACGGGTATATACGTAGCACATTATGAGACATACCTTTTAAAAAAGGTGGTATTTGTTAAAAAAACCGCTAGTTTTTTTCTTTTTAATATTTATAAATGGTCACCATCACCCATTTAGTACCTATATGATAATATGATACGAAATAAACTTGTCAATCGAATTATTATTGAAGTGAAAACTTCTTTAGCAGCGTTGTGCAATTATGTGATGGGTAAAAAATGTTAAACTCGCGTCAGGTCACGTGACCTTGATTGAAAAATCGTAAGACGGATTCTGAATGTTAAATTTTTAATGTAATATAAATTGTCATGTTTGTGTACGATAGCTCAATAAATGAATATTGTATTTTATCACATAAATGAAAGTACTTGTATACTGATAGTTAAAGCAATTCGTTGAAAAACTTTTCCCTAACCATTACAAAATATAAAAAAGCACAACGTTAATATTCAAGTTTTCACTTCTGCCGGCACACCCGGAGTGCAACCCGTTGTTTTTTATTCCTAGCTGTGCCCCCGGTTTCACCAGCGTATAATTATTACATTACGTAAACCAATAGCTCCTGAGATTAGGCGGATCAAACCTTTTATTTGATCCGCCTAATTTTATATATTAATATTAAAGGTATAGGTAAAAACATTATATATTAATTGTATTTTTTTTTTGGATGTTGTAGTCAAGTGCAAATAATTTGGGAAAGTGCCAACAATATTGCTTTGGTTACCACCTTATTTTGCAATCTTGTATTATTTTCTTTTCCGAAATTATGGTAAAAAATATATTATGTACTCTTTATATACGGTCTAATTCATAATATGTTATCGGCGGCTTATAACCTCGCTACAAGTATTAAGTCTTAAAATGTCATTCATAATAGGTCAAAAATTCTTACAAGTTCTATAGCGCAACGATAAAGTTATACAAGCTAGGACCCTACTATAACGCTTCGATATTAGCAAAAAACTTGGTCAACTGACGTTTGCAATTGACATTTGATTTCTATCTGTATTTTCAAAAACAAAACAGAAGTACATTTATTATTATTTTATTGTGTAAATCAACTATATTTTTTTTATTTAATACTTATTTTATTTATATTAAAATTACATATATATGGGTGTTCGACTGTGCTGCCATCTGGTTTCAATGTAAGTAACATATTCAATTAAATCTTTATATCTGTAAAGTGCCATCTATTAGCTAATTCGGGACTTAAATAACAGAGGAAATATTATTAGCAACTTTTTGTTCTAAACAAAATGTAGAATAATAAGTTGTAATTAATAATTTAGAATCAATTCTAGATAATACCAAGATTAATTTTCTTATTTAAATCATTTTGGTATGTAGAACGCATTAAGCTGGTCACTAACATAATACAAAATAGTAAATACATATAAAAAAATAGCGTCTTAAATGTCGGCAAAACTGTTTTCGTAAGTTTGGAAGTAAAATTAATGTGGATTAAAGTAGTTAAGTGAAATATTGTTGTGTTACAAATGAAGATATATTAATCAACTACTGTTTGTAGTGCATTATATAGCGGAGTTATCAGCAAAACTCTTGGAATATTGAAAAGTATGATTTGTTTACATTTATTTCTATTTTCATTGGAATAGATTATATAACGTTAACACTTGTTCTCCGGACAGATTACTATGATAAGTAACGAATTAAAAATCATTTTAACATTAATTATGTCTGTAATAAAGCAATCAAGGGATTATTATTGATAAAAATAAAATTTCCGTAGTAAGTCTCACAGTAAAGGTTTGAAAATATCTTATTTCTTTAGACGATCGTTGTTAAGTAATGTTGTTAAAGAGAACATATAATTCAGTTTATTCCTATTGAGTGTCTTATTTTCTCATGGATCCTTGAGATAATTCTGATGAGGCGACGACATATACTACTTTTCATTTGTAAATATATACTTATATAGGTAGATAAATAAGTAAATGTAAATGATTAAAACAAAATAAGATTTTATTTTATAATATATTTTTGTAATATTAAATTTTCTGTTTTAAGAGTACTGCCTTTAATATCAAGTTTTTACTTCTAATCTTCTCAGTTTCCATTTGAATTGCATGCAGTTCCCTCTAGTATTCAAGTTCAAATGCAGCAATTTGTTCTGCAGGTGATTTTAGTCAATTGATTAGTGGATCTGAAACACTGCAAATTGAAATATTTTAGTATTAAAAGAACATAGACATTGTAACCTAGGTTTAAATTACATCTTTTTATTGATATTAATATACTTTTTTCTTAATTTTTCTAGGTTTTGGACCCATTTAAGAATTTGCAGGCATGGCAGGCGGTGATGGATCCAACAATAGTGAGAAGGTATTGGAGGAGTTGGTGCCACTACTGTGTCCACAAGTACTGAAATAATAAAAATGTATTGATAAATAAAGTGATTTCTGTGTGTATTAAAATTTATACAATAACATACTGCTTTAACATAGCTTGTTTTGTTTTCTTTTCCACACTCATTCTAAAAAAGATGATTAAATCAATTGATTCCATTATTACACTACATCCATAATAAAAATATTTGAATTATACTTACCATATCATTTGAGTTACCGCTGATGTTCTTTCGCCGGTTCTTCTCAGGGCCGGGTGTTTCTTTTACCAACCGATAATAGTACCCAGTTTGACAATCAATAAGAAAGTGTAATATTGTATAAAGTATTTTGAGTTTGAATTAAATTTTCCACAAGTGGAGAGATGTAACATTTCCTGTAAAGATGAATTTTCATATAACAACACAATAATATTTCTTAAATAACTAATTGCAAAAAGCATGAGTGATTTGTATCTCATTATCAAGATAGAAATTCCTACCATGTAAAAACAATGGGATGCAATATAAATTACATGATTTATATTATCAGAGTCAAATGCATTCTAGTCAATAATGAACTCATTAGGTCTTCAGATCCTTTATCAAATCTATTAAGAAAATTTCTTCCTCTAGCCAATTTTCACTTCTCTGCCTTTTTTGTATTCGTTTTCATTTTAAAACTTTCCTCGACAATATAATTATTATAATTTGTTGATACGATTAAAAATCATAATAATGACACAAGATGTTTGATATTTTTTAAATTGTACCTGTCCACAGATAAAAACTCGGTGAAACCATTCTCTATCATTCAATTCATTCATTCCATTTTACCATTTTTTTACGAAATGGCAATCTTGTGTACGATAATAGCATTTTACTTGTCGGAGGTTGTTCAAATGATTTTGAATTGAAAATGTTATCGAACGTTTGATAGGCTATAATGACGTTTTAACAAATATCGGCTTAAACCTTCGATAGGGGTTTTATTATGAATTAGACCGATAGTTGTACAAATTTGACTGAAATAGTCATGTTGACTTTTTTTATCTATTTAAATTAATATTTTTAAGCGTGGCAGTACCATAACCATACATTCTTTTTTCAAGTTGATAATTTAAGTTTTGCCGCGTTCCTTTTATTGGCATGAGGCATCACATCATCCTTGACGATATTTAACTGACGCCATTTTGTTTTTCATTGCGACCGCGTTGTGATGTGCTCGTGTGATTTGTATTCAAAGAATCTTGGTTTATATTTAGATTGATTGTGTGTTAATACATTATACTTTTGTTGTTTATTTTAAATACGAATACTCATCATGTCTGATCGTGAGGTACTATAATTAACAACGCAATTCCGCTTTCGCGCCTTAGCGTTATATTCGCTGATATTTCGTCTATGCGTGAAGACGATTTAAATAATTATTTTCTGGTGTTACAGAGGAGCCGTTCGAGGACCCGCAACGGTTCACGGGAGCCGGCTCCAAAGGCTGCAGCCATGTCGCGCGGTCATAGCAGAAGCCGGTCACGCACGCCGCCCCCGCCAAAAGCTTCCAGCAGGAAATATAGAAGCCCGTAAGTATTCTAACCTATAATTCAACATACTAAAGCGTTTAACATCATGTTCTCGCATTTTCAATAGTAATTATCATTTTTACAAATTGTTGATATTGTTATAACCTCGCTACCAAGACGACCAAGGTTGCGCAATGATATTACCAATCAATCTAAAAAAGCTACAATAACTTCAGTTTTAAGTTAGTTGGACAGTTAGGAACTTAAACAATAATTATTTTCTTTGAAATATAAAAAAAATACTCGTTATATATTCCTTAGTAAAAGTTTAAAGCATGTTGTATTTAACGTTGAAAAATAAAAACAATAATTATAACTTTGGCATACGTTTACTGAAGCTTGTACGAACAAAACAAAAATAATATGAATGCGACCTTTAGCATCATAAAAAAATGATTAAACTTAACGAAAAATATTTCGTAATGAGCATTTTATGAATGGCAATGATTTGCAAGGTTATACTGTAATAGTCACATGTTCAAGGCAATAAAAAATATTTAAATAAATAAAAACGCTGATCAAAGCCATAATTCTTCAATTTAAGTTAGGTAACCTAAGTATTGTTGGTTAGTATATAAAGACTGTTTAATCAATATTTGAGATTACCAAGGGAAATGTTTGTCAATAAAGTTTTATGGGTAGATAAGCATTGTTACGGCTTGGTGCATTTAGAATGTAAAAATTGTTGATAAAAGAATTGTTATTGATAGATCTCAATATATTGTTTTTTTCTGTGGGTTTAAAAATAATAGCATATAATTCAGCCTTGACAAATTTTATATATTGCCTTCAACAAAAGTTTTTCAAGTTTACATATTAGCTATAAGTAATTTGAAAACAAACATTAGGTACATAAACAACATCTGATATATTTTTCTTCGTAAATAATAAACAGAATCCTAAGTAATAATATAAATGTGAAAGTAAGTTACACCGTGTTTGTACACTTGTACGTCTGCTCCACCAATTATTGTAACATTTTGCATACAAGTTGTCAGGGGTACAGCAAAGGACAGGGTACCGAAAACCTGAACCCCCACATGCGTGCCAGTTGTATGAGTCTATCATAAAGTTGCTTTTGATTTGTTGTTAGCCAACCTATACTGTGATACAGGACAAGTATATAGTGCTTGTTTACTATGTTAACTAATTTGTTACAAACAATTTGTACTTCCTTAATGATTATAATGAAGTACAAATAATGATAACTTTGAAATGGTTGTGATTTAAGCAAACAATAATCGTTAATCCATGATGATATTGTCTAAAATGTGTCATCACTATCAATGTCATTACCATATCTGTTAAATATATACCATGATTGTTTTAGTGTTATACTTATTTAGTATTTTAAAATATATAAAAACTTATTTTTTACTGTCTTACAATATAACTTATGTTATGCAGGGAGCTGGACCTAAACAACACTTAAGTGTTACTTTGAGATGAAATTAAAATATTTCTATAAAAGATGTTCTACCGCAAAACAGCAATACTTGCTATTGTTGTGTTCCGGTTTGAAGGGTGAGTGAGCCCGTGTAATTCCAGGCACAAGGGACATAACATCTTAGTTCCCAAGGTTGGTGGCGCAATGGTGATGTAAGTGAGGTTAACATCTCTTACAATGCCAATGTCTATGTGTGTTGGTGACCACTTACCATCAGGTGGCTCATATGCTCATCCGCCTTCCTAAGCAATAAAATAAAAGATTAATAGTCTTGTTAAATGCGATGTAACTGCCTAAATATGTTAAAGATGTCATCTATATTTTAGATGTGATAAAGCCTGAAGAAGTAACAATTTTCACAACACACTCAACCTGTTGTACTTATGATATTTGTGCGATTACTATTATTCTAGAAATTACGTAAAGTAGATATAGCACTGAATTATTATGCCTTCTTATACACTAAATCAGGTGTAGTATTTCCATTTCATAGGATAACAATAACTTTTATATGGCATTATCTACTTGTGAACATGTTACATATAATGGGTAAAGCAGCAGCAAGTAATAAAAAAAGTTTTCAACTCTTCTAATCTATTAAACTATAATAATTTTGAGAGTGCACATCTAGAGATATATCAACACTTCTTCTCATATTAAAAAAATGAATGCAACCTTTTAAGCAAGCTAACTAATAATTTATTAAAACTGAAATCTAAAATATAACCTTTTCACTAGCAATAAAAACAACTTTTCTCTCTAATATCTTACCTAATTTAACTATAGAAGTATAAAACTAAACAGTTTACATATACTTTATTAAAATCTACAAATATATAACCATAAATATATTAACCTAAAAATAAAGACTAAATGGTACCTTGAAATATTTCTTATATTTAATTCAGTTATTTAATTTTTTAAATTTAAGCCATTTTAAAGATTATCCTGGACAAACAGACAGACAAAAAATAAATAAAAAAATACATCATATATGTATGTATGAATTTTTAAACTTAAAAAAAAATGGAATTTAGTGTTGTGTTTCGGAGTTATACTGATTATAATATGGAAATCAATTGTAATTAATAGATACCCTTATATTTAATGGGTCAGCTATAATTTTTAAAATTAATGTGAAAACCTATTGCAGTACACGTTCCCGCTCTGGATCTCCGCGGCGCGCATACCGCGGTTCGCGCTACTCGCGCAGCCGTTCGCGGTCCTACTCTCCTCGAGGCTCCTACCGCCGATCCCATAGCCATAGTCCTATGTCGTCTCGTAGACGGCATCTTGGTGATCGGGTGAGGCTATTGGTACAGAAAACTTTTCATATATTTTTTTTAAACAAAAGGGAACTTCAAATCTTCAAATTTAGATTTTGAGTATATTTTGTTTTTAAATTATAATAGTTAAAATTAAGGTTTTGAGGTTCCTTTATAATTTTCCCTTTTTTTTTATTTAAAAAAAATTTTAATATCACATTTACTAATAAAATATAATTTATTTTAATATAATAATGTTTCCGAAAAAGCTAAATGTTTAGTCAAATTAAATATTTTAGTATTTTCCTCCTCTTAAATGGCTATAGAATAAATTCAAAAGAGAATTGAGTATGTGCTTTTGCCAACAGGAAAATCCGACACCATCACGTTGCCTCGGCGTTTTTGGTCTGAGTCTCTATACAACCGAACAGCAGATTCACCATATTTTCTCAAAATATGGTCCCGTTGACAAAGTCCAAGTTGTCATAGATGCTAAGGTGAGTTTGTCAGTGCAAAATCTTTTTTTTTTGTCTATAGAGACTAATTATTGCAATTATTGGCTCACCTCATAAAAATGTTAAGAACATATATTAATGTATAAACTTATACAGTTCTTTTCATAATAGCAGGTGATAAGTGAGTAAAGTAATTTATTTGGAATAACGTAACTGTATCTTTCTTATAAATTCCGCAAAACTCAACTGATTCAAAAAAGAAAATGCATCCATGCTTCTGTGTTAAATTTACTATGAATGTGACCCTTAAATTTATAAATTAGTGAATAACACTAGTTGCTAAGTCATCTGCAGTAAGTAAAGTATTAATATTCAATATACAAGGTTATTATTAAATATTTATAAATTTTTCATACACGCCCAACAAAATCGTTCTGTAGATAAATGTCTAATTGTACATATTTAATGAAAATAATTATTAAACAAATATAAAATCTTTATAAATATATTAACTGATTACTATTTCAAATAGAAAACTACACTAAACAATCTAAACACTTGTAATTAAAATTAAGAAATACATAATTACAAATACATGTTTTTTCATTTTAGACTGGTCGTTCGAGAGGCTTTTGCTTCGTGTACTTCGAGTCCCAAGACGACGCGAAGGTCGCAAAGAACGAATGCACGGGCATGGAGATCGATGGGCGTCGCATCCGCGTCGACTACTCCATCACGCAGCGTGCGCACACGCCGACGCCCGGCATCTACATGGGGAAGCCCACGCAGTATGTTTGCATCATATTTAAAACCTACACATCTTATCTATCTGTACTATACGATTAGTACATATTCGTTTTCAATGCACAATTATATAAAGATTGCAAAAGTGCTAATAAACCATCTCATGGTAAAAGTCAAGAAGTGTAAATCACACCTTACCACCTCAATGTGCTTCTGAATATAAGATCGAAGATGTTATTTCATGTAACTAATTGTATGGGATCAATTACCCCTCGAAACAGACTTACTTGAAATATAATAATAATTTTACAACTGTTCAATGACTCAATATAAATAAGAATAATATTGAAATATGTCTTTAAAAGGTTCTGTAATATTTCCAACAAAGAAATTACTTACAATTTCTTATAGATGTGGGTATCCTAAGTGTTGGTAGATAAATAAGTAGATTTAGAGTAAATCAACTACAAGATAAGTTGATTCACTAAAGGCCTGCTTGTACAATGACTTAAAACATACATATATTCAATAATAATGTTATGATTAATAATTATGTATGTAATGTTTATTTTTTATTTTGTAGTGTGAGAGGCGATAATGGTTACGACAGGCGCCGAGACAGAGAGTAAGTTAAAATGACATTAACTAATATTTACTAATAGCATATTTGAGTCAATAACTTTGTTAAAGTGAAATTTATATGTAGTTATAAAGTAGATATAATTGTTAAAACGCTTATTGACAAATACATGTTCGTACATCAATATCATTTTCGTTGCGCAACACTTTGAGAACAAAACAATGACAATAGTTAAGTTTATTTAACTTAAAATGATTGAGGTACGCTTTGGTATGGTGACCTAACTAGCTCGTTTGTCCACAGCAGCGACTACTACTACCGCGGCAGCTACCGCGAGCGCGAGCGCGACTACTACGCGCGCTACCGCCACCGCTCCCCGTCGCCGCACTACCGCCGCCGCCGCTACGAGCGCGAACGCTCCTACTCGCCGCGTAAGTCTTACTACCACCCCTAGCGACCCTCGACACTCTTTCTACTCGATGACGGGATAATTTTATGTAAGGTTACGTCGTAATTATAGTACTTACCCCTGAAGTCACTACTCCTATTGTCATTTGATCCAAGTACTGTAACTGCTCGAAGTTTCATTCTCTCTCCTCAAAAGTGCAATGTTTTTATAACAGTAACTGAAATAAGAGCGCTAGCAATAAGTCGTACAATACATCTAGAATCTTCTCACAGTTAGTGATAATTTCCTATCGCTTTCCTTTCCTCCTTGACAAAAATGTATTTATAAATAAATATAGAATTGTGAGTTGTACCAATTAGCATTTACAGTATATTTTTCTTAACGTTTAGAACAACGTTGTCAGCTTCAAGTAATTAGTGCTATGCACTATTTTTATTAATAATTGTAATATTAGACAAAGCTCATTCTTATTATTTTTTCAACCTCGCCGCGCAAGTTTTTATTTAAATCTAAGAATATCAAATTAATGTAAAAAATGGTGTGAGTAAATAAAACTTATTTTCCTCCAATTTCCATTAAAATCAGTATAATGTATTCACCTCATAGAAATTAGATTTGTTTCATTGTTAGTTGCATTAATATTTTGTCCCATTTGGTACTGGCCAAATGTTATTATTAATAGAAATATTAGCTTTCTCATTGGATAATTTGTTAATTGTAAAGATACCTAAATTTCTATCTGTTGTGCTGTTGCTAAAAATGCAATGATAAATAATGTAAAATTAATTTTGAAAAATTAAATAAATAGATCATAGCTCTGTGTAAATGATAAGACGATAACATACTTGTTGTTGATAAAAATGTAATATTTGCATTTTAGTAATAGTATGTCTTATGTGAAACGACAAATTGTATCTAATGCTCCAAAGTAATGCTTCTAAAAGAAGTAAATTGTAATTAGTGTTATCATTAGTGCATAAATACCAAAACAATTATTTTGTATAGTCAATAGATATAAATTTAAAACTGTATATGAACACTTTTTTTTATTCATTCATAATTAATGTTCTCATTTTTCAAATTGCTATTATTCATTTTTATTAAGTATGAATGAACAGAAAAGTGTTTATTTTATAATTAATTGGTAACAATGTTGGACACCATGGTTACTTCCTTCTTTGGATTTGCAGGTCGTTATTAATATCGTGACGCTGTCATCATCAGACGTAGAATATATTTTGATACACCACTACTTCCAATGTTCGCCGGTCTCTAATGCATTTATATTGTACCTGTACGGCCGGCGTAGTCGCGAGATGAGTTTTTTTGTAAGGCAGAACTCTGCCCGCGGAGACGATAAGTTGTTTTTGTTTAGAAGCGATAAAAGGGTTTAGATATAAGTTAGCAAGTAAGCAGCCAGCGGGTGTCGCCTCTAGGATGTATAAAATTAGCTCTAATAAAGGTCTAACACTAAGTCTAATATTGATTTTGTTTGTTTGAAAAGGTATTGAAACAAGAAGTAAAGGATGAAGTTCCTTGAAAAAACTAACTGTGTTGAAGTTTTGAAAATGTTTGATTGAAATGAAAAGCCCTTTCGAAATGGTCGCTGATCCCGGACCGGCCGGTCGCCGAAAAGAAAGTGTCGGCGCCGGAACGAAGGCGCGAATGTAGCTCGGTCGCGAAAAGAATATGATCGACACGTTTGTAGTTCCGAAGCTCAAGCTCGCAAGACGCAAGACGGAAGTCACACGCGCACGCGCAATGATCATATTCTTTATCACACCACTTTTAAATCGAATCGATCCTAACACGTTACAGTATTCTGGTACAGATTATATATATGGTGATCCTTATGCATTTTATCCGATGGTATATATCTATGTCTATTGATATTAGTCTGGTAACACAGTAATTTAGTTGTAGACCTGTTTTGTGAGCGACTTGTTAATAAATTGATAGTTTTCTAATGTCACCACGATTCTTCTTCATTCATTTAATTCTATTCCCACCTATATTGTCCGTTGTCTGTCCTATTTGTAGGTTGATTTCTTCGTTTGATTTTAGTAACAATGGTTATAACCCACACTACTAATAACCGAAGAATTTTCTTTATGTATAGTTGATATAAAAATTTAGTTCCAATAATTTTCCAACATATAAAAAACATGCTAAACCGTATACGGCTTCCATGGTTAGCATTCGTAAAATATTTTTTTAGAGAAATTTTTCTTTATACGGATTAACGTGGGATGTAATCATTCAATTCTGAAATTATTTAGAGTATAAAGTAATATTAGTATTGTAGTGTGTATTTTATGTAAACAAATATTTAATATACATATATTTATATTATATAGACAATGTTTTGAAGATATGTTCTAACCCAACGAAACAAGTTATAGAAGTTTAAAAAAGAAGTTTTTAGTAACAGTGTCTGGTACATAACGTTATGAAATGTAAGTTGAATAATATGCATAACATTATGTAAAAGAATTTATACTCTCACTATAGAAATTGTTTCTCTTTTAAATCTTAAAAACTTCTATTTATGTTTCTGTTGGAACATTTCTGCACAACACGACTCACAAATAACAGTACAATAAAATGAACAAATGTATACAAACAAGTAATGAAACAATGGCAGATTTTTACTGCAAGTAAATTGTCGCGTAATATTTGAAATTGAAAGGTGATATTATAAATTTATCAAAATATTAATATTAGGGGTTCAACTACACTGTGTAAGTTTGAACCTCTAATATGTATAAATATTTTAATAGTAAGAATGCTTATGAGTGTAGGCTACACCCAGTCATTCTTACTTTGTTTATACGTTGTTCACATTTTGTTGTATGATAAAATATACATACATGATTGCGTTAAGTGGACATTTAAATCGCAATAGGCGCGTCGTTTATCATCGTTTTCAAAAGTCGTTGATGTACACGTAGATCGGTAGTTTAGGATAGGATTGGTCAATATATTAAAATAAAATATCTATGTATGCATTATTTTTATTGGGGTATATTTATTACATTTTGTAGTACAATTAACAAAATCTCACTATCGGGTTTTTATTAAAATTCTTATCATTATCTATGTATAATTATAAATAAATACCACAATTCTGTGACGCATTGGCACTTCTAATCTTCATTCGAAGTACACTAACTCATTACAAATATAAATAGGGTTATAACAACAATAAAGGATTAAAAATAGCAATAATAGAAAAAATATAAAATATTGGCTTTGGACGCGATTCGGAGTTTGCACTGTTTAGTTAATATTTTTCAAATATAAAAGTGGAATGTTGAGATGCGATAAATTACGATCTAAGTCATTAAAATAAAATAGCACGACTTCTCGAAATAAACAACATACAATCACAAATTTATTAAACACTTACGGACAAAAGCGGAAATAACATGACAACCGGCAGTAAGCAGAATACGCAGTATGAACCGTGTGAGTGTTCATAATTGATATTTATTGTTTTTTTTTGTTCTGTGTGTTATGGATCTGTTTAATTTTTTCCAGGTTATTATTTGATTTTTGCAGAGATCGTTTTATGCCCGGTTTGCATTGTCGGTAATCGGTCGTGTTTTAGTTACCCAGTAACATGTTGCAATCATTTTTTTCAGTTGCACGACATATACATGTTTTATGTTCGAAATTCACACATGATCAAAACAAATCGTCTCTTTAATATAATAAAACCGGATATCTAACGATTTATAGACCTAAGATTTAAAAAATGATGCCATAACAAAGTAAAGAAAAATAAATGTTATAACTACAGTGAGCGACTACACAATATAACGAGTCTCACAAAACATTTTAAAGAAGCTTAAAACATAACAAGTGTCACAGGTACGACGAACGATTTAAACTATAATTGGCCAAAATGTATTCTAATAGTGCTAAATTACGAAGCTACAAAATGGCAAGATTGAGCATAGACTAGCAGTATATTCTACGTGGCCGGAAACTTACTACCTAGTGGCGAGATAATCGTGAGCGTAGATTTATAATTTCGTTAGGCTAATTTAAAAATACTACATTATTAAATGGGTGGATTGATTGTAGAAGCATACCTTACATTGCGTTTCATTAACGTGCCTAAATGTACTTAATCTATTATTAAGGAATAATACGAAGACCGATATAATATATTTTATTAATGAGCAAAACAATCAGTTTTATAATATTAATTTAAATGTATTTTGCTAGTTTTCTCAAACCTAGGCTTATAAATAGACAAAAAACCTTTTAAACTTTTTTTTGTCAAGTAAAGCAGATTTTTGTTGCGCAATTGAGGCTAGGTTATAATAAATTGTTTATTATATTGCACTAAGTCTTAGCAATATCTGTTTAAATCTGTAAAAAATATATTGAGAAATGAATTTGAATAAATTTTGGGCGGATGCAAATTCAGTCAATAATCTAATGTTTTTTTTTAAATGCAATGTAAGGAAGCTTCACGAATGTTGACAATAAAGCCGCATTGAATAGCAGCAAATTAATATTTTAGCTTTTATAATTTATTATAATTTTTTTATAGATGGATTCAAAGATATGTACTTGTCCTGTAAAATTTACTATGGACTATAGGAAAGTGGCAAATATTGGAATTGTAAATACGTATGTAGAAAACTAGTTAAATAGTTGAGGGAAAATTTAAATTAATTTCTACTTTGACCAACTGTTAGGCCTCTTGTTGAGTTGTCTTCACGGCACGGTTTCATTAATCACGCTGAAGAAAAATTTGCTTCTATACGATATGGAAAACTAATTAACAAAACGAAACTCCGTCATGGTTAAAAATCACTGATACTCCACATAACCCCGATGAGATGTATAATTTTTCTTTTTAAATAGTTGTCAGCCTTGTATATCGGGCTTTCATATTGGCATCAATAGTTTTCACTCAAAAATTTTTAAGATGATACTAGTGCCGTGAACAAGAAGCGATAATCTATAGCATTATAAAAACTATATTCGGCTATTACACATGATCTTGGCTTGGAATTTTTAGGGACTTTCAATCGAAATAATCTTTCTATGTGTCTACCTTCTATTAAGTCGAAAATGGCTACAACTATATTTATAAACTATTATTCAAATGATCTGTCCATATCAATTTTATCTTATCTCAGCGTTGAGCAAAGACCGCTTCTATTAAATAGAAGGATACAGAGCAAACAGACTGGACTGACTGACCGATTTCGCATGATAATAGCTTGATTCTTAAGTTGGAATTGACGACATTCAAAAAATTAAATTATTAAACTATCCTATTAAGATGAAAATGTCTAATGACTAGCTCTAGTCTCAGTCAGTCCTTATGTTTAGTAATTTCAAAATCAATCCTCTAGCAAAATTAAACCAAATTACATTTTCTCTAATTAATTTTTCATCGGAATGCAGAAATTCCTTAATAAGTAAATAGAGGATTAAATTTATCCAGATATATTTTTAAAACAAATTAAAAATATAGCTTATGAAATAATGAAAATTCTATTTTGAATAATTGCACCTCGTATCGGACTATCTGTAATATTTTGTAATGTGTATAAATGTTAAAACGTAAAAATTTCTTTTATAAATAATGTCACACATACGATACACGTGTACCATTTTTAAAATAAATTAATTAGAATCTCAAAAACGTTACGGAATGTAAATCATCTCATTGGCTTATACGCAAAAAGTTCTCACCCTCGAATTGTAGTCTCAGTACGAGTATCGGTAGACGAATTCGACTCTCAATGGGTCACTAGACGAGCAGCGCGGAGTGGTCGCGGTGCAGGCGGCGGCGCGCGCGCAGCGGCGCGGTGGCGAGCACGTCGGAGGGCGCGGGCGGGCCGGGCTGGCGCGCGCCGCGCTCCTGGTAGTAGATCTGCGCCTTGCCGCACGACGCGCCCAACACCACGCTGTCCTCGCTCCTGAAGCGACTCAAAACGATCTCGATAAAGATACTGAAAGCTAATTCGATATCAAATACATTGTTTCGAAGTCACATCGATGACTAGAAACTTAATCTCCGAGCTTTACCGCAAAATGAATTCGGTCAAATCCGGTCGTTCCTCGAATTCGTTGTGTATGAAGCCCATGGTTGCGATGTCGAGCGCGGCCCAGGGTCCGCCCTTCTTTACCGTGCCCCAGTCCGGGTCGAGTACGAGGTAGCTGTAGTCCGAAGTGTCCGTTTCCGTTGCCAGCGGTTCCATACACTTTTGCTCGATTGGACCTAATGCATTCAATGATGTCTCCCACTGAAATATGAAAATGTTATACCTTTATATATAAAGGATTCGGAAGCAGCAATGGTTTGAGCAGAAGTTAACACGGCGACCGAAACTACCGACGCTAGTGTAGAGAGATAATGTTTGCGGCTTTTAAAAATTTAATATCTACGAATAACGTCGACTTCACCCGGGCGAAGGCATTGGTTTCTTGAAATATCGGGCAGTTTAACCTTGACATGTAGGTTAACAGAAGGTACTACCGTAAGAAAATGCTCTGAAAGACGAGATGAATGATGGCTTTGTTGGCAACGGTGGCAAAATATGGGACTAATGCAAATCCATCGGACCATATTTTTAAGTTATAAAGTTTAATAAGTTTTATTTAAGGAGTCTCGGCCATGTCTAACGATTGATTAAGTCCATAATAACATATTTTATTTTTAATGTTGATAATTTTGATCGTTTGCGTTTTAAATAACGTTTCAGTTTATAGACATGATTGTTAGGTGTAATTTTAATAGGTATATAAAGTATTGCGGTTCGGATCTGGTTAATTATTATTTATTATATTATATTTTTGATAAAGCCATATTGAATATAGCACTGATGATATTAAAACCCCTAGTCATGTTTGAGAGCGTTTTAGATAGTATTTATAAGAACAGCAATCCTCGATTAGGTAACTATAATGGCCTACTAAAGTAGTACTATCACGTTGAATTAGAAAGTGTTTTTTTAATCAAAGCATATAAAATAATTGTATACTTCTTTACCAAAGAATTAATAGTATCAGCATCATTCGCCGCTTCCATATCGAGCAAGGCTAGCAATGCCATATTGTGTAAGCCGCTTACAAAAAGAGCGCATTTGACAGCATTCTCACTATAGGATGGTAACAACTCTATGTCACAATCTGATTCTGCATCCGATTCGTCACTATCGTCTTGACGATGTTCTTTTGTTCTGCAGGGAAAATATTTATGATTATGTTATTCGTGTTATCAATAATCAAACTTGTAACTTACATGTCATAAATAAACTGATTAGTTAAATACTGATTTTTGTCATTATTGGTTTGACATTTGGAAGAAGACACGGCATTGTTGCCGTTACTAATTACCGTTTATAAGTATGGCTAATAATATTTAATAGCTACTTTAGAGTCCCTTAACTTAGCTTTTAAAGGATTAAAATTATTTGTTAACATTTGTTTCCATTATAATTTGGATGTCAATATAATATAATAATTTGGCTCTTAAAATTTAATGCATCTCACCTCCCAGAAAATGTCACTTGTTTTTCTAAAGCCGGGGTAAGGAACTCTCTTAATTCTAAAGGTGTCATAACTCTACTACTGTATCCACTGGATTTGTCTGAAAATGCTAAATGACTCAATTTTTCCATAAGAGGCGTCAACTGAACACCAGATAATTTCTTCTTCAAACTTATCGCATCGGAATCAGAACCCGTTTGTGTATCAGTATTTTCTGATAAGGACTTTAGGGGCAATGAAAGAGACTTTCGTTTTGAATGATCCGATTGTAATGCTTTTGTTGACTCTTTGGCTACTTTTTTAGGCGTTCGTTGCGGTGATTTCATTAGCTCCGAGTCGAAATCTTTAAATTTATCTAATTCACACAGTTTCAAATTGAAGTTGAACATGTTTTCTTCTTTCGACTTTTGTTTGATTCCCGAATAATACTGTTCAAGATATTGGTTAAAAAGAGATTCTGATATTGCTACACCATCATTCCTAAATACAGGGAAGAGTGGATCGTTAATTGTCATAGTATTTTGACTTTTGTGTTCCGGCGATGGGCTAGAATTATCGTCTATGTTAGAATTCTTTACTTTAATTTTAGAAGATGTTCTAGATGAAAGCTTTCTAAACGTTTCTTGCAGATCTGTGACACTTGCGAGTTTACGTATGGGCTCTGGTTTATTGATGAAATGTTCGCCTATATAATTTGTGTCTAAAACTTTTTTATTATCACGTTTTTCATCACCAATGATGCTCGTACAATTATCTATATTTTGAAGGACATCTGGTTCCAGGTTTGAATTATCATCGTTATCAGGATTTTGACATATGGATAGCATGTTGCCGTGTAATCGTTTATATTCGACCATAGGTGTGGAACAGACACTAGTTTGGCCAGTAAATACTTTTTCGTCCTCTTTCACATCTTCATCTAATGATTTCTGCGTTTTAAAACTTAAGGATAGTTTGTTTGGTCGAGGTCTTGGCTTGTTTGTGAAAGGGACAACGTCTGGCATAGTCGGTTTCCTTTCTACTCCAGTATTTTCTTCCTTGTTTGGAGGTGATATCATAGACTGGTCTTCTTCGGGAACGGCAGTGAACAGTAATGATTTGTCTCTTTTCATACCAGATGTGGGATAGTCACGCGCCCTATCACGATCTGATTCCTGTGCCTAAAATATATATTTTGAAATTTAATTCATATAACATTATTGCATGGGAAGTTATAGATATTTTACCTAATTTCATAATTGAAAGAATTACCTTTTTATGTTTTGCTACAACTTCTTCTCCATTTTGGAAGAATTCTTGCAATTTATCAGTTTGGGATTTTAGATTATTGTAAGTTTTTTTTCCGACGTAAACGACTAATAATTGAGCACCCAACGGCAAAGGTATCTGTGTTTCCATGCTTTCAGCTGGAGATTTTATTCGATACGGGTCTACTACCGTTAAATATGACGTTAGACTTGGGGGTAGTTGTGTCGAAATTATTCTGAAAATGTTAATGTTATGTAAATATTGCAAATTTTGAGTTAAAAACGTGTTTGTATATTTTGAATCGTTTGTACGCATTGTTATTGATGTTTATCAAAACATAAATTAAAGTAGGTTTTTGAAGATAATTTGAAGATCTTACTTGTTGTTGTAAAGTATGACTCCTCCTAAAACTCCTTTACTACGACGACAATGTTCTAGTATTTGCATTGATTCCATATAAATAGACGTGGCACTCTGCAACAAACAAAAACATATTTACAACCTAAAAAAGTGTATTTTTTTAAATTAGATATTGATCTCTAGATCTTTCTTCATTAAGATTTTAATTTGATCATGATACTTTCTTTTTGAATGATTTCAGTCAAGGCAGCCATTTGTTCACAAGGTAGCCTAGCCTAGCCTAGCGCAGGAAAAATTATAATGCTACACATGAATTATGCGAAAACAAAGCAAAAACAAAAGTGCACTCTTTATTCTCTCACTCTCATAAACCGATGTAAAGGCGATCAGACACGACCGGAAAATCAGCTTGCCAACAAAATATATGGATTGCTATGAACGTCGTTTGGATAGCAGCTACTTTACACTAAAATGTGAGACCATGATTTACAGAACCAGATTACTAATATCATTAGCAATAACATTTTTTATTTATTTATTTTAATACTTAATGCCCAACAAAAAATACATATAAGTAATAGGAAACAATGAAACTGCAAACGGTGCGCAATGGCGGTCTTATCGCTTATAGCGATCTCTCACAAGACAACCTTTGGTGAATGGAGCTTTGCAAGAGAACAGGTAGATACAACAAAATATTCTAGGAATAAACTAAATAATACATAAAACCAATTAGAGTATAACAATAGACTACCATAAAACCGCCATGATAATTTTAATACTACATTGAAGTTTTCATTACAATTCAATTCGTATCATAATAACTGGTTGGTAAGTCACTATGTCGAGTTACCTGGCCAATACAAGTTGGTAATGTAATCCTTAATCCTATTTTACGTCTCGATCAATACGTCCTACAAACTTATCAGCGTTATCGAACTTATGTTAGTATTCTAACTGTCACTGAAGTGCAGTAATTATTATCGAAAAATAAATAATAACTAAGTTTACAAACTTATATGCCTGTTATACATACATATGTTTTGGGACCACTTCATTTAATCAACATCGATAAGAGATATCAATGTAAATAAACACTTTAATGATCTATTTACATTTGATAATATCCCAGTGCCAGAAATAAATAAATTGAAAACATATATATCAAAGTCGAGTATGCGATATTGGCCGAGTTCCTCCGCGAATACGGCAATTATATTCTAAAAGTATGTTATTCACTAAGTCAACAATCAGTTTTTGCCTATTTATGTATTTTTATAGTTTTTTTTTAGCTACACATTAAAAGTCATAGTGCTGCTTGATGTTTAAATATTTGTAAGGCTTTCTCTAATCATGTGGGTTTTCACTGGGGATCATGTGTAAAAAACATCCGAAATCCTATTAAAATGTACTAAAACAAACACTGATTTAAAACAACACGTATAAAAATAAATATAAAATTTAATTATCTTTCATTTACCTTCGGAAGGCTTAGCATTGGCACTCGTTGGAAAATATGGCAACCGTATTGTAGCACTGGTAGATATGTCTCGAAGATTTGGTAGAGTTTCTCTGCCAGTCTCTTTTGATCTTCCATGCTAGCAGCTAGGGCTTGAAGGTCACCATGGTATACTTTGATCATAGATGTCAGGAGACTCGCGCGGTTCTTAAGCACCCAGTCAGGTATGTTTCTGTCACTACCTATTGCCTAATGACAATAATATTCAATTAACTTTGAAGTAGATGAATAATACTGGTTCGGTCGGTTCGAATTAGCGAAACAAACCATTTTTTTTACATCTATAAAAATATCAATACAAACACCAATTGACAGTAAAGTTATCTATATACCGCTTTTAAAGAGAAACAGGATTAAACAGTATTATAGCACGAGGAATACACACCAAGTTTTCAACTATACAGAGTTAATAGGATTGTTCTCGCGACAATGTATTAGATTCTATAATAAAACTTTGCGGGACACATTTTTTCCCTTTACTTTACTTGATGGGAGAGGTGTTCGTGTGTTTGCATTAATTACCCGAGCAAGACACAATAGAGGTAGTATTTATTTGTGTGTAAAAATAGAAATTTTTTTCATCTCTATTTCTGTTTAAGTTGAAAGAACTTACCAAAATATATCTGCCATATTCTCTGATAATAAATTTACCACTCTGTAACGTGATGGCCAACGGCTGTGAGAAGAGAGATTTAATGCAGTGTGCAGCACCGACGACCTGTACAAACATTTACCAATTATAAAAAGAGCATTTATTTTATTTACATATGTATATTTTAATACGCTATATTTATCAATTGTTTGTTTAAGTGTGTTGTGGTGTTCGTAAGCCATTTTTTTAATAAAAGCTTAAAAATATAAATAGGCTTTTGGGAGCTACAATGCCACAGATGCGCAAACAGACAGTCTTTAACTTATTCCTTTTTGCATCCCTTATAGACTAGGGTAGAAGCCTTTAAAAATAATAAAAAGTGAAAAAAAAATAATAGTAGGATGAAATCCATTAGAAAAGGAGGGGAATATTATAAAAATGAAAGGAAAAATAATTTACGGGCGATCTGAGGTCGCGAAGGGGGTGGGGGTGAGTTTTTAAGGGTAAAAAACGGTTTTTCTCGATTTCCGGCAAAACTAAAAGTCCTATCGAAAAAAGTCAAACGGCAAAGTTGTAGGTAAAAAAAAGATCTAAAACTTTATTTTCGATTTTTTGCATTTTCTGAGAAGATTTACTATGATAACATATATATTTTTTTTCACCATCGGAAAGTAGAGATTTCAACAAACAGAAAACACACCAACTTTTTGAAAAAAGCTGATATTTTGACGGGTGAATTTTTGATTGAAAATTAGGGTGCTTTTTCGATATTAATTCAAAATAAGGTGAAAAAAAAAATATTTTTAATCAAATAAATTACTGCGTATTTGAGACATAAAAAGGTGTTTTCACCAAATTTCGTTAAAAAAAATAATTTTTGTAAAAGATAAAAATAAAAAACCAAAAACTTGGTTTTTTGAATTTTTCACATAAATTTTGAGGTTATGTGAAAAAAGTATAAATACAAAAGTTTTAGATCTTTTTATTACCTACAACTTTGCCATTTGGCTTTTTTCGATAGAACTTTTAGTTTTGCCGGAAATCGAGAAAAACCGTTTTTTACCCTTAAAAACTCACCCCCACCCCCTTCCCGACCTCAGATCGCCCGTAAATTATTTTTCCTTTCATTTTTATAATATTCCCCTCCTTTTCTAATGGATTTCATCCTACTATTATTTTTTTTGGTTTTAAAAATTATCGACCCTAGTCTATTATGCAAAAAATAATAAATATAGAAAGTTATATTTTTATTTACAAACAAATCTTAAATTTAATTTAAACGTAAAATTGTAATATAAAATAGCAACATTGAAATATTTTGTTCATTGTATTAAATAAAAACAAACTATATGTTTGCGTCTCATCTTCCTATGTGCTAAATTTTAGGTGTAATCATTTTATTTTACCTATTAGAAATATTTTTTGATGTAGTGAGCCGCTCTCGTTACGCAAACTCTATCGTAATAATCACTATGAAACAAAAAAAATTAAAAATTTGGTAGAAATTAATTTTCACCAATGGAGAGAGCTATTCACGTAGAATTTAACTTCAATCAATACTAATTACATTACTTTAATAAAACTAGTACGACGAAACTACCTATCTGTTTAAATTTACGCAAGTTGAAAAAATATCCAAATTTCAAAATATTATCATAATTTTAATGTAAGTTTCAGTTTAATATAATCCCAAACCAATATTTTATTTTGGTTTCACCTAAAAGTCCCAAATAAATTACGAATTTTACACTGATTTAGACTTGTTATTCACGTTTCATAATGAAGCAGAACAAATTAAAAGTAGTAATACGCCGCTTTGAATGCAGTTCTAACGTACGTATTATGCAGACGAGGTCTACCTCAATAGGCACGCTTTAGGCTGTATTCAAATACGAACTTAAAACTCTCCGAGAGGCAACCCCTCGCTGTTTACATAATTAATTTTATTGTATGTAGGTACGGTATGTTCATGGTAACGAATATAAAAGATATAAAAATATGAACAGGATAAAATATTTTGTAAACATACGGTATACCTATAGACAAAAAAATATACACAACGAAATTATCTATACTGGAATGTAAAGTAAGTATTTGATAAGACTTTTTGTCTTATAAAAAATAGCATTACTTAAAACAGCCCTGGGAAGCCACACAACGCCGTCAATCTCATCACTAGCACTTACGAAATCTGAGATTAAATATTTTTCAACTGGTTGGTCAGTTGCGAACAGCCGTTTCTTCAAGTTGACAAAATTATTATTTAGTAAAATTTAATTTAAGTATAAACTTTATTTTGAAGCTAATAAATTAATGGCCGAATACTGAAACGTCTTTCAAATATGAAGTGGGACTTAAATATTTGGAACGCCATTAATTTCAAATTTCGCATACTAAATTTTGAAATTAATGACGTTCCAAATAATTAAGTCCCACTTCATTTTGAATGACGTTTTAGTATTCGGCCGTAAATGTTTTCGAACTAATTTTAAACTAAATATTTACCACGAATAGGTGAGATTTGGCAGATGGTACCAGTTGGTAACAACTTTAAGAAGTTAAGCTACATTGTAGATTACTTTTTAAACCAATTAATTATTTTTAGGGTGAGTAGGTATTTAACAACATGAGTATTTAAATACGAAGTAGAACATATTTGTTTAAATGAAGTGTTCTATTTTCTATACAAATTTATTTAATACTTGACGTTAAACGTTGCTCAGTGGGTGATTAGTTATACGAAAGCCAAATCAATAATGACAAATGATGAGTTAATTAATTGATTTTAGTGTCTTGTTGTAAATATTTCTTTAATTAGAATGCTTATATGCTTATTTCTATTGAATAATTCGTATACATTAATGCCATTATTACAATAGTTACTACTAGAAGATTCGATAGTACTTAAATTATCTAATCAAGTGCTTAAATAAATGATTACACTTGCTTAGTGAGTGGAAAAATCTATAACAGACTGTAACAACGTCGTGTTTGGACGCAGTTTGTTGTATTAATAATATATGTTCCATGGGAATATTTTGAAAGAGGACAAAGACATTTTGAAAATATTGTCAGCTTGTCTGCACGCATCGTCACCAATTTAATGAGGATATAACTTAATGAGATCGGAAACGAAAAAAATGTTATCGACATTCATCAATGAGACGCACATACTTCCGAAACGAGTTTAGATTCATAGATATAAAAAATATAGCTCTGTTTTGTAAATTTTTAACGTAGTAGTAGTGTAGTTTTATGTTCGAACAATACAAATTATCAAACATTCAGTCCCGAGTGTCGCTATGTTAGAATATTCGAGTAAATTTTATTTCGTAAAATGTCGGCATTTGCATATTTTGTTTTCCGAATCTATAATGTCATCTAACCGGTCTCTAAATATGTCGTTGTGGTCATTCTTAATGTTGCATTCGTTTAGGAATAAAATATTTTTGACTGCCTTGTTGGTCTGGCCAGTTGCTATTGTCGCACCGAGGTCGTGTGTTCTACCAATAAAATATTATTGATTGAGTTTTCAGTCAAAAAATATTAAGTAACAGTTCGAAATTTACACTTTTATGTCTCAGATATACTTAAAGCCGTTTATCCTGCTCCTGTCATCGTTAAGGTGGACTGACATGACCCAAATCGGTCATACAGATATCATAATTACCAATTATCTACGACACAATTATCGTCTGAAACTTTGCTCTTGCAAATTTTATATTCGAGCATTAGATCGTGATAAGCGATAAGCCATGCACGTTTTTTTATTATTATTCTTTTATTGCCAGCATTTATAAATACATAAATATGTTTTATAAATATATCTTTTTAATTTAACCATTACAAAATGTATAATTGTAAAAACAAGGTTCTTTCATTCATTTAGTAGAATGAAATTTACGAACCTGTCCAGCAAGGGCTAAGCGCTGAGTGTCTGACACCCATCCAGGGTGGAAGTAAAGCACAGCTTCAGCGGGATCGTCTTCCTCAGCCATGCAGCACTGTGTGTCGTACACAAACACTATCATCATTTCCCTACGAAAAAAAAAACAACAAATAGTATAGGTAGAGATAGAAATACAAAACAATTACATTCTTGATACCTTAATATTAAAGGAGAAAGATTTTTCAGAGGCTATCATTGAATTTTGGTTAAGGTATAGTTTTTAACTAGTTAAACTCTCTAGAAGAATGCAGACTTAATTCCAACATACTCTCAGGTTATCAATATTTATATCAGAATGTCTTTCAACATATAGGTAAACAATATTTGCAGAATATAAATATTTCAAGCACATATGCATTTTTAAATTATTTTTATTTATGTAAGAAAAAAAACAATAAATAATAATTTTTAATGGAATGACCATTAAACAAAATTGGTAATATAACATAACTTGCACAACAGTAATATTAGAATATAAAATAAAAAATACCTCATATTATGATTAAAGCATGACCGACTGAGGTTTTATCTTTCGGGAAGCCTTCATTATAATAATGTCAAGGAAAATAAAATATTTATAAATATAAAAGTTTATAAAAAAACAGACATTAAAAACAAAAACATTTAACAATTTATTTATAATATATAAAACATTAATTATCATTAGTGTAAATTTCATTATCTGATTAATATAATTGTGTTTTCTCTACAAAATGACAACTGGTCATATCTAATATGTAAATATGTAAAAAGGAAAGTCTCAGAACTGTTATCTCAGTAATAAATTTAATATGAGGCCACTGTTAGTGTAACTTTAATTATAAATAATGCTGTTTTATTTAATTATAGCATATGAGGGAGTTACGAGAAGATTACTGGGTAAAATTATGTGAAGTACTTCTTTTTTTTGTAAAATAAAAGAAGTACTTGCGTAAAAACTCAGATTGATGTTATCGAGAACCTAAACATTTAATTTTAGTTTGTACTATTTTAAAATTTGTAATACATTAATATCGATGAATTACGATTTCACAATGTGAAGTCAAGCTTCAATAGAGCAGAAATTGTTCAAAAGTCCATTCGTCGGTAATGATCGGTTTAACGAAATTAAATACATCATACGTACTTTGCCATCTTGGTAAGTGTTTTCGATGCTCCTTATAGAATACTAAGTTTACTTATTATATAGCATGACACTCGGCGCGGTTTTTAACGAAAACAAATCGATTACAGTGCGCGAACGCGAATTATATTCATATTAAATGCGGTCTTCGGAGAAACTAAATACACGACCGTCACAATTCACAATTTCACATACATAGTCCGTCACAGTCTCACAGAATAAAAATTTGAATACAATTTTCTATATGACAACTTGTGTTGCAAGCTACTTAATACATTTTCCTTAAAGACACTTATATTGGTGCCAATACTATTCATTTATTTTTCTTAGAAACGAGTAAAATAACAAAGTAATAGCCAAGTCTAATAAAGTAATAAGTGTTTATAAAAATACTAAAATTTGTTAATGTGTAATAGGAATAACTATTTTGCACTATTATATTTAATAGTTATTACCCCTGAGTATTGTATTTCATTGCTCATATGATTAAAATCAAAATATTTTTTCTTTTTTTGGTAAATTATTCACCTAAAACATTATAAATCCCCAATTTACTGTTATTGACGTTAAACAGTTGAAATCTGTAGGAAAAGTCTAAGCCTGGTAACTTTGTTGATTAGTGACATCATGGTCAAGTTCTGGCAACCGAGTCCAATTTCAGTGGTGAGAGACAGGCGCGATTGTGTAACAACTTTTATTTCGCAGCGGCGCCCACTGTACGTCGCTGCTATCGCCAATCGAGTAATTGTGAGGGATTTGTGAGGGTGATGGAGAAGTATTGTGTTATTTAATCATTGTTATATCGTTTTGCGGATTTGTTGTTATTTTTGTTTTGTTATTTAACTGTTTTGTTCGGATTTTTAAAAGTGTTCGGGGTAATTATTACGCAAATGTCGCCTCTGGCGGCCGTAAATTGAACTGAATAGCGTCATTATGTCGACGTACCTCACTACTGATGTTGCAAGACCTGTGTATACGACCGTGTGGTGACATCGACATTACAATCATACATATTAATGTTGCTATATAAAAATAAAAGTCTCATATTAAGTACTTTAAAAAAAGATTATATATCTATTTTGATACTACAATCGTGGTAAGACACACTTGGTATTTCTACAACTTGTTATCTTATTTATGCACCTTATAGTATGGAAGATGACCTGAAGATGGCAGCAGTAGCTTACGTTATAACCTAATATATAATGAATCATTAAACATAATATAATTATGACTCTACTAAATGAAAACATTAAACATACATGAAGAAATTATATATAAAATTATGATTTATGATTATGAATAAAATTATGATTAGACAATATAAATTATTGTAATGAAATCATTTTAATTGAATTTGCACATTAGTACCTATGTTTATTTAAATTTAGTTTTAAACTATGTTTTATTGTGTTATTTGAATTTAAATTATATTATTTTCTAAGATTTGAACAGTTATTGTTATTGCTTTTTGTCATTCTTGATTCACAATAATATTTAATATTCCTAAATCAAATAATATTCTACCAGTAATAGGAATAAAATAGTTGGAATTCCAATAAATTCAAACATTCATACGGATGTCCGGTTCCGCTGTTGTTACTGATGTGCCGACTGTGAAACGATGACAGAATTTTAATTATTATTCTTATACCTAATAGCAACTGTCTGCTGGAACGCGATTCCTTGAATAACTATACTTTTTAAGTAACGAATATGTGTGTAGAATAACAAAAACAATAAAAATTGTCTGATTTTCGAAAAGTATCTTATAGTTTTTTTTCTAAATGGTCATAAATTAGTATTTTTCAGTGGTTGTAGCATGAAATTATAATGAGCCCGAGTTATAATGTAATTATATGACATTATAACTCGGGCGCATAATAAGCACAGTCCATAGATTTGATTTGGTCCACCATTTTAAGGTTGCTCATCGAGCTGGATGAAAAGGGCTATGCTCGGAATTTTTCTGAAGGATTGAATCCCAAATGTGGTGACAGAGAACCAAAATTATCGACATAGCCCAAAGGATTAGTAACCCGAAGTGGCAGTGGGCTGGAAACATGCCACAGAACCGACAACTGTTGGAGTAGACGTGTTTTGGAGTGGAGACCACGCCTTGGTAAGCGTAGCGTATGAGGCCCTCCGAAGATCGAGCTCAGTGACGTGCCATTGGAGAGGCTTATTTCCAGCAGTGGACGACAAAGAGATGATGATGATGATGATGATGATTGGCTTCTTTGTCTGCCTGTTCGGTTACAACTTTAGATAGACGGACTAGCAAAACCGGCCAACTGGTGGCTTAGCGATGACCTCGGTAACTTGTTCTCACTACATGGGTGATGAGCCCATTATGATGAGTTTTATGCACATCTATCGAGCACGTAAACAACCGTACCGTGGCTAGGAAGACCGAATGAATAATGTTAAGATAGTAGGAATGTCTGAACGGTCATAGTTATTAAACATTATTTACCATTAAGAAAATTGCTAATTAAATATTAATTGACTATTGCGTATGATGAATATTTTTTATTTCTTCCTGTGCCTCTCTCTGGTCTTATCGATATGTCCTCATATCAGAACATTAGAGTGAAGGAAGTGCTGTGCTTGCGCATACACTTGACTATAATATCTACGGCACAGATGGTACTAGTCGTTGAGAATGGCCGTTAATAAATCAATAAACAGGAGTGGAATGGATCACTCATGTTCAAATTCCCACTGTCCTCTTAAATGCATATAACTTTTTTATTCAATAGGCCATGTATGATCTGTTTAATTAAAATTAAATACATATTATGTTAGTGTCATCAATTGATAAGTAGATGTCAAATTCTTAGGCATGGCCTTAGAAGATTAGACATATCACAGAACTTTTGGTCTCTCTTCAATATAAGAAATTAGTTTTACCTAATTTGCTTATTAAATTCTTAAATAGAATAATACAAAAAGAAATAATGGATTCTCCCGCCTGCTGACGTTGTCGAGGCCATTTGTGCCAATAGCAAACAGTCATTTCGAAAAAAAAACATATTTTGTTTTCAATTAATCGTTATAGAGGTATCCATTAAACTTTAAAGCATATAAAATGCTGTCATAGAATAACTTTAAATATTTAACTATAAAATTGTTATATATTTTTAAATAACAGGTTTTTAGTACATACCTACATATTAAACAAATATACATATACAAAACATGTACTTTGATATACGACATTGGTTTTGAGGTAGCTATAGATTAATAAGTTGACAATTACTTCCACGTTCCATAAAATTTAACGAGGAAAAAATAATACTTTGACGCAAAAATATTCTTATTTCAATAAATATAGGGTTTGAATATGAATAATGCAATGTAATTTATTTTTTATTAAAAATAATAAATTATGCAGCATTATGTTTAAATTGATATTAATATATTTGTACTGAGATAATCATTATTATACGAATCGTAATTCGCTTCTGTTACTAGTATATAAGTAGAAAAAATTTAAGTTTATTTTAAAATATTTCAGATTACCTTAAGACCTTACTTGGACCTAAATTCCTCCAAACAGGGCGCGTTGAGCGTAGCAACATTCTCAGATCAACTGTTTTTTGTACTCGTTTATAGTTTAGGTTGAAACTCAGAACGGTGTATTTAGAAAATAGTAACGAATATTTGAGTATGTTTGTAATTATATTTATTATTATCCCGTTACATAAAATATAAGTCTCTTTAACACTGATTGTATTTCAGTCTCAGCTTCGTGTAATCACACAAGTATTAATACAAATTATATAAATATCATAATTATATATTATTAAATCATAATCTTGATCGATTAATTAGGTATATCATATTAATTACTGTAAGGTTACTCAGTACAAAACCGTACTCCGCAATGGCATACTGTCCCTAATATAGTCACTAACTAGCACTATTAAAATTATCTCATACACAGTTACTACTTTTTAATACGTTAGCCATATTACTAAAAATGTCATTAATGCTTTTTTTTTGCTTTACATTACTTTAAAGTCAATAGCGACCAATAATTCAGATTTGCGTGTCCGGGTTTGTCCGGATTACTCAGGACTTCTTGGAGAGAACAGGGTTTTGTAAGACAGTGATCTACAGTCTTGACCATCATGAATTTTATATCTTTTTTTATAATATAGGATAGGAAGGCGGATGAGCATATGGGCCACCTGATGATAAGTGGTCACCAACGCCCATAGACAATGGCATTGTAAGAGATGTTAACCATCGCTTACATCGCCAATGCGCCACCAACCTTGGAAACTAAGATGTTATGTCCCTTGTGCCTGTAATTACACTGGCTCACTCACCTTTCAAACCTGTTTCGCTGTTTCGCGGCAGAATATCTAATACACTCTTACATTCCGCATTCACCTAAAAATGCAAACAATTTCTGTTATCGTATTTATTAAGGTTCGCAATAAAACTGCGATGAAATTCCTATATCAATTGCTTTAAAACTATTTAAATTATTACCTTATGTGCTTGGTATTTAATGTAAGACTATTAAAAGTATAGAATAGTATAACTTTTGTCTTACGACCTCGTAATATGTAACATATGCCATTTTTACGCCTTTCTTGTCCGTCTAAGGTAGAAGTCTGGAACATTAATCGAGCTATTTCAAATAAATGCGAGTAGAGCTTTAATGATTTCTTTAAATTAGGAATTTAGGATTTATTCTAATTAATTATTTTGAGTAGCTATCGTGTGGTTATGATAAATTTAATCGACCCGATGATGTTAAAATTTTATGACAATTTCATATAATTCTATTAAAAAGAAGCCAAAATATGGCAAACTTGAACGCAATGTGATCTCTTATGCTATTTATTATTATTATTTTTATGCTACGATAAGTTTTACAAAAAATCCCTTAGGGCAGTTTTAGATTTTATATGTGAATTATTAATTATTAATAATTCAGTTTTTTAAATTGTATCCTTTTAACACTTTGATCAGACACAATATTTTACTTTTAAAATTGGACTGGAATTACATGTACAAAATAAAATAAAAGAATAGCAATTTTGTTTTAAGAAACAAATAAATGGACTTCGTTTTTTATGTAAAATTCTATATAGTGTTTCCTCTTTTCATCATCACTATGGCAGTGTGCATGCCAGATGCAATGCAAACCACATTTTATATCAAGTATTAAAAATATTTTTATTATTTTGAATTCAAAAACACACGTAGTATTGAATGGAATAGCTCATTTTGTTAATAAAATAACAAAAGATTAGAAAATAATTAGAGAGTAAAAATATATAATTGAACAGTTTTAAAAATATTTGATAGTTAAAATAAGTATAAATATAATACAAGATAGTAAAATATATTTCCTGTTTTTATAAGCAAGCTACGTACTTTTGTTGACATGATGCGCCATACGAAAGATTTCAACGCGTTACGGTATGTTGTCACGATGGCTTGACCTGAATGTTAAAGACAGAATTAGACTTTATTAATTAACATTTTTATATAATGAGGAGTTAAGACTATTTTCTAGGTTGCTATCAATTGATTTTACCCGTAGTAAGCCAGTAATTAATAAGTGTTTAAAATTTGTTTTTATTCAAAATTAAAGAAGTTCTCCAATTAATGTTTGATTGTAACATAATGCATTAAGATCTTTTTTTAATTCTTAGCAAAATTGAGACCCAGCAATTGAAGATAAAGGAATATTTTATATTAATAGATTTTTTATTGAACGCAAGTTTGTCACATGATATGATTTGCGTTGTTATAGAATATCGTACATAGTCTTTATAAACGCGAACTGAAGTAAATAAATGAACTATATTTGTTTAAGCCATTCTTCCTGGTCGAGGTCTTTTATTTCCGGATAACTGGGAAGTAATTGGGGTTGCTTAATTTTTCTACTAAAAATCAATAAAGTGGATAGATAATTAAATATTGTTATTGCATTCAGTTTTGTTTTTGCAGTCTCCTATATGGAGGTAGTTTATGCATAATATAAAAAGAATAGGTACAATTTTAATAAATAAATATAGAAGGTCTCTTGGCAGAATTTTTGCATTTATGAGAAGTTGATTTCTTAGTGATATTATACCAACAAGGGTGGACCAAATTTGGCAAACAAAAAAATCGATTTCACGGAAATCAAAAATAACATTCCAAGGCGGGTTACGTAAATCTTTATGCTTAATTATAAGTCGTATATAACGTAAGGTCGTAGAAAGTGAATCGGCTTGTGTGAACCGTCAAAAAAACCCGCCATCTTGCCAGTCTGTGGTGCGAAGCCCGATCGCAACGACGTTTCCCGCCGAATGAAGTAAACGTCAAATTTTCCAGCTGTCATTCTTACTTTTTTTTGTGAGTGCAATAAACGACCAGTGTCAAATATTTTTTTTTAATTGTAACGCGATTGAATAGTCGCGATGTTGTGATTGTGATTTAGCTGTGTTTATAAATAAAACACTGGGAAGGATTATTTTTTGAAAATGGGGAGCTTCGATGGGAGAAAGTGCGCGTATTTGAAAATGGTAAGAAATAATTTTAACCAGTTTTATAGGAAACATAATATACATTATACTGTGGGAACCAAACGATAAAACCAGACTTGCAACAACTAGAATTATAATTGACAACATTTATGCAAACACTTTCAACTTTTAACGTGATGATTTAAATTTTTACTTTTTAATTTTATTATTTAATAATATACTTTATTAAAAAATATTAGTAAATAAATAAAGAAACAATATATTAACTTAATATTCCTTCTCACAACTCACGTAACATATTGTAAAATTTTTACTTTTACTCAATATTTGTTGTGTCCGGAACGATTGAATAACAAACAGGTATCTCCTAATAAAAACATAATCGCCCAAGAGTTTCTCTCTATTAGTTTTGCTGATTTCACCTTTAAAAACGATTTAATTGTTAACTCTCGCTTCCATATTGGTGTTTTAAAATTATCCTTTTCCATTCAATAATTGTATGCCCAAGGATATATGAATTCCACGCTCTGTTAATAAAAAAAGAGTATTTTTTATGAAATCAAACGATTAGAATATTATGGGAGATCTCCATGTGTCTCCATACGGCTGAAGGTCCTAATGCTCTGGGTTCCAATCCCAGATTGAGCTATTAAGAGTGATTGGGTATTTTCGATATACTTACTAGTAGCTCGTAGTCGGGAAATTTGCAATTTGACAGTTCCGTGTGGAAAGTATGGACCTGCGCTTGAACTCTTTCCGTTCGTGTAGGTATAGTGTTCTATGGGAATATGAGTAAGAAAATAATGACCACACTTGTGCTACGCAGTTGGCTAGTATCTCTTGAATTGACAAAATTGTCCCTGCGTTCGAAATAAAAAATATAAGGATGTACTTTTATCAAAATATTTTCAAGTGCACATTAAATTAGAGGTTTTTTAAATGTACATATAAATATCCTCCTGTTATAGAAATCGAATTCTGTTTATCCAAAAGTATTCCTAAATAATCGTGACATGAAATGATTTTTTTTTTATATTGATTGCGAGTTGCGTGCAAGTCGGAGTGATGAGTATGTAATTTAATAGGATATGCACAAATTAATTGAATTTAATAACGCGGAATGTATTCGGTACCCAATTAAAAGACGGCTATTTGCACAATATTATCATTACAATTGAGGAAAATAGGGTGATACTAATAGAACGGTGACATGCTTGAAACTGTTCACGTACTAGAATAACATATAACTTGTTAACTCAGTTACAATTAATATACTTCATTGCAAATAATAAAAAATAAAAAAATATTTAATGCATTAACGGCCGAATACTGAAACGTCATTCAAAATGAAGTGGGACTTAATTATTTGGAACGTTATTAATTTCAAAATTTTTTATGCGAAATTTGAAATTAATGGCGTTCCAAATAATTAAGTCCGACTTCATATTTGAAAGCCGTTTCAGTATTCGGCCATAAAAATATCATTTTACGTCACCCTGAATGAATACAATATTATTTATTTGACTTTAATAACTTAAAATTTTACAAGTATCAAACTGATACCAACATTTTCTGTCGAAAAAGGGTTTAGTTTAATTAATTATATAAATAAGTATATATATATTTAGATTATATAATTGTTACGAATTCTACATTAGGTAATATTGACGACATTTTTAAATAATATATTATTTCCGTGTTCGACCTTTTTTAAATAGCGTTTTACAATTTGACCTGACCTTTTTACTTAATTTACATTCTTGGTTAGTTAATTATGGAGTTATTCAGAAGATCAAACGATTTTATTAATGATTTTTTTAATGAACGTGAAATATGGACCATCAGATATATTAATTAAATAGATAATTAATTATTAATATCTGTAACATTTTATTCGATTATTTTAATTAAATCAATATTAAAATGCCAAATTTGACGTTACTCTATATAAATGTATACCTAATCATAAGTGACTGGTTTGAATGTTAAAATGAAAAAGTGTTTATGTAGCTCAGCTAAAAGTACAACTGATTTGATCATATCAGCAAAGTAAAATTATATAAAGTAACCACCGTCGAATATTTCACGGCTGTGGAAATTACTTCTTTACTCTCAAGAAGAACCTAAATATATATATATACTATCCTATGTGTATATATATATATATATATATATATATATATATATATATATATGTATATTGTATATGTAAAATAACGATTTGTTATTACGAGCAGTAAGCAGCGCCTGAATTTATCCCTTTATCTATCTTCTGGTACATAAGATAGTCGTAAATAAGGTCAGATCACCTTATAGTCTACATAAAGGTGTATGTAAGTTTTCGTTTTAAGTAATATAATTTAAAACAAGACAACTGAAGTAATTAATGTTTCTTAAACAAAACAAGCCAACATTAACATCAAGACGAAGCGGAATTTATCGGTCGGGGAATGTGCGCGGGCGCAGTGTACTCTCAACTAGTCAAGGACGTAACTTGAGAGCCTAGCTTGAACATTTAAATACATTTAATGTGTATGCCTTCGTAGGTCAGACTTTAAAAGGAAACCTATTTTAGTTCCTCTGCTATCTCTGTAACCCGACTATACGAAATCGGCATCTCTTTTGTGGGGTATTAAATACTTGACTTACAATATGTAGGGTATGGAATACTTTAAAGACTTGAACATCAGCATACCTGACTTTGTTAAAATATTTAATTCTAAAATTTAAAAAAAAAATATTTCATCTTATACTTACATCAAAAACAGACCGAGGTAGCTCTGAGCTTTTAACTATGCCAAATTAATAAAATATTAATAAATAAGGCTTGAGTGCTTAATAAAAAAAAATATGGATAAAATTCGTTGATTATCATATTGGATATGTAAACGTTATTGTACATAGATTATGTAGGTGAAGGAAAACATCATGAGGAAATTTGCATGTGTTAAATGGAAATTTGAGACATGTGCATCCAAGTTGTGTCATATTAGAGCATTGTGTTGGAATAAGCTTCAAGGAGAAAAGGCTGCTTAAGATTATACCAGCAGTGGGGCACTAAAGGCTATAAACTAGTCTAGGATTTTTTTTATTGCATAGAAAGGCGGACGAACATATGGGCCACCTGTTCTTAAGTAGTCACCTACGCCCATAGACATTAGCACTGCAGGAGACGTTGACCATCGCTTACATCGCCAATGCGCCACCAACCTTGGTAACTAAGATCTTATGTTCCTTGTGCCTGTAATTACACTGGCTCACTCACCCTTCAAACCGGAACACAACAATAGCAAGTACTGCTGCTTTGCGGCAGAATATCTGATGAGTGGGTGGTACCTACCCAGACGAGCTTGCACAAAGCTCTACCACCATGTGAAATAATTAACTAATGATTTACGTTTGAGTTCTTTACAATAGAATGTAGATTTCGAACCAGTAGGTTTCCATTTCATTGAAACATTACGATTCCAAATTGTATATAAAAACGAATCTTTTTGTTTTAACGCTGATCTCGCATTGATTCTTCTAATATTTGACAGGCGAACAATTTAAAACTACTTTTTGTATTATCGAACTAGTTTCATTACAGGAAGTGTTTAATTAAATAATATATACCACAAGATATGATTCATTCTGAGCTTAGGATTACTAAACATTGAGTAGAATTATTATATACTTAGTTATTTAAAATATGCCTCCGATACGGTAATATATTTATGCAATGTTATTTATTTATGACAAATTATGCATGTGCACATATTGTGATTATGTTTTATCCGATACATTAAATGAGTTGGGGTGAACGATAATCTTGATGCAGAAGCCATGAGATAATTTCTTAAGTATTTGATCTGTCAATAAAATTTCTTTCTAAAAAAATAAACGAATAAAAACAACAATAGAAAATGTATGTAACATTGAAACATTATATCTGGTTTAATGTTAAAAAAAAAATTTCGAACTACAAAAATGCTTGTCGTTAGTTAAAATTTATATGCTATAATTATTTTATTAGTTATTTACTTATAAAGTTTCCTGTACACCACACTACATACAGTTAAAAATAAACAAAAAAAGAAAAAATAATAATGCAGTTATGTCTTGGGTGGAGACCGGATTTCGTTCTCGATTAATTGTTTAAAAGTTGTTCAATCAAAAGTTATGTTGTTGTTGAAACTGTAGAGTAATTGCAACGTTATAGCCATTAAACTGTAATAATGAGTAGAAAGAAAGTACGCAGTTTAAAAATTAAAACTGAAGTACTTTCGCTAATTAAAAATAAAACTACGATTTAAGTACACAATTTCTCAAGCGACGCTGCCCGGGGCAGTTTTAAAAGAATTCTAACCTTAGGCTTGTCTTGACACAATGCTGGAGAGAGTTTTAATGACTCTCTATTTCATGAAATTGTATGATTGCCTATTTCTCATATCATTTCGTTGTTGATGGCCAACAATTAAGAACTACGCAATGTTGACTGATTTATTTATTATTTATTTTGAACTCGATTATTTTTTTTTATTTCGGAAACAAAGAATAGATATAGACCAATAGATAGAGACTATAGTGATTTATTTTTTAAGAGTTACATTCATGACAAAAAATAAAATGATGAAATGAAATGATGAAAAAAAAGCTTAGGTTTTTTATAGTACCTAATTCTTTACAGTATCATCGCTTGATAAGTATAATAACTATGCAAAGATCATTCTGTCACGTTTCCATTTTCTATCCTCTGAATCAATTAATTGTAATTAATCGTAGCAATACATTATTTTAAAACTCAATTTAGGAATTGCATCTGCACAATGGGAGAAAAATCTAAAACTATAATACATTTAGTTTGCATTATACTGCACATGTATGATGTAACCCTAGACTAATAGAGGTTACCACGCGACGATCACTTCTACTGCGCATTAACGCACAGGTGTTAATCCATTTTCAATTACTTTTGCATTACAAAATTGGTTAATTTAAAAAGTTATCCTGAATAAATAAATTGAAAAAAAATAACAAAAAAATTGTTTGTGGGTTTATTGATTATTCCTTTTTTCAACAACGTAATATTAACCGAAAAATTGCAAAGGAGCAATCAAAACTAGTAAGGCGAGAAAATTGCCGTTCACACTAACCTCACGCTCCGTTTTGCTAAATTGAGGCTTCTTTAAAAAGCACAATCATGGTTTGCACTTAAGACCTTAATTATAATAATAGCGATGATCATATAATTTTACAACCATCGTTACTCGTACGTAGAAAGGCTTCATAACGCTCGCCTTCAAGGGTGCGGTCGTTTTCAATGTCAACTGGTATGCTATTATCTGTTAAGGAATTCGCGGTGACGAGGCGAGTGAGACGTGAGCTTTAATTGATTTAATAATCATATTAGTTTTTACAGTTGACAATTATACGTAAGCGAGTTTTCGGCTATCATTATATGCATGCATGCACGTTGTACAAAAAAATATTAAATATTATACTTAATTATAAAATACTTTTGATAGTTATATTTGTATTTTTAAAGTTATTATTACAACGTTTATCTGTATTTTTTTAAATTTAATCAGCGATTGTCTGCAAAGTAATCGCATCCACACTAAATTATATATTTTTGCAATATCTATCTTTGCAATAATATTGGCATTAAAAAATAATAAGGAAAGTTTCGTGAAAAATAATAACACGTCTACCTTGCGAAAGATGTATGAATTAAGATTACTATACTGGTTTTAAGATTACTATCTATATAAATAAATAAAATTGAAGTGTCTGTCTGTGATTAAAAAATAAATAGCCCTTTGATACGGCTATTTGCGAGTTACTAAGTGCTATCTAATAATTTTAATATTTCATATGTGTAGTTAAAATAAGCATTATAGAAATGATTTTCGTCAAAACCATCCCACGCTGGAGAAGCCGAAGCGTCTACAAACCAGCTCCCACTACATACATCGCTTTATCTTTAAATATTATTCTATTTTTAATTTTTAATCTTATTTGTTTGATCTTCTAACCTAACCTGGGTCTAATATGTATATTACATATTTGACCCAGTTGGACTTTTACAAATGTTGAAGTTTAAATTTTTTTTGTTTTACATAAAGAAGATGCTTTTGAATGACTAATGCCCATTTACACACAAATATGTATTTTTAAATATTTATTTTTAGTAATTTACATATATTTTTTATAATTGATTTGACAACTTTTCATATCTTTAATTGCTCTATCTCCATAGTTATATAAGTAAAATCTGTAAAGAAGCGCTGCCATAATAACTTATGTTGAATTGTCATAAATATTTGTTAAATATCAATATCAGAAGTAAACATTACTTAGTACCAAACGACTTTAACTGGCTGCTTGGAACATCCATAAGATATGATATTAAAGTTTCTAGTAGTAATAGCTAAACAAACACGTTCGCGGGCAAAAGTGCAGATATCAAAGTAACTTAGGCTCATTGATGTTACATCGCTTTCTATAAAACTTGTTTAACGAATCTCTCGATTATTTACACCGTCATTATTGCATCGACAAAATGGAATTTATTCATTCGATATGGCGCGAAATGTTAATAACTCTTTTATTGTGTAACTGTTTTTTAAGTTGCATTTAATTAATTAATCGTTGATTTTTAGGCTTAGGACAAATAATAGAGTTTCATAATATTAAATAACATTAGTCGTAAGTAAATAGCACCTAACTAATTATATAAGATCTATGTAGGTATATGTAATATAAGTATATAATTACAAAACAAGATTAAAACAATTCTTTTATCGTCATGGCTATAAGTAATTATTTCAATTATTTTTTAAAGAATTTTCTTTGACATCTATAATAGATGCTGCGATATATGTTAATAATATCTTCCGCCCGTGGAAACCTTTGTATTTTACACAATGGACAATGTACAGTTATGTTAGAATGTGAGCCTTGGTTGGTGCTAACGAAGTAGAAACATCATTCAAATTTTGATTCCCTTCAAATGTTTGTAATTATTTTAATTATTGTTTTAATACACATGAAACCTGAGATTTTCGTGCCAACATTGTAAGCATATAGAAACTTATTTTTAAGAAACCTTCTTTTTCAATGATATTGATTCAGCATACTATAATATCTTTGCCATCTTCTTCCGTGCAACATACCAACGGACAACAACATGACAGATACACGAGAAACTCACACATAAAATACCAGTTTGGCCTCGTAAGAACGATTAATCATATCGAAACATATTTCATGTATAAGTCGATAGCGATCCTGTTACAAATTTATTGTTGGTGTATTAAATTATTTTTACACTTGCCCATAACCCGATGGTGCTCTTTAAAGGGCAAGGCTTCAATACAATAAATATATATATAGTTAATACAGAGTGTAACAAAATTCGTGTCCGACCCGTGAAGTGGTTATTAGGTATCGCGAGTCGGTTCTATTTATGTAAAAAAAATTTAAATATTATGCAAAAAAAAATCTCATAATTTTTTTTTTTTTCATTTTCAATTGTAAATGACGAAAATTTCATGGACAACTGAGGTCATGACCTCGTCTCCGACCTACCCGATAGGTAAGAGCTATCGAGCGCTGACGCCCGCGCCTGTGTTGCAATATAATTGTCGTTATATAGTCAAAGTATTTTTTTTCGAGGTAAAATTTTGCTTAAAATTTTAAAATTTATTACAAAAATAGAACCGACTAACGATACCTAATAACCACTTCACGGGTCGGACACGAATTTTGTTACAACCTGTATATGCAGTAAAGTAAGTTAAAATATACAATTAAGTTTTAAATATGCAATTGTTTGATATGATTGTTTGTTTTTTGAACTGTATGGTTTTTAATTAAACAACCTCTAAAATAAACAGTTCATAGTAGGTGTAGTTTATTTAATTGTTCATTGTTATGGAGATTTATGCGATAGCAGTGAGACATGGGAATTGGAGACTTAATGATGGCTTTCCTGCATCTCATTATGCTGTATCGAATGTGGACCTCTAAATCCGGGGTCGTTTCCTTTGTTTATTTATAACTGTTACAACTTGCAAGCGTAGCTTAAAGCTTGTAACTAACATTTAAAAATAAACTTGAAATTCATAATTGTTAATAGTCTAAATTTAAATCGCAGCTACTTATCCTAACTAATATTATAAATGCAAATGTGACTGTTTGTTTGTTACGCTTCACGCCCAAATCACTAAACCGATTTTTAAAATTAGTTCTCGAAGGGAAATTAACATTATCAGCGTAAAACAATGGCTATATTTTATCTCTGTCGACAATACTGTAAGGATTAGCAATTATTATAACATTCTGCAACACTACTAGTGTTGCAGCTCCTCACCATAGTACATCTTACATTAGGTATATTTTTTTGTAATATACGACTATTGAGTAAAATTTTTGTTAACTCTAATCACGGGAGTGTTGCATGTAGATGATTGTCATTATTATTAAGATAATTAAGTTTAAATGTTCCGAAATAATTTTATAACGAATAATGGAACATAGATTTTGAATAGAATTAGATTTTAGTATGCGAACTGTTTGTTTCGAAATATACCTAGTGTAATTGAATTTGATTTGGTGCTATTACGATAGACACAATACAACTCAAATCTATATATTCTGTAGTCAGATATGCTCTTGCGATATCGTTGAATCTTTATTTAATAAGTTGAATTAATGTGCTACATTTGCATTTTGGTTTTTGCACACACTTGTTCAATTTATATTCTACCATCTAAGTTTAAAATAATGCATTTAAGATGGAGAACCCAAAAGTATAGATCTATAATTCAAACTCAAAAAAAGTTAACATAACCAAGAAGGTTTTATAGCAATCATAATTGCATCTGACATTAGAAAATTAAAGATATAAATCATTTTGAATCATCAATCTTCGAGTGTTGAATTGTTATTTGTGAACGGAACTTATCAAACATCGACGGTTGATTGTCAGGCCAATACAGATAACACAAACTATGAACAAATAATAGCATTATAGTCGTAAAAAAATATTTTACATTATATAACGATGATTTTGTAATTGTTAATAGATTACAATAGCTTTAAAAAGTATAAAAGACAGAATACTATAGAATGAAAATTGTAACTTCTAACAAGGGTTTCATTAGGCATTGCAATAGAAAACCGCAGTCTAGATAACCTGCGCTAGTCCACCTAGGTCTCAACCGCATTGTTACGTTACTATGGTATTACTACCTTGCTACTTGTCTATGAGGAAGTGTGACCTATTTACAGTGAAAAATTACAGTGAATACAGTGAAAGTTTTTATTGTAATATAATATTATCGATCCGATATTTATTTATATGATCATTGCAGATAAATACATTGATTGTAATAATATATTTAACTTATCCGTTACACTTTTTTACACGACTGCCCAATTTTGTTTTTTGAATATTGGTGGCATTATGGTGGCAGTAACAGTCGTTTTTTTATTTTATTTATAACCGACTTCAAAAAAAGGAGGAGGTTATCAATTCTAAAATATAAATAATATTATATTCTTAAATATTTTTTTTATGGTTTTATGCTTGTATATAAAATCACATATAACTATAATTTTGTTATTTGAATATTAAACTATGAATTATATTATATTTATGTACGTAAATAGGGGAGTTTTGTTACCTATACATATACTTTTTATTTTTGCTCTTTAAGATAAGATATTTTTTCTTATTTTGTTTCTCGTCAATTAGGTTTTTATTTTTAAATGTTAAGCTATTTTATTTATTATATTTAAATGATAAGCCTTTAATTGTTTATATATTTTGTTACAATATTTTTATACATGTAATCTGACAAATATTTTTCTTAATATATAACGTTGGCTTCCTATGAGATAAATAAATAAATAAATATATATGTTTGTAATCTCAAACGGAAAGTAAAAACTCTTTTATACTGTATAAGTATGTATGTAATTGAGCTACTTTATAATCATAATAGACCGCTAACTTTTACTCTTTGTTCGCATATACTTCTTTATAGACAATTGTGAAATCATATCGTCGCTTTTTTAATTATCAGTGTTTTAGTAGCGTATGTTAGGAGTGAGTACAACTTTAGGCAGGATTTTAACCTGCGACTTTTACATCACTAAGTAGCCCATAAGTCCAACGGCTTGTAAGTTGAAGCTGTTGAGGCTTTTGATTGATTGAAGGTTTCATTTAAACCGGTATTATCAATTGAATAATTTATTCATTAAAAAATATGAAATGATGTTAAAAAATATACCTTTTGGCGAATTAATATACTAAAAATTTATAACAAGATTATGTAATGAAATAACTCTCTAAATCGAAAGTAATCTGAGATGTTAATGTAAAATTTAGACTGTAATGGTAAACCACAACTCTCAAAGGTTCGTTTCTCATCAACTTTTATTGAGAAAAAAATATTTTCACTGTCAAACTTTCGTAGGTTTTTTTTATAGTAATTTAAATTTGAAAGATATTTTTTGATTGGACAAAATACTGTAATACAAACAATTAAAACATGGTCGTTCCTGGCAGCGGAGGGCCCCCGACCGCACAATATTTTTTTTCATAGATGGTGATTTATTGATTTTTTATAATAAATTCATTATGTATTTACATAATTTTAAATGTACCTTGACATTTCTGCAGGCAGATGAGCGACAGTTGATAGACGTTCTATATTAATTATTGTAATAGGTATATAATGTTAATTTTTGGCATAGTCGGATCACTTGGAATTTACGTTATTGGTTATAAATATTATTATAATTTTATTAATTGGATACATCTGATTTATATCTATTAAAATACAAAAAAGTATTATAGTAAATACAATGGTTTTTACTATTAATAACATCATTATGAATAAATAGTATAAAATAAACGGTAGTTACAGGTCATATTCAAAGGTATATGTGCAATATTATTTTAACCCTTAATAAATATTTCGTAGTGGTTGAATAGTTACACAATGGTTTGCCTTTTTATTTCGTATATAAAATTACCATTAGAGAAAAATCTATTTAATACGTATATTCTCCCGCTACACAACGATTATTATAAAACAGTGACGACAAATATTTACATAGAAATGAGTAAATTGGACTGAATATTAATAAAAGTTTGTTAAAACGATGAAGTAGTCAGAATTGTTTTAAATTTTACTCGCAAGGCCAAAAATTGGCGTATCAAATATTGCAAGTAAGAAGTAAGAAAAATGTATAAATAGAAATATTGCGTGTAAATTATGCTAATACCTGTTCTATTTTTTCAATCTAACCTTAAACAACAAAAAGTGTAGAATTTCTCTTATTATAATACATATAAAATTGTAATATGAAGCTGAAATTATTTAATTTTAAAGATAGTTTCTTAAAACTCGTTGGATACTGCATGATGTAGAATTGTTCAAGCACAGACACACGCATGCTCAGGTCAAGGCTGTCTGGCGTACATACACTTTCCAGGTCGTCGATTTTACGATATTTAACGATACCTATTATAATTAATGTGACGTTGTTCATTTCATAGGATAACTAGACTTGTCGATACATTAATTTTTATGTATGTTTTTTTTACTTTCAGTGGCGTGTTTACCAAAAGGGTTACCTAGTAGTCTATTTCGGTGGATTTTGAATGTGGCTAATGTAAAAATTGTGTAATTCTCATAAATACCTGTACTTAACTATTATTTTAAAAAAACTTTTGATATAATATCATAATAGTTTTTAATAATTATCTGTTGTTTAATTTTAACATTTAGGTACTTGTCAAAAGTACTTGTTAACAAAAATTATCAAAACATTATTTTTAAGCTACTAGACTTTGTTTTTTTTTGATTAATTGTAACTTAAAATATATCATTAAAATATTCAAATTTAGATTTTTTTCTTTTAATTCTAAATTAAATAATAGCAAATAAATTTAATTAACCATTGGTGATCAACATAGTGTAAATAATTATGTACATTTTATATACCACGCCTGACATCCACAGATTATAACTTCATTAATAAAATTACACTATAATATATTTGAAAGTTTGAATTCGATAAACTAGAAAACGATTTGTGTATTGCAAAAATTCGAGTGAAAAGTGAAAGAATCGATACAGAACGCAAGACACGTTGCACTTTCTCGCTATGTACATGTAGAGATGTCACGATAAATATATAATGTATTAAATCTCCATCAGTATTCAGAACGTTACAGTAAAAGTGTTTATGAGACTTATTTACATACATACGTAAATCCGATATGTATATATAAAAAGCATTACCAAAAATCACCAATATATAATCTAAACTGCAGTCTGCAAGGCTTCTTTCTTCTTATCCTGAGTTAGGCTACAAACGTAGTTTTAGCAATAAATTATTAATAGCCGGCCTGCTATTGAGTCTTAGAAGTTGGTAATGTTCAAGTTCCCGTACCTCGGAAAGTATGTTTAGCCGTTGCTCCTCTTCTTAAAGTCTTGGTCATGTCGGATTTGTCTTCTCATCGGATTATTCCATCCCCATCACCATCACCTCGATGTCTGGAAATCCACAACAGTGCGTTTCTTAAGGCATTTCCTGCCTCGCACAATCACTCTGTGGAACCAGCTTTTGCCGGCAACTTTTCCGAACCGATATGACATAAAAACCTTCAAGAAGAGAGCGTACTTTTTCCTCCAAGGCCGGCAACGCACCTGCAAGTCCTCGGATGTTGCAGGTGTCCATGGGCGGTGGTAATCACTTTCCATCAGGTGAGCCTCCTACTCGTTTGCCCCAATTTACATTAAAAAAAAATATTATAAAAATGAGAATAGAGACTGCATTTATGGTAATGTAAATCTCCTACCTCCAGTTCCAGCCATTCTGACTGGCAAACAGTCTGGTTAAAATATTTAAAAAGTGGTCGTTCATAAGAAAATAATCATAAAACATAATTAATAGATTTTTATGTGTGCATGTGTGCAATGTGCATACATTTCCTGTTACTGTTTTTTAATTTACTTGGGCTCAGCGCCTTTGTGACAGGCATTTAATAAAATATCTCCAATATTGATATCCACGACGTTGATAAAATAGGTAATATAGTCAAATCTTGAATCTATTGATTTGAATATATAATTTGTCGAAATCTATTACAAGAATAAATATTTTTGTGATTCTCGTAATAGAGGAATACATAGCGCCTAAAGTGTATGCCATATTGAACACGATCTACAAGTTTGTGTTCTCACGTTCGTTTCCGTTGCGTCGCTTCGTCTGATGCTGGATTTCCTTTCACCGTAGATTCTTCAGATTCCGCTCCGTTTAACGCACATCCACGTACAGATCAGATTTTCGATGTTTATCTGTGAGTTATTAAAACTCTGTTGTTTATTTAGTATTATTTAGTGTAAAAGTATTTAATCAGATTAATCAGACTGTTGTTTTTTTGACTGGCTACATGTAAGGCCACAGACGGTGGTCCTGGGTTCTATTCCCAAGTCGGGCCAATAAAATTTTATTGAGATTTTCCGTCGAAAATTCTCAGTAGTTGCCCGGAGTCTGGAAGTTGGAAGTGTGTGCACTTCCGTGCCTCGGAAAGCTCGTAAGACCGTTGGTTCTGCGCGTGAACTCTTTCCAGTCGTGTCGGTCAAATCGGTCAGGAGGACCATTTTTATTATTATTATTTTTGGGACGCAATATGTGTTGACACACTGGCCCCGTCTCGTATCAGGGAAACAATGTTAAAAGTCGGAGCCGCCGCGGAAAAAGCTGAAACGAACAAACGTAACAAATATTCGTCTCTTATTCCAAATTATATTTTTGTTCCGTTTGCAGTTGAAACGCTTGGACCTTGGAGTAATAGTGCCAAAAAATTCATCCAAAATATTACTCCCCGCCTTATTGCCTCCACCGGTGACAGGAGGGCTGGTTCATTTTTCGCCCAGAGAATCGGAATTGCGATTCAAAGGGGGAATGCTGCTAGCATTCTTGCCACCATTCCACGCGGTCACGACTTGTATAATAATTATTTTTAAATGTTATTTGTATTTAGTTAAGGTTTTAATGTAAATAAATTTATTATTATATTTTGTTTCTCATATTTTATAGTAAGCGTTGGATTTGAAGTCAGTTTATTTAAAAAAAACATAACTTACACCTTAAATAAATAATATCGGCCCCGAATATAAAGAACATTCTTTTTGCGAAGATATTTTAAAAAAGATTTGAAAGCAAAGGTGCACGAAATAGTTTCTAGTCATCTACTTATCTTTAATCTACCTATATAAACTATGCTGTTAAAAATCTAACAAATATCAATCCGTCATTTGATGATTGGTACATTTAAATCTTTTATGGGTAGACATTTTGACAAGATTAATTATTAATTTTGGTCGTAAGACTTTCATTTTAAAACAACTGGGCCCATCTTTATTCTGGTCCTTTAGAGTCTATATTAACTTGAATTGTTTAGCTAAAACGATCAACAAGCTAAATTATACCAAACGTGATTTTAATAGCTTCTTTACTTGGTACGGAATCTAGATATTTCGTGATAGGCAAAAACCACGCCACTTATAAAACTACAAGAGTTATCCGTTAACAGGATTGATTTAATCGCAAAAGTCAAAGTCGTGCTTTGTCCTCTCACCTCTGCCATTACGACCGGTTGCCATACCGCAAATAGTATTGTACTACGTCATATTCGCATGATCTTTTGTTATGAATATATTTTGGTTATACGCGTCGTTTTAATATGATTGCTAGATAATGTGCGTTTAATGAACTAATAAATACAGTAAGTTCACTTGGTGGTAGAGCTTTGTGCAAGCTCGTCTGGGTAGGTACCACCCACTCATCAGATATTCTACCGCAAAACAGCAGTACTTGTTATTGCTGTGTTCCGGTTTGAAGAGTGAGTGAGCCAGTGTAATTACAGGCACAAGGGACATAACATCTTAGTTCCCAAGGTTGGTGGCGCATTGGCGATGTAAGAGATGGTTAACAGCTCTTACAAAGCCAATGTCTATGGGCGTTGGTGACCACTTACCATCAGGTGGCCCATATGCACGTCCGCCTTCCTAAGCAATAAAAAAAAAAAGTTCAGTTTGATCATTTGGTTTACTGTTTCCTAAGGACAGTAGCGTCAAATTTTAAAGCTTCCTCATTAACGGTTTATATGACGCAGAAAATTTCGGACACGTAGTTTCTGATTTCTCGCGTGTTTAACCTTAAAAACTCTATCGTCTTGTGTTTACCATTACTTAAGACAAAATGTTATATTAGTTATTGAATGTTACAAAAAATATCTTTACAAGTGTGAAATATTTATTATATTTGACCCATTAACAAATATTTATCCTAAGATATTAATATGCATTGGTTAAACTTTATAACGAGCGTGTTAAGGCTTATTTTTGCGTAGTTGTTAGGTAAATAGATTGGCCTTTAACAAGGTCGTGTAATGAATTATAAATGTTAACTTTGACATTATAAGAACTGGTTGATTGCGGAATAGATTCATCCGTGATGAGGATACGAAATGTCACTGTCTTTGCCGCATCATAAATATATGTAAATGTTATAACAAATTATATGTAAGTAAGATTAGAGGACTACGATGTCTCCTTTTAAAATTACCGTGTAGAATATAAATGTGTATGTTTTAATCTTTGCTAAGCTAAAAATACTAATTATGATATACTTTATTGGGTGGTTCTTAAGTAATTTTCGTTTAGAGCGTAGGGAAATTTTTAGCTGTTGAATAAAACACGTGTTATACAAATGTTAAGGGGTATTTTTGAGTTTTTAAAGTCAGTCATCCTAATGTGAGAAAACTTGATCTCAACTCAGAAATAAATCGATGAAAGTAGTTCTTATATTATTAACAATCATAAAATATTAGAAACCACATTTGAAAATGCGTTTTTCTAACTAACACAGAATTGATTCATATACAGGCTGTAACAAAATTCGTGTCCGACCCGTGAAGTGGTTATTAGGTATCGTTAGTCGGTTCTATTTTAGTAATAAATTACGACACGACTACATAACGACACGACTAAATAACGACAATTATATTGCAACACAGGCGCGGGCGTCAGCGCTCGATAGCTCTTACCTATCGGGTAGGTCGGAGACGAGGTCATGACCTCAGTTGTCAAATTTTCGTCATTTACAATAGAAAATGAAAAAAAAATAATTTTTATGAGTAATTTTTTTGTATAATATATATATTTTTTACATATATACAACCGACTCACGATACCTAATAACCACTTCACGGGTCGGACACGAATTTTGTTACACTCTGTATACCGAATTATTTTTTCAATAAAATTTTATAGTAAGTAGTAAGTAAGTAACAGCCTGTGAACGTCCCACTGCTGGGCTAAGGCCTCTTCTCCTCTTTGTGAGGAGAAGGTTTTGGAGCTTATTCCACCACGCTGCTCCAATGCGGGTTGGTGAAATACACATGTGACAGAATTTCAATGAAATTTGACACATGCAGGTTTCCTCACGATGTTTTCCTTCACCGTCAAGCACGAGATGAATTATAATCACAAACTAAGCACATGAAAATCAGCGGTGCTTGCCCGGGATTGAACCCACGATCATCGGTTAATTCACGATTCACGCGTTCTTACCACTGGGCCATCTCGGCTTTTAAATTTTATAAACGTACATATATGATGTTTGTGATACAGAAGCAGCTAAATATTTATCTCTTAAAACATATTAAAAACATCATTTCGTAACACGATTATGCAAATAAATTTGATTCGGTGAAAGTTAATCATATTTTGTTCCGTTTCGATTATACAAGATGTCATGTATCAATGTTTAACAATATCAAATTATTTCTGGCCATTTCTAAATTTTTAATAACTTTATTTTTTTTTACTTTATTGCGCTGTAGTCGGGCAATTTAATCTCATTTCTGTAAGTCACTATCCCTCATAAACAATGCCAACTCACCGCTAACCATGTGATTTTAGATGTTACGTTCCTGGTGTATGTAATTACACTGAGTCACCTACCCACCAAACTGAAACGTAGCAGTACACCGTATCGTTGTTTGGCGATACAATAAACTATAAGCCTATATTAAATTTTATTAAAAGTGTACATTATAATTTTACTTGGTGGTAGAGCTTTGTGCAGGCTCGTCTGGGTAGGTACCACCCACTCATCAGATATTCTACCGCAAAAGAGCAGTACTTGGTATTGTTGTGTTCCGGTTTGAAGGGTGAGTGAGCCAGTGTAATAATAGGCACAAGGGACATAACATCTTAGTTCCCAAGGTTGGTGGCGCATTGGCGATGTAAGATGGTTAACAACTCTTACAATGCCATTGTCTATGGGCATTGGTGACCACTTACCATCAGGTGGCCCATATGCCCGTCCGCCTTCCTATGAAATAATAAAAAAACAATTAGTCATTATTGTTGATGTAATAATGTCATTTTTTTATTAACTAATTTAGCGGTCTTGTTAATTTGCATAGAACATTGGACGCAACACAAGAGGTATTCCAGGTTCTGTTTTATATAAATATTTTTAATTTTATAAACATTAATATATTTTTTGTTCCTATTCGTCACCGAACGCCATATCTACGTACTAAGGATGTATTACCGTAAATAATCTACAAGTACATTTTAAAATTAATAAGCTGAGTTAAAGTGTTTAGACAATAACTATACATAATTAAAATTTTACATCGATTTGAACAAGCGAGTGCTAACAGCATTATATACAAAGTTTAATTGTTAATAATAATTAATTTATACCAAAAAATTATCTACTATTTTCTAAGGTGGCAGAGGCTTGGCCTAAAAGTCCCGAACCGATATAACATAGAAACCTTCACGAAAAGAGCGTACTTTATGTTTTGCCCTAAAGACCGGCAACACACCTGCAAGACCTCGGATGTGGCAGTGTGTCCATAGGCATTGATAGTCACTTTCCATCAGGTGAGCTTCTGCTCGTTTGTCTCCTCTTACATAAAAGATATAAGTTTCAAAAGTGCTTGTGCCTACTTGAATATAGTTTATTTTCATTTCAAAATGGAACCCATCTCGATGATTCAAAGGCTTCTATAGGTCAGTGGGCAAATCGAAATCTGTTCCAGTAGAAATATTGTTATTTTTAAAGTTAATTAGATGACACGGTCGACTTCCTGTGGCTATGCTTCGTCGGTCTCATAATCAGGGTATACAAACTTATTTCAAAGAAATGTCAAAAGTGAGATTTTTAGAATTAGTTGGTGATAAAAAAGTTAATGTTCTTTTTTTAAATATTTTCTAGTGGTTTCTCTTTCAGTGTAATATCGTAAATCGAAAACGCATAATATTGCTATAATAATAAACTATATATAATTTATTTTGAATGTAATGTAATTCTTCTTACAATGAAATTAAGATGAGTTTTTTTAATACTACAATGAATATAATTTTGACAAGATCATCGGCAACCATGCCATCCAATATCACGCAACTAACCAAATATTTTGCAACATTTTGCTTAAGTAATTCTATACAAAATATTTGCCTTCTTTATATTTCGGTAACTATTATTTACAATTGAATGGTTCATAAACTTTGGGTTTTGATTTTGTTATTTAATTTCAACACATTCATATTAAGTTATTATTTATTACAAAAGAATAAAACAGGGGAAGAGGCCTTAGCCCAGCAGTGGGATATTCACAGGCTGTTACTGTTACTGTATACATATTTTGCTTATTAATATTAGCCTATAAGCCATAGCCCTTATTGCTATTAGGTTAAGAGCTAAAATATTTATAAAAGAGGCTTTGTTAAGACATTTAGCAGGTTGCTGTTAAAGTGAAATGCATGTTAAACTGATTAACATACAACGCTTGAAACTTTTGCTATTGCATAAACAATATTGTGAATTTTTATAATTCTTCAAACCTCAATACTAATGTATCAAAATATGGAGTAACCTAGAGTTCAATGACTATATAAATTACGTTGATTAAGGTAGCATGCGCAAGCGATCCCGTGGCGTTCCTCGTTAAGGCGCAAAGGGTACCGCTGATTTTTATTGGGTGTTCCGTTGGCGCCTTGGACACCGGCGAACCGCACATACCCCCCACTCTTCCCGTGGGGGAAACGCGTAATGCGTTTTTCCAGTGTTAAAAAAAGGTCTGATTAGTTACACGACGCTGTCTTCTTCAGATGACAGAACGAGATGAGAGACATCGTATATAAGTAGGGCCGTACAATTTAAAGATCTTTAAACGTGGTCCCAGTGACCCCTGGTATACGTGCCAATACCAATCCGGCAGTAATTTCTCTATGGTAGTTCTTTGTGCAAGCTCGTCTGGGTAGGTACCACTCACTCATCAGATATTCTACCGCAAAACAGCAGTACTTTGTATTGTTGTGTTCCGGTTTGAAGGGTCAGTGAGCCAGTGTAATTACAGGCACAAGGGTATAACATCTTAGTTCCCAAGGTTGGTGGCGCATTGGCGATATAAGCGATGGTTATCATTTCTTAAATTACCATAGTCTATGGCGTTGGTGACCATTTACCATCAGGTGGCCCATATCCTCGCCCACCTAACTATACAATGAAAAAAAAGTGCATTATCAATATCAGTTCATTGACACTAGATAGTATTCGTTACGCTATTGCACCAAAAACTGCGACAGTAGACAAGACAGCGTTGATGTACAGCATAACCAGGTTACATCAGTTGTATTTATTGTACACACCGTTTTGTAACCTAAATCTTTCAAAATAAGTTCTATATTCGCTTAATGTATTCTCGTAATGGCTTTGGACCGTTACTTAATAACAGTACACCGAAGTCGGCGACACAGATCCCTATTTGCTGGTCAGTTAGCTAATTATTTATTGCAATCGATGCCTTTTTAATAGTATCGTTGACATCCCGGTCATCCATAAATAAAATGTATTAACAATCTATTACAGAAGTAAACATACTATTGAAAATAATATATATCTTGGTGGTAGGGCTTGTCAAGCTCGTCTGGGTAGGTACCACCCACTCATCAGATATTCTACCGCAAAACAGCAATACTTGGTATTGTTGTGTTCCGGTTTGAAGGTTGAGTGAGCCAGTGTAATTATAGGCACAAGGGACATAAGATCTTAGTTCCCAAGGTTGGTGGCGCATTGGCGATGTAAGCTATGTTTAATATCTCTTACAATGCCAATGTCTATGGGCGTTGGTGACCACTTACCATCAGGTGGCCCATATGCTCGTCCGCCTTCCAATGCAATAAAAAAAAATCTATAAGTTATTATGTGGCTTATTATCCATAATTTTTTTGTATATTACGTTGATTTTTATAATGTACCATACATTTCTTGTAGCCTCTATAAGAGAAGGGTTTATCCTGATCAAATTATTAGTATGTGTGTAAGGCCGCAGACACGGTGGTCCTGGGTTCAATTCTTAGGTCGGGCCAATAAAATGTTATTCAGATTTTCTGTCGAAATTTCTTATGCCCGGAGTCTGGAAGTTGGAAGTGTGTACACTCCCGTGCCTCGGAAACACGTAAAGCCGTTGGTCCTGCGCCTGAACTCTTTCCGGTTTTTTAAAACAATTGTGCTTCTTCAATTAAAGTATAGAATCAAAAATAAAAAGTAATGTTACATTGTGGTACTCAATAAATTAACATAGGAACTACAAAAAGGTTTTTAAGACTGTGTATTTAATAATAATGTTTTAATATTTCTCATTCCCTTATTTAATAGATTCGGAAAACGCTTAACATCTTACATCATTGGCTTTCCACCAATATTAGACTATGGAAAAGTAAGCTTTATTCAGAACTCATTTACAGTTATTTTACCATAAATGATATGTATTACTTTACACATATTACGATAGGCGAGGCTTCTCTTCCTAATTGGAAAGTTATCAGACATGTCTTAAATAGGAAAATTACTTTAAATAAATATATGGAGATTCTAATTAGTACTGAACAATTTCTTCCTATTTCGTTGTAACTTTTGAGAAATAGTGCGGTCGAATGAAATTCAAATGAAGAAATTGATTTACGTAAATGACATACCTAACTTTTTTTTTTCATGATTTGCATTTTTCTACTATTACTACAGAAGTGCGCAAAATATTCTGCCAGTGCCGTAACGATCGGAATTAATGACTCGAATGGAATTCTCGTAATGGAAAATATATCACTCGAAATAGACCAAGAGTTTTTCTGCTACATGGCTTAAATTTAGAAACGTGATTTAGTAAAGCAGGCAGTTTTTGGAACATTGGGAACATTTATGACAGAGTGATCTATTTGACGACCCTTTTTTATAGGTTGTTCTTACTTTTTGTTGCAGTCTTATTATTATTTTTCATCTATATAACATAGATTTGAGGTACAAGTACCAAATATAAAAATATATTAAATAATTTAACTATACATATAAATATCATTTGCACTTTTTATCAAACGAAAGCCCATCTCAGCCACGCCTGCTGGCGTCATCATGACGTCAAGTCACTTTCTATATATTCAAATTTATTAAGTTACCTGCGCCTGCGCAGGTGGTCTTGATTATCATTCATTGATATTATTTATGCTCGATGTGGTGTCATATATTTTTTCGCTTAAAAACTTTGATTGTAACGAAATGCAACTTAATATATATATTGTTATTCTAATTGTTATGTTTTTTTGTTACAGGTACGTAAGCTGGCTGGAACGGTTTCTGCTGTATAATATAATATACTCTTATATTTCCAATTATAATTTTAATATTAATCTGTACTCCAAATGTTTTAAGATATTAATGGTTGCGTCATAGCCGGATTTAGTCTGAGAATGAATATGAACTTAACTTACCCTTGGGGTACATTTATATAATAACTAGCTTATGGCCGAATACTGAAACGTCTTTCATATATGAAGTGGGACTTAATTATTTGGAACGCCATTAATTTCAAATTTCGCATACTAAATTTTGAAATTAATGACGTTCCAAATAATTAAGTCCCACTTCATTTTGAATGACGTTTCAGTATTCGGCCGTTATACATGCTTCATGATGTTTCATGATAAACTAAAGTTCACATTAGACTATATCCTTCAAAAATAACAAAAATTATATTATCTTATAATTAACAAGGAATACTCGTCGTTTTGGGAAAGAAACCGTACCGTTTGAGGCGGACGCTTCTAAATTACGTCGTCAATTTTAAAATTAATTGTGTTATGAATATTTACGGTTAATTTTAAATCTCTTATACTTGTTTGCTTTATTATTATCTGCTTACTTAATTTTCATTGGAGATTATGAACTCAATTCAAAGATTAGTTCCGATTTAAATAAAGAGATTTGTTAAGGTATGCGCAATAAGCCATCTTTCAAGCTACCTCTTTACAGTTAAAACTCACGAATGCAACATTAATACAATTGTGAGTTCTATTTCTATCAAGAAAAAGAATAGAATTGTATGAACAAAGATTGTTCTAAAAGAATCAAAAGTGCGTGCGAAAGATTGGTTAAGAAATTATATGTTGTAACTGTTTGCATTGTATGTTATTGTATTGTGTATTTATTACATTTGGTAATATTTAAGCGTCGTTATTATAACGATATTTTATTCATAAAAATCGCATTTAAATTTATAAAACTTTGTTATTCATAGCAAAACGACTTGTGTAAAATGACTTAGAGATTTAAGTTATCTTTTGTAACTTAAGTATACGCTGTAAGTATAGTCCTTTACAGAACTTAGCGTCTATCTCTCGACTCGAGATCTGCAATCGTGTGTTCCTAAAATATCGACTAGTATTTCGATTAATACAATGAAACACTTATTAATAAAATATATATGCCTTATATGTTTTTACGCAGATTTATCGACGTAGGTTCATTGTGACGTAATTTATATAAATTGATTCATTTTAGTTGTTATGAATGATATTTTACTAGTATGTGATAGTTTAATTTATTTCGCTAACGCCAATATGATGTTTAATATATCGATAGTTCCATACTTTTAGTAGACCGACTGAACGTTTAGATCCCAGTGACTCGAGTCTTTCTTATAAAGTAGACGAGGTATTCAATAATGTATGTTTATGTATAATGCTTTTGTAGAAATAAATTATAAATTAACCATATTTACTTATACAGTGTAATTCTTTAATGTTATTTGTATAATTTGAATATTATTTTGAAGTTTACTTTTAAATCTGTGTCATATTTTCTCCAAATATAATCTCACACACAAATGGCGATTATATCAGCTGTTATCATAGTTTGAGTATTATTTACAATGAAATGGACTGTACGAACGTCACCCCTGACCGGATTGTTTGTTACGTGATTGACCTTGCCGGTCACCGACGAATTACCTGATACGCATATAACTAGACAATTTGATAATAAATTCTTGAGCCTGAATTCCTAAAGCATTCAATGTCATAGTCGGTCAGAATATAATATCGCAGTAATGAAATATATACTTTGTTTTAGATCTTTATTAGACGAGCCTTAGTCTTTCAATTACGATAAATGTTCCTTAGAATAACTATTTATTTTATTTTATTTAAATATCCTGGGACATTATTCACACACGGCCATCTGATCCCAAACTAAGCAGAGCTTGTACTATGGAAACCAGACAACTGATATACTACATATTATACTACTTTTTCTTTCGTAAATACATACTTATATAGATAATTACACCCAGACTCAGGACAAACAGACATGTTCATGCACACACATGTCTGTCCTGGGTGGGAATCGAACCCACGACCTGCGGCGTGTAAGGCAAGGGTCTCACCAACCACGCCAACCGGCTCGTCAAATTATTTAATCAATTTCTTCTTTAGAATTTAATTAGAACGCATTATTTCTTAAAATGGGAGCACGAAATGGGATAAAAGTAGTCCATATCAATTAGAGTCGTCATATTGCTAGTCGTTATCGTTTTCCCTATCGAGCCTGATAATATACAAATTGATAATGTTTTTATTAATACAAAATTTATAAATTACCCTTGTATAAAAACTTGATGTAAAAACCATCAATACTATATTATTGTATGAATAAAGTATAGCCTACATGAGATGAAAACACAAATTATACAATTTGTAGAGTTGCATGTTCCATTTTATTGGACGCCATTTTTTATTTGATCGAACATATCAACATATATTAACAAAACTCATAACGTAAGGATAAATCAAATATTTTCCTTCCATTAAAAATCGTACCTCGTTTTTCGCATTCCACATACGTAATAAGTCGGTTAACTAAACATTAGCTCAAAGTATACGTAATAATTTCGTCAAATGTACCTATTACGCTGCGGACACATCAACAAAAGTGAGAGTCAAGTCAGCCGCAAGGTGTGGGACCGGTTTAATGAAAACGAATGTGTATGAAAATTCTTGACCGACTGAATTTATAGATGAATATTTTAATATAAACAAGATATACTAGATCGTTTTCGAGATTATATAGTTTTATTCAAACATTTTCGATTCATATTTTGTATACTAAGGCACAATGAAAGCGATAGTCAGATGCGTCAGAAGAAGTAGTAATTAGCAATAATATTTTTGATTTCAATAATGTTCCCCTGACCGATAACGGCAGCTGAACTCAGCGGATTATATTAAACGGAGAAATTGGTGCTCAAATGTATTATCTTTCTATCATAATAGGATGGGTTGGCGATCGGATACGACTTTTTCAATTTTTCGAGAACCAAGAGCGGGTCCTGCTCCACGTTCTCTTCAATGCACAATAAACACTGCCAACTTTCAAAACTACAGTAATACAATCGATTAAAATGTACATTTTAAAACTAGGCTTCAATAGAAAAAATATCGCACAGAACTTCGTTTCTGACATGGGTCCGCCTACTGTACAATTTTTTTATTTATCTAACCGGGGTTTGAACTAAAGACTATGCAGCCTTACAAGTTAGCCACTAGACCAACGAAGCATTTTTAAAACAGTTGTATATCGACTAGGTGACCTAAGAGCCTGTATTATCAAGTAACGAGACCTCAACAACAAGGCCGATATGACACGATCCAGTTCACAATCACTGGTACAATAAGTTTATACGCAATCAGCGATCATTGAACATGCTTTGTAAATAACACTATATAATATATAATATAAGATAGCGAAACATCGGAACACGTTCCACAGCCAATTAATTGCAATATTTTTTGAAGTGAAATCTTCTTTAGCATCGTTGTGATTTGAAAGTCGATGAAACGAAAAAGCGACAGTAAAAAGAGACAGACACATAAATTCAGAAGATTTAACGTGAGAGAAAATGAGATGAATGAGAATGAGAGAAGCCAAAATTTTTGAAGGTTTCACTTCTACCACGTGTGAATTGCACACAAGTTTTTTTTAATATCACAAATTAATACATTTATTCTTATGTTTAGTTTCCCATTTGGTGTTGGATTTTAATTTTTTATTGCGAAAGAGAAAAAGTAACTATTTTATTCGTACTGAAATTTAAAAAGTATATAAATCTATATAATATAATTTTGCTAGTGATATTTATTTAAAATATATATTAAATAATTAAATAGTTATATAATTGAAATTAGGTAATTAGTTTCTAATTATGCAATTAAAATAAAATCTTATAACACCTGTGCAATTTTACTAGGACATTTTATAAATATTTTATCACACAATTTTATATGAGATAATTAAACCTGCGCTCGCGCCGGTAGTGACTAAAAGAATTTCTCAGCATTGGAAACAGAGTAAGTAGAGCGCGGTGTCGAAACATGATTTGTACATCCGCGCTGCAGCCGCGCATGCGCGTGTGCCACCGTCTGGTGTATCGCGGCCATTGATCTTTTAACTACTAATCATAATCACTGAAAATAATAAATACGCTCTAGACTATGATTGCCATTCAATCCAGACAAGCATCAAGATGTTAGGAGAGGAGGCATTGTCAACTTGAGGGACATATAGGGGGTACTGCGAGGTACTTTACACCACAAATAAAATAAAATTTTAACTACCTCTTACCAGAGTATAAGTATTGACAGATCTATCAGTTATGAGATTTCGTTTGTCTTGCGTGTATTAAGTACTGGTAGAAGGGCTTTGTGCAAGCGCGTTTGGGTGGGTACCACCAACTCATCACATATTCTACCGCAAAACAGCATTACCTGGTACGTTTATGTTCCGGTTCGAAGGTTGAGCACAAGAGACATAACAACTTAGTTCCCAATATTGGTGACGCATTAGCAACGTAAGAGATGTTAAACATTTTTACAATGCCAATATCTATGTGCGTGACAATTTACCATCAAGTGGCCCATATACTCGTTCGCCTACCTATTCTATAAAAAAAAAGAAATAAGTGGTTACATGTTCATTAAATTCTTTCACCTCGAAAGACTGTAAAAAATTACGATGTTCTATCCAAAAGTCAGTTTTTCTAAATAAAAAATATGTCTTTAAGAAAATTTGATTTCAAGATCAAATTTGATTCCAATGTTTCATAGTGTACAATTACAAATAATTACAAGCACAATTTCTAACATAGCATAGTCATTGTTTATGTTTTATAGAAAACTTAATAAATATATTAAAATAATACTATATTATAATATCTATTTTATGTTTCAAAGGAAGGAATTACATAAAACGAGAGAAAAGTATCGCGGAAGGTAGAAATATAGACACACTCGCATATTAGAGATGTCGGACGTAACATGTAGCTAATTGCGATGCAAATGTGATAATTATTTACTTTCGAACGTGTATATAGAGCTGACTCGAGATATATAAGACATTTTGCGTGAACTTCAATTTGTTGGATAAAATAAGAGACTAAGATAGTAAAGTAAGAGGTAAGAGTAGTAGGTAAGAGGTTAAAGCTACTGGTAATTCAAAATATCGCTTTGTTTAAACAATATAGATTGATTCCCAACAATGTCCAGGTAAAAAGGTCTATTTCCTGTTTGTTTCCATAATGCCTTTATTTGCGTTACTTGTACGAAACAACATAGATACGATATATATCATTAGATGATGCTCTTCCAAAATCTCATTTTGGACATAAATCAAAACCTTAAATAAATAAAAATACTTTTTGTACAAATCGTGACCGCATGGAATGATGGAAAGAATGCTAGCAGCATTTCCCCTTTGAATCACAATTCCGATTCTCTGGACGAAAAATGAACCTGCCCTGTCACCAGTAGTAGGCGGAGTGTGATATTTTGGATGAAATTTTTTGCACTATTAGTCCAAGGATAAAAAAAAAAATATAATATAATTAAATTATAGCTATAAGATATAGATAGAGAATTAGTATTCAATATTTGAAAAAATACCTTATTCTTCGTATTGTATTTTATTTATAAGTGATAAAAAATATAACAGTGAGTGATCAAAAATATAAGTGTCACTATTCTAAGTTACTTTAATTTTACATATTACTTATTTTTTATTTATTTTTATTTATTTATAAATACACTATACTTGGGTAAATCAAGGCAATTGTACTACGTTTTGGTGATTTATTTAATAAAGTGTACCTTTTTTACATTAAGCCGTCTAATAAAAATTCCACACTATATACGCGAAATATAAAATGCAGACAAGAAATCCCTTAAAAAACTGTTCAAAATGTTTACAACCATTAAGGAAAGAATCCATGCAATGCACCTTAGCGAATTGCTAAAGATCAAAACCAGTCGATTACGTAACTTTAAACGAGTACGACTCCTGGATATGGCGTTTGTGGCATTCTTACTACGAAAGTCACTTTCTACGAATTACGCACGAGTTGTTTTAGTTAATAAAAACCCCATCGTATAAATATATTTAAACAAAAATACAGATAAACATATTATGTACTTAAAGTTTTGAATATATGTCAATTAGGTTAAAATTTTCAAAGAGGTTTTATCATTTACCTTTTTCGTCGTCAGTTTTGTTAAAGTTTAAACAGTGACTACGGATTTTGTTTTTAAATTGCCACTAGCTATTTCCTAAACCTTAAAAGGTACACCTTACCCGATTGTTTATTTATTTTTTGGTTATAATATTTTTCCGATTTTACTGTAAACATCTTGTCAAGCTGCAGTGCAGTTGTTAATGGGGATGGTATGATAGTACCGTCTCACGTTTCCAGAGATGGTGTGTTTACTCATTAGATATCGGTTCTGAAGCATTATATATGGAGATCTACTGCCACTACTGTAATCTGTATTTAAAAAACTAAAAATAACAATCAAACGATGGAGACGATAATATAATTTTATATTTTGTATGAAAACAATCCATGTCACATTTTTTTATAACTTTATGTAATAGTTTAGAGTAAAATTAATGACTTATCACAAAAAAGTACCACGTTGACATTTATAATTACTTTTCGTAGTGAAAGTAAGTTTTAAATTAATTGCGTCTACCAAATTTATGTAAATTAAGTAATTGATTATTAGTAATTATTTTGCTTGTTTGATTTGAAATTGATAAATAATTTAAATTGAAACGTTACAATATTTAAACAAGTTTTAACTTAATTATAAAAAATAATCTATGTAATAAAACGGATACAATTGAGTACCTTCGATTAATAAGGTAAAAAATTGTGAAAAATAGAAAAGCATAGCTTTAATTTCAAATTTAGTTACAAGATATGAAAAATACATGTTAACAAATGGAAATGGAGAATAAAGATCATCTTCATAGATTTATTTGTTTTTTTTTTAAACCTACCAATATTTAGTCTATGTGCAAAAGCGGATAATATTGACACCATATTTTGTTGCCACTAGATCTAAAAGACGCAGAGTTCATTCATTTGTAAGATTCCATAAGGAAAAATATATTGTTGTTAAAAAAAGAATGTACTACAAATGTATCGTTATTGGGCGTGTTAAATATTTTACTAGAATATATAACTTATGTATTCTTCGTTCATAAACAAATTTCTTGTCACTAACGTCTTTGTTTCTGTCAAATTAGTGTTATATTATATAATCTTAGGGATTGTCACGCCATAAATTATATTCCCTTGCGTAAAATAATATAAATACGATGCGCTAAAGAAAGTAAAGTAAATATAATACAAGACAATTTCGCATTTATAATACTAGTAAACTTAATAAATATAACTCCATATTAAGTTTTTATTACCAGAGTAAATTGAAGCGCCTATGAACCCATTGGGAAATGAGGAAGTTTAGGTATCTCCTAAAATGAGAAGGCTTATCAGTAAAATTAAATACATACTTTCCTTTACCGTCGAACACAAGACAAATAAACACAAATGTGTCTATGCCTATTCAGTGGGGCTCGCCTAAGTTTGAACTGGCGATGATCGGTTAACATCCACGTGGGTAACAACTGGGTCATCTCAGCTCTTTTAAACGAACACACATTTATTGCCGCCTCTTGGAAATTGAAACGTGAATCGACAATTACCTTGTTGGTCTATTGGCTGTCTTATAAGGTATTTATTGGGTTTTTCTCTCAAAAAATCCTCAGTAGCAGGATATTTTTTTATAGCATAGGTAGGCGGACGAGCATATGGGCCACCTGATGGTAAGTGGTCACCAACGCCCATAGACATTAGTATTGTAAGATATGTCAACCATCGCTTACACCGTCAATGCACCACCAATATTGGGACTAAGATGTTATGTCCCTTGTTTTTGTAATTACACTGGCTTACTCACCCTTCAAACTGAAACAACAATACCAAGTACTGCTGCTTTGCGGTAGAATATCGGATAAGTGGGTGGTACTCACCAAGTAAACAGTTCGGCAGTAGAACAACGCCGGACAACGGATAAACTGACAAATGTGAACATGTTATTTTTAAACAAATCAATTAATAAAATCGCACAATTCAACCTTGCTTAAGTCATGTGTTCAATTATTTTAAAAATGTTTTTTCCTTAAGTATGACATATAGAAATTACACAAGTCAGACTTACGTACCGATCTGCTGATATACGTACGCAACTCGACGAAAGGTTAAATTTGGTATTTACAAAGACTTTAGTCTATACAAATGTCAGTACAATGAATGATTGAATAGTGATTTAAACTCTTAGGCTAAGAACTCACGGAGCGGTTTTGTCCCGTGCCCGCCGCGGTTGTGGATCTGCGGTTTTATTTCTAAACTCACGAGACCGGTGATTTGCACGATCCCGTAGCCGTCGTCGTCATGGTCGCAAGACGAGCGGTTGCAAGACGGGCGGTCGCAATGCGTGCGAGCGCAACCCGCCGAGGCTTTACCCGCAGCCCGCGCGGTTCTACAAGTTGCCCGCTGGTGCATCGGGAATCGCAAACAAACGCCCAAAGCGGGCGTAAAACGCATTGTGAGATGTGATTTAATTTTTTTCATATAAATCTGCATTCTACAGAGGTAACGGAACCTGCAACCGCGGCGGGCGCGGGACAAAACCGATCCGTGAGTTCTTAGTCTTAGAGTATTGAACATATATAACTTCAGCCGTAAGACACATGACAAATAAGTCAGATAATGGTTATATTCCTCCGTAAAAGTAGGCATTGTTAGAATACTTATTGTCAACTTTGTAATATGAATGGTAAGTGAGTGTTGTCTAGGTATTTTTTTATTACATAGGAAGGCGGACGACCATATGGGCGACCTGATGGTAAGTGGTCACCAATGCCCATAGACATTGGCATTGTAAGAGATGTTAACCATCGCTTACATCGCCAATGCGCCACCAACCTTAGGAACTAAGATGTTATGTCCCTTGTGCCTGTAATTACACTAGCTCACTCACCCTTCAAACCGGAACACAACCGTACCAAGTACTGCTGTTTTGCGGTAGAATATCTGATGAGTGGGTGGTACCTACCCAGACGAGCTTGCACAAAGCTCTACCACCAAGTATTCAGATGGACTTGAATATACTTTTTTTAAACATTTGATTTATATCCGAACTAAGTTAGGTTAGCAAGTGAGAATATAGAATTCAGTGTAGATCAGACACATTGATACTTCTACATCAAAACTAAGAAGTTATAAGCGGGAACACATTAATGTCAAAATTACCGTATGCTCTTATTAATGGAAACGGTTACTTTATCTTTTAAATGATATATAGGTAATTCTATTTTGTTTTTAAACATACAGTAAACACCACCACCATAGCAGTGAACAAACAATTTAGCAAATTTTAGATGTAACGGAATAGTTTATCAATCTTTTATTTCATTAATCGAAAGTACACATCTAATTAAGAATAAAAAAAACATGGATTAAAATTTCAAATTTCAATTAAATTAGATTTCAAAATGCATATTGCAATATCATTATAATTATATGTTTTAAGCTCTAATATTATAAATTGTAATGAACATTTAATTAATAATTATTATATGAATAATTAAATAACTTGTTTCCAGCGTCTAGAAATAAAAAATATGGAATATATTTTACAAGTATGTATGTCACATACTCAATATTCAATTGCAATGTATCAACGGACAGAAAAGCCGGCAGTTGGTATAACACATTGATTGAGAAACGCATGTTGTAACGAATGCGATATGAAGTAACGCACTGATCGCCTATATCGTTATCGAATACATTTTTTATTATATTAATGTATATTCTATGTTGCCGTGACTTTATTTATATAGTTAAAATGCTTTGCTTTTGCCGCGCTCTTACGACTATACAGAAAACGATTATAACACAAAAATAACTAGTCTTTCACAAAACGTCTTTCACGTCAAAAGAAACAAATAATCTAAGACATAATAACATTAAAAATGTCTATAAATTGAAGAGAAACGGCCTATATAAGTCAAAATAATAAATAATTAAAACTCAGGCTAGATGTTTTGAAATTAACGCAAATAATAAACAAATTAATAAAATATATATGTATCGTTATAATAACATTAATACAGGTATTTTGTGTAAATACATCTTTATAATAATAATAATTATAGTTGTAAAAAATATATAAAAAAGGCCCGCTGAATTTCTGTCGGTGGTTCTTCTCAGGTCCGAGCTTCTTATTTCCGAACCGGTGATAGATTTATGACAATTAATAAGTAACTATAACGCTTGAATATTTAGTTAATAATTTCGACATTTGAATTGCCATAATTTATTACAGTTAAGTAATATAAAATAAGGGATATAATCAATAATTAGCAATCAATTTATCAGTTGATTGGCAAGAGGCAGTGGCACGCGCCGTGACGCACCGGATGCTCGGCGCATCTTGATGCGTGACGATCAAGAAACTAATCCATCGACGTTTATTGGTAAATACTTGTATAAATGAGCGTGACCACAATAATCTGCTGTTTATCCATTACCGGTTTTAAGACAATCATGAAAGGCTATAGAATTTTTGTCTATATTTTGATTCAAGTTAATTTATAATATGAATTAAAATGGCTACTATACAAATTGTGGTCGCGTGGAATGGTGACAGAAATGCTAGCAGAATTTCTCCGTTGAATTGAGATCTGATCTGGACGAAAAAGAACCAGAAATCCTTTCACTAGAGAAGGCAATACGGGGTTTTATATTTTATAAAAGTTTTTGCACAGTTATTCCTAGGTTCAAGTGTATCAGTGTGGAAGATTTTTTGAAAAAAATAGAATGAGCGATGAATATCATATATATATAAAATACCACAACATCTAGAAATTAAATTTCTGAACAACATCATTATTGTTAGCTCGATTACTTGGTGTAGGTGGATGGACGAGCATATGGGCCACCTGACGTTAAGTGGCCACCAACGCCCATAGACAATGGCATTGTACATTTCTTTAAAAAAACATTGCCAATGCGCCACCAGCCTTGGGAATTAAGATGTTATGTCCCTTGTGCCTGTAATCACTCTGGCTCACTTACCCTTCTAACCAGAACACAACAATACAAATTACTGCTCTTTTGCGGTAGGATATCTGATAAGTGGGGGATACCTACCCAGAAGAGCTTGCACAAAGCTCTACCTCCGAGTAAATTAAGACTTTTTTAAATTAAGTCAGTTCTTATCATTCATAGTAACATGAAACTTTGGAACTATGTTATTTTATGGGATTTATTTATAACTAACGTTTTGCCCGCGTTTTCACTCGCATAATTGACATTCTCGTGGGAATACGAGGACAAAATATAGCCTATGTGACTCTCTGATAATGTTACTTTTCATTGGTGAAAGAATTTTTAAAATCGGCTTAGTGGACTAGGCGTGAAAGCGTCACAAACAAACAAACTCACTTAAGCATTTATAATATTAGTTAAGATTGCCAAACCTTTTCAAAGAAATGACAACCTATTTTAACACATAGGTACATTTAAATTACTTTGCATCCATCATAGTTGTAAGACGTTTGTGTTAGATGTAAGTTACATGTGATTGATACTTAAATTAGCAGAAAAACGAAGTGGTATAAGTTTCAAAAATGTCTAAATACGGAAGATACGAGCTTCTATATATGCATTCAAAATTACCCAGTTGAGCTCAATCTACCGACACATTAATGTAATGGATTATCTAAGATATTTAGACATATACATAGGGTTGTCAAACAAACAGTAGAGTAGTATTGGAGTTTGTCCAAACTCCATACTGCAATGTGTTTTCAAAGTTTGATTTTAATCTAAATATTCAAAGGATATTAATATTTGTAAATAGAATTCGATAGCGTCATGTGCTATCCCATAAATTAATGAATAAATACAAATTGTATATAAATTATACGGTAGTACCGGGTATATAAAAATATATTTTTTTATAAAACATTCCACATGAGGAACCTTAACTTATTAGGTCATCCAACAGTTTGAAATAAAAAATTTAAGAATCCACAGAAATTTAAAATATATTCAATTAAAAACAAAAAAATATTGTTTTTTTATAGCATAGGACGAGCATATGGGCCACCTGATGGTAAGTGGTCACCAGCGCCCATAGACATTGGGATTGTAAGAGATGTTAACCATCGCTTACATCGCCAATGCGTCACCAACCTTGGGTACTAAGATGTTATGTCCCTTGTGCCTGTAATTACACTGGCTCCTTCACCCTTGACACCGGAACACAACAATACCAAGTACTGCTGTTTTATGGTAGAATATCTGATGAGTGGTTACCTACCCAGACGAGCTTGTACAAAGCTTTACCTCCAAATAAATGTAAATATAGCATAAACAATTAAACTACAAAACGTCAATAAATATTAAATACAGTCTCCTAAACTATAATTAGTTTAAAAAAAATTGGTTGCCTGTAAAGTCGGTATACGGGCGAAAGTTTTACGTGACAACGACTTTGAGTGGTAAAATAATTTTAATGTGAATATTCATTCGTATAGTAGGAAGAAGGATGAAATAATAGTAACAATTTAAAACATTTATTTATACAAAGAATTATATTTAAAACATTAATTTATACAAAGAATCTCGCACTGAATTTCATATTAACAAAATTTTATTTTTACCTTTACACATACATACGTATTTATATACAAATATACATACAATAACTTGCAATACATTTGCGTACAATGAAACAGCGTTTACTACAACTTAACTTGTTCCTATCTGAGTGATTTTGCCCTGAGTGGAAGGGACGCGTGCCTCTCACTCGCTCTCATTGTGAGCGCATAACGTGAGCGGAGCGTAACGCAGTTTCTTGAAGTGTCACCCGGCAAACCAATTTATAAGACGTTGTCACGTCAAAATATATATAGAGACGAGAATCTTGATTTGCATTTGAAGTACTTTGGCCAAGAAACTCGGAAGATTTACATATTCGTATTATCCTGTAAATTAATTACGTACGTAATCAACGTCATGTTAAATGTTTTTTGGTAGCAGATCCGTTGTCAACGCAACGTGGCTGTTTCAGAGGCTTGATAAATAAAACGCTCTATATTATTATATTATATTTTATCGCGTTTTCATTAAACCAATGAAATTTTATCTATTTGAGTAATATATGGAAAAGTAAATTCTCTTAGTATCGACATTTTCCAGAGGTTTATTCGCACTTGTCAGCATCATACGTTTAGAAGAGATAATATTGCATGCATGCGTACATACGGCTAGCGGTAACTCTGGATGGTAGAGCACCTTGGCCGCGATAATGACGATGTGTGCCGCAAATTTTATTATATATTTTTCAAATCTAGATAATTATATTTCTGAAATAAGTCACGCGCAAAACTTCAATGTTAATATATTGACGCCATTAATAACACACTAAACAAACAAACTTCTTATTGAACTAAATACAGAAATGGTTAAAATGTCATAAGATACAAACAATTTTATTCTAAGCAGTTGGCAGCCCTACTTACACTCGACATACCTTCGTCATGGATGCTTTAGCGGCCAGCTTACGTAAAATTGTTGCATTACCTTATGAAATGTTTTGTGATGACTCTTATTCAAATACTAGTGTTAGTTTTTATATATACATTAGTTAACTAGGAAATATTGTTGAAAATAGTTGGTGACCACTTACCATCGGGTGGCCCATATGCTCGTCCGCCTTCCAATGCAATACAATAAATATATTCGTCTGAAATTTAATGTTGGCACATAAAATATGTTTATTTTTTATTTTTGTAACGTTTTAGAGCAACAAATATTTATAAATTTGTTACAATACAGCAATGCAAAATTAAATGAGAAACTACCGGAACTACTAAGATTTATATTACATTAATTATTCTACTTTATATTACTAAAGAGTTTGCTTGTACGTTCTAAATCTATATTCTATATTTTTTATATATAGACTATATATTTATGTATATGATACATAGTCCATTTTATAAGATAGGTGATAAGCTTATTAATAATAATAATATCCTCCAGACCGATTTTCGGTCACTGCGACCAATCTCAAGAGAGATTACCCAACTGCGCAGAAGATATTTTAGTGCACAAATGTGTGCGCAAACACAGGTGCACTCTCTCCTAATCCGACGCGTTTGGAAAGACTTCAGGCGTAGGCCCAACATTTAAACGTGCTTTTCGAGACACCGGAGTGTATATACCTCCATCTTCCAAACTCCTAAGACTCCTACTGAGAATTTACTGATGAAAAAAAATTTCAATAACTATTTATTCTCTCGACCTGCGAAACGATCCCAGGACCCCCGGGTCAGTGGCCTCATATCTAGCCACTAGACTAAAGAGGCATTCAGAAACTAATTAATCACTCACTAAACAACGTTTACAAGTAAGGTCATAAATGATTATAGTGCGTTGCATATAAATGAAAGAATTGTTGAAATTAAGTCTTACTATCAAGTAACAAAGCACACCTCCCCACCTCAAGCCCTCCCTACTAAAATAAATTTAAAAAACCGTTATTTGACGCAATAAAACAACTCACATCGGGAATATTAACACAAATTTATCAGGCTGTCGTTGCATTTTCAAAATGGCGGAGTATGTCGGAAGTATTTCAAAGCTTCGCCGTCCTTTCAAGAACGTTCTATATTAATTGTGAGCGAGTCATAAATATTCAAAGTAACGATACAGTTACTTACCGATTGTGTCGACTAACTGTCGCACGTTCTGTCTCTTTAGGAAAATAGGTTGGTTTGTGAATACTGAGTGAGTTTCACGAAACGGGAATTATGTTGTAACGTTAAAAAAGTTCACAGAGATATTAATCTACAAGTTTAACCACCTAATCTGTAAAACTAACTGTAGAACTAGACACTACACAATGGCCTTAAATGTTCTGTCTTTGGATGAAAATAATCCTTTTTGTTACGTAACTAAATTGTTTTTTTAACTCGAGACAAGTAGAAGCATAGAAAAACGACCAGGCGGTTATAAACTATTAAAAGTTTATTATTTGACATTTAGGTCATAGTTAGATACATCAATCTATATAAATAAAATGATAGAGGTCTGCAGTTGTACGCGCATCACGGAAAAACTACTGGAAAGGTTTCAATTAAATTTTCTAAACTTTATTTCTTAGACACTTGGCCCTTATCAAAAAGAAAAATGATTGACGATTGAAAAACGATATCTTCAATAAATAAAAAGTAATTAAAGTTTCAAGAAACAACGATTTGTATGTGCACTGCGTGTTTAGTGATGTATGTTTAAACAAAGTATATTTTTGCTTTCGATCTTTTTGATGTCTTTCCTTCGTACATAAGAAAACTTTGTTAATATATCAAGCAACGCGAACAAAGTCGCGGGTATCAGCTAGTTATATATAAATATATTTATGTATAAATATATTTAAAATAAGCAATAACTCCCATGTCCTATTACTGAGCATCATCATACTCTCATTCTATTCCTACTCTCAAACGAACTACGATGTTTCCTTCACCGCTGAGTACTTTAGTACATAATGAAGTTCTGATTACGTTCATAATTTTAACAGAATATTCATACTATTTTAAACTACAAGCTTAGACGTAGAAACGTCAATCAGGTTAATGACGTCACTACTTAGTAATTCTATAGGTCATCTAGCGACAACGTTTTTAAAGAAATACATTACTGGCCTTTACATTGTATCGTATCTGTTCCGGTGTTACATCGAGCGTAAATATCAAATTGTATAATCATAGCCTGAAAAAAATAATAGAAAGAAACAGTTCGTTGCAACACGCTGCGAAACCTACTGTGTGGATAATAAAAGCTGTGAAGTTTGTTACTAAAAAGTTTTTATGATGTGCTCATTTTAAAATTAAAAAACTATCTAAAAATAATTTAATTTTTCCGCTTAATTTTTTATTTGTCACGTCCAACTGTACTTTGTTTTTATGCTAATGTGTTTTTTTTTGTCTACAGGAATTAACAACATGGCTGTTCATTCTGATAGCTGCTATATCACTAGCAACACCAGGTAAATAGAAAATATGTTATCATCAAATTAAAAAAACACACTAAATATTATTGCAATATATTTATAATATTTTTTTAAATTGTAAAGGCAACAATAATATAGTAATTAATACAGTGATACACCAACAAGAAGGATGGCTATATTGTGAGATGTCTGACCTATTATTTAATTTATATCATTAAATTTAATATTCCGAAGTTCTTTAAGTCTCACTTTGTACAAATCATCATCCTCGTTTTTTTTATTTACTGTTTTTTTATTTTAATAATTATTTATTTTAAGGAATTTTTCATTTTCCTCGTCAATTTACTACTAAAGCTCATGTAGCTGGTTTGCTCGTGTGGCTGGCTTATTAAAATAAATAAACAGTACATGAAAAATGCAATTTAATGCATTATATCTACAGAATTGATTTATCTCATAAATGGACCAGCAAGCGCCTTAATTTAAATATTATATTAATCATTTATACTATAGTTGAATTTAACTATCATAGGCAAAGTTAAGCAGCGATAAATTAAACGATATAGTTTTTACACACATATATTGTCACAAGCACAGAAGGTATACACAAGAAAGATATAGCGAAGGTACAGTTATAGCGTTTAAGTATGAAAATAGAACAACTAAGAAATATGAGAAGAATAAAGCGTAATAAGCAAAAGCGTTGTATAGCAATTAGTATCGAACGGTGCGCGCGCGGCCTCACGGCGTCGGTATCGGAAAACGACTGGCGAGCGGGGTAAAATCGATGTTGCACGACGATCCCGAGGCGCGCCCGAGCGCATCAGCTCGGCAGTGACGTCACGCATAGCGGTGCTTTGACCAACTATGCATGAAGCGAGTAATGCGTTTATTCAACGCTACATCAGCCCCCCCGGAGACCGTTAAGGTCGAAAAACGTCGGGAAAACGTACTCTTCGACCTGATCGAGTACGGCGATCTTCATTACTTCTAACTGTATCCTCTATCTGTTTCATCCCAACTTCCGTGCGCGGCGCTTGGTCACTCAGTATGTACGCTGGTTTTAATCTGTCTATCGAAACGGTGGTAGGTTTCCCCCGAATGTCGATCTTGAAGAATTTGTCTCCTCGTTCGATGACGGTATATGGTCCAGCGTACGGTGCCTGTAAAGGCTTGCGAACAAAATCTTGCCGTATAAAAACTTGTAGTGCAGATCGCAAGTCCTTACTGATGAAAACAGGAGTTTTGCCATGGTGAACTACTGGTGTAGGTTTAAGTTTTCGGATGTTCTCTCTTAGTCGTGCGAGAAAATCTGTGCAATCCACGATTTCAGTGGGAGAGTTGTTGAAAAATGCGCCAGGTAATCGTAAGGTCTCTCCATACACTAGTTCAGCTGATGACGTGCTTATGTCCTCCTTCCATGCTGAACGAATTCCTAAAAGAACTAGCGGAAGTACTTCAACCCAGTTTTCGTCATTGTGGCACATTATCGCCGCCTTGAGTTGCCGATGGAACCGTTCGACCATTCCATTCGCAGCGGGATGGTATGCTGTGGTCTGTATATGATTGACACCTATCAGCTTCGAAAGTTCCTTAAATAAAAATGCCTCAAATTGTTTTCCTCGATCCGTTGTTATCTTCTCGGGACAGCCAAAACGTGAAATCCAACCAGCAACAAAAGCATTTGCCACTGTGTCAGCTTTGATGTCGGAGAGTGGTATTACCTCTGGCCAACGAGTGAATCTGTCCACGGCTGTAAGACAATACTTATACTCTTGTGAGGCTGGCAGAGGTCCGATTAGATCAATGTGTACATGGCTGAATCTGTTCGACGGAGGAACAAAATGCTGTACAGGAGATCGAGTGTGTCTGGAAACTTTCGAGCGTTGACATGACAGACAGTTACGAGTCCACTCGGCACAGTCCTTTTTAATATTAGGCCACACGTAGTTTTGCGTGACCAGTCTGGTTGTTGCTTTAACACCTGGGTGACTCAATCCGTGAAAGCAGTCGAACGCTTGTCGGCGGAACTCTGGAGTCAGATAAGGACGTGGTGATAAGCAGGACATATCGCAGTAAATCGTCTTACCGGAACCAGAAATGTCTAATCTCTGGAGGTCCAGACAAGAAGTATTGCTTCTTAAAATTCCTTGGAGCTCGTCGTCATTCGCTTGCGATAAGGCTAATGCGTCCAAGTCGATGGCGGTGGTAATTGCATCCGTGCGTGAGAGAGCATCGGCTACCACGTTGTCTTCACCTGCGACATATTTAATATTAGTTGTGAATTGCGACACAAAATCAAAATACCGAAATTGGCGTGGTGAGCAATTCTCTGAGGCCTTTCTGAACGCCGATACAATTGGTTTATGATCGGTATATATGGTGAAGTCTTTCCCTTCTACCATATGACGGAAATGTTTAACACCTTCGTAGATCGCTAGTAGTTCTCTGTCGAATGGACTATATTTTCGCTGTGATCTACTGAGCTTTTTGGAGAAGAAAGCAAGCGGTTGCCACACGGAGTCTATTTCCTGCTGTAGTACAGCGCCGATCGCGTTGTCTGAAGCATCTGTCCACAGAGTTAATTCAGCTGTTGGATGCGGGTGTGCTAAAAGTGTGGCTTGAGCTAGACTTGCCTTACACGCTTCGAATGCCTTCTGAAGCTCGTTTGACCAAACAATAGGTGTACTGGCTTTGATAGCTGGACCAGACAGTAGCTCGTGCAATGGGGCTTGTATCCTTGCTGCGCTAGGAACAAAACGACGGTAAAAATTTGTCATACCCAGAAATCTTCGTAGTTCCCTGATGGTCTTGGGTTGCGAGAATTTTTGTATGGCTTCCACCTTTTGAGGATGCGGCCTCGTACCTTCTGCAGAGACGACGTACCCCAGAAACTCCACCTGTGGCTCCCCTAATACGGATTTCGAAGCGTTGATCACGACACCGTGGTCCTGTAAACGCCGAAAGATTTGCTTCAGGTGTTCACGGTGCTGCGTCTCGTCCTGAGAGGCCACAAGGATGTCATCAATATAAGGAAAACAGAAGTCTAAACCTTTGAGTATGTCATCTATAAAGCGTTGGAATGTTTGAGCAGCATTGCGTAGACCAAAACTCATATATGGAAATTCAAACATTCCGAACGGAGTAGTTATAGCAGTCTTAGGTATATCAGCAATGTTGACCGGGATCTGATTATACGCCCGGATTAGGTCAATTTTACTAAACACTGTGCAGCCGGCAAGATTATGTGCTATATCACCTATATGGCGGACTGGGTATCGATCAGGTATTGTGCGCGCGTTAAGTGCACGGTAATCTCCGCATGGCCGCCACTCATTGTTTTTCTTAGGCACGAGATGTAACGGGGACGACCACGGGCTATCGGATCGCCTTGCGATACCTGCTCTTACCATATCCTCAAACTCCTTGATAGCAATCCGGAGTCTATCCGGTGCTAAACGACGAGGACGGCTGTATACAGGAGGTCCGGAAGTCGTGCGTATGTAGTGGAGTGTGTTGTGCTTGACCTCACGCGGAGACAGGTCTCCAGCGGGTCTAGTGAGATCCGGAAACTGTGAAAACAGGTCATGGTATCGCGAAGTACCTGTAAAAGATTTAATTTGGCACACAACATGTGATGCAGGTTTAGCAAGAGCACTTAGTGAGGTAATATTGTCTATTAAGCGATGGTGTCTAGCGTCCACAAGCAAATTATAATGCGATAAAAAGTCTATGCCTATAATAGGTTTAGTGACGTCAGCTATGACAAAACGCCACGTAAAAGCACGCCTGAGTCCAAAGTCTAAGGAAAGGTTCACCCAGCCGAAAGTATTTATTGTGGACCCATTGGCTGCGAACAGCTGATAGTCTGTCTTTATACACTTCCTATCTCGAATATACTTATGTGGATATACACAAAGGTCAGAACCTGTATCTATTAAATACTGCACTTTAGTCTTACAGTCCGTTACGAAAACGCGGCCACCAGCTACACTATCACAGTCACGCGTTGCCGCCTTCACTGACTGCTTGGTTCGTTTCCCGAGTGAAACGAACACGGGGAGCGGCACTTCGTCGACTGGTTGCCGAAACGCCGATGGTACCAGCAATGCCCCGAGCCAGCATTAGAGCGGCTCCGGGACCGTCGACGCCAGCGAGGAGAACGCGCTCGACTTCTCGAACGCGAGCGGGACCTGATGGATAGCTCCGCAACTTGCCGTGACAGGTCGTCGACTCGCTGAACAAGCTTTTCTATGAGTGTCGTCGGATATCCTGACGGCGTTGAAGTCGACGTCGATGCTGTTGCTACCTGAGGTTGCAGAGATACCTCGTGGATCTTATCTACAATTTGCGCCACCGTGTCGAGGGGGAGATCGGCTTGAGCTGCAATAATCGCCTGAACGTGACTAGGCAATCGGTTCGTCCACAGCGAACGTATGAATTCGTCCGGTACATCAGCTCCAGCTAGGCTCCGCAGATGTCGAAGAAATTGAGAGGGTTTCCGATCTCCTAACTCTTCGTGGGTAAGTAATTGTCTTACCCTTTGCTCCTGCGACGCCGACAACCGCGAAATTAATTCTGTTTTTATTTTTTCGTATTTATTTTCTGCCGGCGGATTCGTGATTACATCTTTTACCTCGCATACATATTTGTAGTCTAAATTGGCGATAACGTGGTAGAACTTCGTGCCATCCGCCGTTATATTAGACAAGGCGAATTGTCCTTCTAATTGTACAAACCACAATGCGGGTTCGTTCGGCCAAAATGGCGGCACCTTGACGCCAACGCGACACACTTCTTCCTTCGCGCCATTGTTTGTCATTTTAACTTTTTACTGTTAATTGCAACGTACACAGTCTATAATAGTGCGAGTGTTCGTACGGGTCACCACTTATAGTTGAATTTAACTATCATAGGCAAAGTTAAGCAGCGATAAATTAAACGATATAGTTTTTACACACATATATTGTCACAAGCACAGAAGGTATACACAAGAAAGATATAGCGAAGGTACAGTTATAGCGTTTAAGTATGAAAATAGAACAACTAAGAAATATGAGAAGAATAAAGCGTAATAAGCAAAAGCGTTGTATAGCAATTAGTATCGAACGGTGCGCGCGCGGCCTCACGGCGTCGGTATCGGAAAACGACTGGCGAGCGGGGTAAAATCGATGTTGCACGACGATCCCGAGGCGCGCCCGAGCGCATCAGCTCGGCAGTGACGTCACGCATAGCGGTGCTTTGACCAACTATGCATGAAGCGAGTAATGCGTTTATTCAACGCTACAATACGATCAACTATAGAATCTAGTTTTTATGGTACAAATGCATTGTTTTAAACAGAGACAATTCTCTGCTATTGTTCGGAACACAAAGGAACAGAATGTAATCATGAATCACCATATACGGATTCCCCATACAAATGCATTTTGAAGTAAATTCACTATTTGTATGAGTGTAGTGTATTTCGTTTATTTAAAACGTTTACAGAGTGAAGCACACGCAGAAGTGGCATCGATTGATGTAGCTTTATAAGTATGAAATTTATAAATTTTTTAAATGTTTAGTTTTTTTAAGTTTACTTGGTGGTAGGGCTTTGTGCGAGCTCGACTGGGTAGGTACCACCCACTCATCAGATATTCTACCGCAAAACATCAGTACTTGCTTTTGTTGTGTTCCGGTATGAAGGGTGAGTGAGCCAGTGTAATTATAGGCACAAGGGACATAACATCTTAGTTCCCAAGGTTGATGGCGCCATGTAAGTGATGGTAACATCTCTTACAACGCCATTGTTTATAGGAGTTGGTGACCACTTACCATCAGGTGGCTCACATGCTCGTCTACCTTCCTATGCAATAAAAAAAAGTATCAAATTCGATATTTTCTTTGATTATATTTGTATATATTTTGTGAAATCGACTGCTTCATTGGTCTAGCATCTAGCTAGTGGCTAATCGAGATAAATACGAACTTGAAAATTGATATATTTCTTATATTTTAAAATTTTCCAAAATGTAGAAAAATCTACATGCGTACAATAGTAATAACAGCCTGTGAATATCCCACTGCTGGGCTAAGGCCTCTTCTCCTCTTTTTGAGGAGAAGGTTTGGAGCTTATTCCACCACGCTGCTCCAATGCGGGTTGGTGGAAAACACATGTGACAGAATTTCAGTGAAATTTGACACATGCAGGTTTCCTCACGATGTTTTCCTTCACCGTTGAGCACGAGATGAATTATAATCACAAATTAAGCACATGAAATTCAGCGGTGCCTGCCCGGGTTTGAACCCACGATCATCGGTTAAGATTCACGCGGTCTTACCACTAGGCCATCTCGGCTTTTATGCGTACAATGCTTATTAAAAAATATATCCTCCCAGAATCCACTACGATCACTGATTAAAAACAACAGTGGAGAAGAATAAAATTTATTAAAAAAACATTTTCCAGGAAAACTAATTCTTCAGTAATAACTATTCAAGTTTCTATTCGCAGCGAATAAAAGCATTTACTACATACTATGAAAGCAAATAAATATTTTCTGATTTAGGGAAAATATATCTGTCGTCATGTCTGTAGTACACTCATCCGTAATCTCAAAGGCCATTGCCCCGCGGGACTGCACAATGCCTCATTGTGATCATCGACGTACAAACGGCAAAACCTTCGAGTTTTTTGCTGTTGTAAACCAAGAAAACGAAAGTTCGATTATAGTCCATTCTTGCAATGATTTAATTATTGTACAATTAAATTTTAAATTATACATAAATTATATTTAAAAACAAACGTTGCTATTAATAAATAATTCCTATTTACTTTATTTACCAAGGGTACATAACCGTAGTTTGATTTTTATAAATGTGGTAATTATTATTTATAAACAATTTCTGTAGTGAAAACTTCTTAAGCGGCGTTGTGCACTTTTTTGTGATGGGTAAAAAATGTTAAACTCGCGTCAGGTCACCTGAAACTGATTGAAAATTCGTAAGAAGGATTCTGAAGTGTTAAATTTTTAATGTAATCATGGAATGTCATGTTTGTGTACGATAGCGCAATAAATGAATATTGTTTTTTATCACATAAATGATAGTACTTTTATACGGATAATAATTAATGCAATTGGTGCAAAATTTTTCCCTAACCATTCCAAAATATCAAAAATGCACAACGTTAATATTCAAGTTTTCGCTTCTGCCGGTACTCCAGCTTGAGTGCAACTCGTTGTTTTTTTTTTAACAAATGATAGTCATTGTCAATTAGAAAAGAGTAAGCCTTCCTCTAATTGGTATATACAGTTTATATATTGTAGCATGTTTTTTGGATTTAAGTATTTTATAAACAACTGTTGGACCTTATTAAATGAATAAATAAATTGAATTTAATTAATTTTATTATTCACCCTTTCAATATTTTTGAATAATTGACATGTAATTAAGTTGAGATAAATCCTTTAACATATCCTGTATATTTAGATACTAAAGTTGTATCATGTGATTTATTGTTATTTAGCTTAGCTTCCTTATGTAACAAAAAATATTGATTATTTATTATTAACTATCAAAGAACTATTGTTTTAGAGATAAGTGATAAGAGTTTTTATTGAACTACTTGTAATATGGACGTTTTATACAAAATCAATGGCAAACAATATACAAAAGGCATGTAATTACATGTATCAAGTATGTATATATCACATACTGTGTCTATCATTAGCAACGTTTTCTAAAATATTTTTTTCATAATGGTGTTTCACAATTTAATTAATAATTATTTATTGTTTATTTTTGTTTTAGCTCTTTCAAGTTCACCGCGCGTGGTGTGTTACTACACGAATTGGTCAGTATACCGACCGGGCACTGCCAAGTTCAACCCTCAGAACATCAACCCCTATCTATGCACCCATCTCGTGTACGCGTTCGGAGGCTTCACGAAGGACAACACGCTGAAACCGTTCGATAAATACCAGGACATTGAAAAAGGTAAATTCATATAATCTTTAACATAATATTTTAATATGAAATAAGCATGATGATATGAATTTTATGTTAGACTATTATATTTAATAATTATTGATAGATTGAAAACAAAGACATATTTACAATATTTATTTACATTAAAACCTTAAATAAATACAAATAAAAAATAAAAATAATTTCTATATAAATCGTCACCGCGTGGAATGGTGGCAAAAATGCTAGGAGAATTTCCCCTTTGAATCGCAATTCCGATTCTCTGGGCGAAAAATGAACCAGCCCTCCTGTCACCGGTAGAAGCAATAAGACGGGATGTAAAATCATTTATCAATATATAAGTTATGCGAAATTGGCACAAATCATTTTCCAATGTCACGTAGGATGTAGAAAGTGGATTAGGTAAGCTGTGTTGTCAATATAATAATCATCTTACGGTACAATCTAAATCACTTTAACTCGCACTAATAAGATTAAATTCTTGCCAAACTTAAATGATTATTTTATATATTTGTTAATTTCTGTATATAAATCTACTATCATTTTGTTACATAAGCATTAGAAACAATGCGTTTGTTTTATGAAACTTTCATTTGAGATGAAATGATAGGTATACACCGCTTGCTTCAAAACTAATAAGTAATTTATCGGCAGTAAATTGAATCGTGTTAAAACTTGATCAAAACATCATATTATACATAAAATCTTAATATAATCCATTAAAAGTTAAATTTCTAAAAAATATTTTTATGTAGCATACAGTAAAATCTTATGTACAAATGTATACATAGTTTACTATGCGTTTTTACTTTTATTTGCGTAGTATTTGTTTAATAGGGCTTAATTTTAATAATATTAATTTAAGTTTAGTTTTAATAATCACCGATTACAGTCGGGTACGTGCGTATGATATTGAGGGCATATATCTTGGGCATTAGCTTGTTATATAATATACATATATAAACAAAGCCATTTAATAAAATTCTATAGACTGACTGACATATTCGTATAGCTTGGCCGGTGGGCTTGGCTAGGAATATTCAAATTAGCACCGCATTCTTTAACCTCGGTTAAATACTCGCGTATTCTATCCACTAAGGCCAAAATGCTTGACCATCTCTTATTAAAATAATGGGCATATGTCATATGCCAAGTTGACGTCACTTCCTAACTTAAACCACATTTTTGATATGTCAACTATGTAACCAAGTCCATGACACAATTACTATAAATACCAATATCGTTACTAAGTGTTTACTTTATGACCAATTTTCGTTATCCTTTACTAGGCACGTTAAATGGCGAAACGTTATGTCTAGTATCTAGATTAAGTTTTTAATACTGAAATGACAATAGTATCAAATCAAATCTTGATACCGAGGTAGTTTTTTTTTGAGAACTAGGTGAGTTGATTCTTTTGTGTGTAAGTTTAATTTAACTTTTTAACAAGTACCATTTATGTGTCGGTTGAAATTTTCACAAACATATATTATACACGCGCAAGCTCCAAATATTCTCAAGTGAAGAGGTTGCATTTACCCAGCAAATGGATATTAATTCTTTGTTACTTAATTTTGTACTTAACAACATGGTTACAACAAAAATCTTGTAGGACTTAAAAATTTTTGGATTTCTCTATAGAATCGCATTTCAAATTATTTTAGTGAAAAATTATGTTATATAGAAATTATAACAGAACACTAAGTAAATAAGTACCAAACTGACTACAATAGCAATATACTACATGACGAATTTAAATGTTGCATAGCTAGTAACTTGTAGTAGAAATGCTATTAAACGGATCGGATGGGAGGAACGTCCTTACAATGTTTAATTAATAAACTCATCCTCTATTATTCAAATATTTATTCTATTGAGTACATAAAATACGGTAAAAAATCAACCGGTAAATTATAATTGTTATTTAAAACAAAATCGAAATTCTAATAATGATTTTAATAAATACGTTATAATTGCACAAAATAACGTTTCTCCTTTTATCAGTTTCATCGACGAATTATCTTGTTCCTGTTTCATTAATTTAAATGATAAGCGTTATATTTAATTACATTAAGTACAGTTTAAAATTTATTAATTTGCGAAACTTTAGAAACGCGATATTTATGTTTTCAAGGCGTTATCTTCAGAGGTATAAACGTATACAATACCGCTGTTAAATACATAGTTTAATTGTAAATATTATGTATAGTTACGTCTCTGTTGGAAAGTTCATGTCAATAAATATATATTATTAGTTGCTCGGCTTAATTTTGTTTGGGTAAAATAAAAAGTATTAAAACAAATGAGAGACTCGGTCATGAATAAATAAATAGGTATATAATAAAAAATAATGAGTAGTATTAAGAGCTAAGAAACATCTAGGTAACCAAATGAAAATAATAGTAATTGTAAAGATATGAGTAACATTCCTTGATAAGGAATTTTATTTTGCTGTTTTGACAGTAAAAGAATGTAGACTTAATGCTGTCTCCAATAGAAGACCGCATTAAGTCTACATTCTTTTACTGCAAGCACCGCATCTCTATGACCTGATTGCTTATTTATTGCAATATATATTTGCCTAGGCATTGGGCGTCATGACACTGTCTTCATGTCAAGTCACAAATTCGTCCGCACTGTCTTGATTGTTGAAAGATAGCCTATAAATACTAATAAGAAATATTTTTTCTCAGGTGGTTATGCCAAGTTTAATGGTTTAAAAACCTATAACAAGAACTTAAAGACAATACTAGCTATCGGGGGCTGGAATGAAGGATCCTCTCGCTTCTCTCCCATGGTTGCTGCTAAAGATAGAAGAAGAGAGTTTGTCAGGAATGTTATTAAGGTAATTTTTTTTTTTAATCTTACAACATTTTTTGGACGTCATTAATAAAATTCATGACGCATTATATGGGCTTAAACTATATTTCTAACCTTTGTTTATATAGTTTATATCTTATGTATTATGAACAGTTATCTGCCGCCTCTGCTATAGCTGCGTTGTGTATTTTGAAAGCTGGACGCAGGTTGTTTGCACTTTCTCTTGTCATTAAGCGTTATTAAAGTGCAGCCGGATATCTGGTCTCGGCAGCTATTTAGTAGTGAATGTACTATGTTAAAATTCCTATTAAATTTACTTTTTTTTATTAACTTAGTTAACTATTTTTTAAATGTATTAGGAACATTAATAAGTAAGAACAGTGACAAAATGGCTAGATGAATATTTTTTACTTAGAACATATGACATACCACATCAATGATGATAATAGGAACAGCTGAGATGGCTCAGTAGATATGACACTTTTTTATACGAACAAGATTATCCCTGTGCTTTATTTGTGCTTATGCGTCTCGTGATCGACGGTGAAGGAAAATATCGAGAGGAAACCGGCATCTGTTGGATGAAATTCTGCCACGAATATACCTTGTTGAAAATTACTTGGTGGTAGCGCTTTGTTCAAGCTCGTCTGGGTAGGTACGACCCACTCATCAGTTATTCTAGTTCCCAAGGTTGGTGGCGCATTGGCGATGTAAACGATGGTTAACATCTATGGGCGTTAGTGACCACTTACCATCAGGTGGCCCGTACGATAGTTCACCTTCCTATGTAACAAAAAATAAAAAAAACCAATCGGAATGGAAGCTTCAAACTTAGTTCTCAAGGGAGACTAAAGCTTTTCCGAGCAGTGAAACATGAACTGACTTGTTATCTTTTATTAGTAGTGATGACTACAAAAATCTATTACGAATTCAAAATTAATTGCAGATACTTGTATCTAAAAAACTCTTGTTTTCTTTCAGTTCCTAAGACAAAACCACTTCGACGGTCTTGACTTAGATTGGGAATATCCAGCTTTTAGAGATGGTGGAAAGCCCAAGGACCGTGAAAACTACTCTAAGCTGGTGAAAGAACTGCGCGAGGAATTCGAAAGAGAATCTGAAAAGACTGGTAAACCTCGTCTGCTCCTGACGATGGCTGTTCCTGCTGGTATCGAGTATATCGAGAAAGGCTTCGACGTGAAAACTTTAAATAGGTAAGTACTTTGACTCTCTTTGGTTAAAATCGATCGATACATTTTTCGTTTTTTATTAATTTTTTGTTTGTTCAGATATATTTTAGTTATTGTACTACATACACTAAGTTCTATTATAAAAGAAAGATAATCGTTTTCATATCATATTTTAATTTGGTAAAATAAAAAACTGTTAAATTGAATGATATGTGTATTATGTATCTTAACAGCCTGAAAATACACCACTTCTGGGTCATCTTTCGTCACATGATATTATTACATAGATCAGTCAAACAAATAACAAAAAAATACTATTTGATTTTCCTCTAAAGGTGACTAAACATTATTTTGTTCATTAAGATAAAATTAATAAAAATATGAAGGCTTCAATAAATAAAATTTAAAAAAACAACAGACATGTAATAAAATTTAAGTAGACGTTTCATAAGGTTTGCCTTGTAACTTGTTTTTATTTTTTTTTATTTATTTATTTTAGGTCGCTTTTTAACATCTAAGGTCATTAGCGACCACAATAATAAGACACTTATTATATTAGTTTATACACATGAATTAATTTCAAAAACTTTAAGGTTTCTTTATATCCTTCTTGGTTTAAACATTCGTTTAGACTGTTAGGTAGATTACATAATCGTTTTTCAATATTGTAAGCCGTACATTCGACTAAAAGATGAAAAACAGTCATGTCAAGTCCACATTTACATTTATTTTTGTCAGTTTTGGTTATTAAGTGTATGTGAGTCATATTGGTATGGCCTATACGCAATCTGGTAATTACAACTTGATCCCTTCTACAGCTGAATGAGATAGGGGGTTTGTCAAAAATTGAATTTCTGTAACTTGTTTATTCTTTACGAAATTTAAATAAAAGTAATATCGTGTCGAATGTGAAGTGATTCATTTTTCTTATCGTTTTGCAAAATTATTTAAAAAAAATACTTGCACATGTTATGTGTACGATCTCATATAATTTTCAACTTTTGTATAATATTACGCAATGTTGCTAGTTTTCTATAATACTATATTATGTATATTTATTTCATAACTGGCTTGTTCTTTGCACAGATAAAATATGAATCTATATTCAATTAAATGAATGAATGAACGGATTTTCAACCAAATAGAATTTGTCATTATGCTTTAATTATTCATAAAATAAGATACTTATTTTGTAAATAATTATAATAATGATATATATATTTATTTTAAGCATGTAATTTTTCGTAACAAATATCTACGACTTGTTAATACCACGGCAAATCTTCAAGATCACATTATATAGGTTGCCCATTGACATCGGTTGCTAAAACGAAGTGTGAATAAATAACGGTGACACGTTGCGCCACTTAGTGACATGCGTGTGCGCATGTTACTTAATTTTCTAATTCAATGTCATATTACTTAATATCAATCGCTCGGTGTGAGTTACGGTTACAAATTGATTGCTCACTCGTAAAACGTAACGTGAACCATCGTTATTTGTGTAATTATACGTTCTGTGACGCCATCTTGCAGATTCAATGAATAAATCCTTAATAAAATTCCTTTGGAGTAATAAAAAGTATAAAAACAAACGCATATAGTATATTATGTACAAATTGTATACCAGTTCATACATGTAACAAATTGTTTATTATAATATTAAAACAAAGAGGTGTCGCAAAGTCAAACCCGTTATAATTATAATTACACAGAAATATGTCAACCGTCTTTGTTTCGGTACAAGTAACCTTTCTTAAAGATAATAGATTATTGTAATTATACATACACATCATTCTTAATGGAAGTCCGTTGTAAATTTTATGACTGTACTATGTATACTATTTATTAAACAGTTACTGCGCTTGAAATTATCTGGTGACAGATATACACAGATTCGAATAAGGCCGTATATATAATTTTAAATCAATAGTTAATAACATGTCAATGTCAATCGATGCTTGTGCACAAATTGCTTGAAAAAAAAACAAGAAAAAAAGCACATCAGATATTCTACTGCAAAACAGTATTACTTGGTATTGTTGTATTCCGGTTTGAAGGGTGAGTGAGCCAGTGTAATTACAGGCACAAGGGACATAAGTCATAACATCTTAGCTTCCAAGGTTGGTGGCGCTTTGGCGATGTTTTTTTTAAGAAATACACAATGAAACTGTCTATGGGCGTTGGTTGGCGTTGGACCACTTATCATCAGGTGGCTCATATGCACGTCTGCCTCCCTATAGTATAAAACAAAAGTTGATTTTAAATAAATTCGTCATACATAGCTAATATATTTCAATTACATATTTAATTATTTTGGTTTACTTAATTTTAAAAATGGAATACAATATAAAACTTGAAGCTTCTTTGCAAATCAAATATTAAGTACTGTTTTGTGGATAAAATTATAGATATTTGTTACGTTCATACTTTTTGGCGGGATTATTTTTGTAACTTTTTTACTGGCGTAAAACTTTCGCGCATAGGAAAAAGGATCGAATATATCGTGGTTTTTTTTACATTCATCTATAAACTATTATAACTAACTTCTCTACACGATATTGTTTTATTAATTTAAAATTCGAATAAAGCCTTATTTAAAAGAACTATACTAAACTAAGCGAGCTTATGACTAAATCTTTCAGTATAATATTACGATGATAACTGAGTCATGATTACGACGAGTTACACCAATGAGACAATGGCAACGTGAATACACAATCGTGAAATGCTAAAGCTGTAGGGTGACTATGATTACAAGATAACCTTGAGAGTGTTTTAAAACGGTTTTTTATATGTATATATTTATTGTATTTTACATCGCATTACATATTAAAATTAATAAAGTAAAAGCCTGTAGACAGCCAGTGCTGTCAAATGATTCTTAGAGAAGCCTTCTTAATAAGGCTTATTCGACCATGTCGTTACAATATGAATTGCTTCTGCCCACTATTATTTGATAATTTCATTCTACTTTAACAAAAAGGTGTTATTACGTGTTTGGAGTTTTTTTTTCAAACGTGTTTGTATGTTCACATTGAACGCTAAAGGCGCGACGTCAGCGAAACCACAACATTACGATAATATACTCGTAGGTGTTTGTTTTGTTTAATTTTATGTATGAGTCTACTATATCGTAAAAAAATAACTTGAAAACATAAATAAGATACGAAGTAATATTGAAATTAATATTATTGAAATTCGAATATGTTATCGCGGAAAAATAAAATTGTACCGCCGAAAGATGGAAATTTGACGATATATTACTTTCACATTGAACACTTGCAAATAGGAATGCTAGTAATTCCTTTAAAAAACGGACTTTGCTCTAGCACTCTTTAAAATATACACAATACCCATACCTATATATTTAAATAGCACGAATTTCGTTATCGTGGTATCCCTATCGTTGATAGTTCAAAATGAAGCAACATTTAATTCGGCTCACCACAACGCTCTGTTTACAACCCAAATAATATAATAACATATACTAATTCTACACAATAGAGTAATTCGGATCAGCGATGTCAAATTTCGTATGCCTTGTGAAATAATTAAGGGGATTACGCAAGAACGAAATATTCAGATTACATTATAGTATACATCTTATTTAGTCGTATAATAACAACATCATTGTTTTGACAATTCATGATCAACATTCAGCCAATCTGCTGGACGTAGACCTCTCTCAGCGAACGTCAAAGTTCTCGTTCTTCCCCCATAGGCATCCAGTTGGTTTCCTGTCTTTTTTATAGCATAGGTAGGCGTACGAGCATATGGGCCACCTGATGGTAAGTGATCACCATCGCCCATAGACATTGACATTGTAAGAGATGTTAACCATTGCTAACATCGCCAATGCGCCACCAACCTTGGGAACTAAGATGTTATTTCCCTTGTGTCTGTAATTACACTGGCTCACTCACCCTTTAAACCGGAACGCAACAGTACAAAGTACTGCTGTTTTGCGGTTGAATATCTGATGAGTGGGTCCCTACCCAGACGAGCTTGCACAAAGCTCTACCACTAAGTAAATTGAATGTATCGTGATTGTCTTCGGGACATCGGTACATTTCGGTAAAAGGTGGTCTACTAGGATTTGCCAAAAATATATGATGACAGAATAACGAAGTTGAAACCTTTTTGCACAAACATTACATATAGAAATGCAGCAGATTCGATCTTGAATTTTCATCCTTGCTAATATTAGAAATATGACATTAAGTTTGTTTGTTTCGCTTTCCCGCCTTAAATACTGAACTAATCATAACGAAATGTTGCATATATTGTCAGAGGTACAGAAAAGACAACAGCTTAACAGCTCCTCCCTCCTCTAACAAGTGGCCGAAGCCGCAGGCGTAAACTTGTGTCAAATATATTATTATATAAAAATATAATCATAAAAATATATTTACCATAAATTAAATATTTTATAGGTATGTATAAATAAGATTTTTGCTCCTTGTATTTCTCGTAATATGTAATACGATCACACAGTCGGAATTTCAATAAAGTACCTACCTATATCGTAGATATTATAATTTTGTCACAATCAAATTCCATTCGACTTACGGGTAAACTTGTTGGGTATGAGATGACATCATTCCAAGATCACATTATAAACATTTGCTATTTGGAAATTTTAATTATACCATTAGTCAATATACCTGCTATATTATAGTTTTTATTCAAACAATTACTTCTTTTGCAACCAGTTTTTGTATAGAATATTCGTGTAAATGCGACAAAGTTCGAATTAAAATTAAATAAAACCTCATTAGAATTGTATTAAATAGACAATGATATCTTTGCCACGAAATAGTGTCACTTAGTATAGTTGTGTTCCAGTTTGAAGGAAAAGTTAAACATAACACAAAGGACTTCTTGGTAGCCAAAGCTTGTTCACATTGGCGATATAAGAAATTGTTAATAACTCTTTAAGCTCGAATGTCTAAGGTCGGTAGTTACCACTTACTAACTAAGCGGCCCATATGCCAGTCCTCCTTCTCCTCTCCTCCTCCGTAGTAGAATAAGCTCGAAACCTTCTCAAAAGTTATTTATAGACTGTTACTTTTCTATCCAGTAGTATATCAGTTCCCTGACAGCTATCTTGGATCTTCAAAAATAAAAATAAAGAAAAAGGACAAATATTTTTTTACTGACCATCAATTCTTTGATAATAAATTTCACAGTACTATAATCCAATGCAAATTTAATTAGTAGGCTCATCAGAGCATACGTGACCGGCACTCGTTCGAATCCCATATATGGAAAATGTAGGCAGTTGTAGAATTATAAATGGCAGTTCCGAGCTTCCTTTAAGGCCTTGACCTTTGAAGATATCAATATTCAATATCTATTTACTTGTATTCTTCTTAATGATACATCGATTGTTGTTGAAGCTTAATTTGACTTTAACACAATGATGTAAAGTTCAAAATGACTTAAGTCTTTAGTTCATTTGATGAACGCTTGTTTGGTTGTTTTGAACTTTATTTCGATTGCTAGAAGTTTGAAAATCGTTTAAAAATAATAATATAATTTGTTAATTCCCACGCATGTTTGTACATCATTAAACACTATATTTTTTTATAGAACAACAAAATGAGTTAAATGAGAAGCCGTAAGCAATTGTTGTCTGTCGTTATTTTTTTTAATCTGGAATGCAGTATCTCTGAGGTGTTATTTTAATGAATGTGAATTTTACATCATAATATTTCCTTAACAAAAAGTGTTTCAAAAAACATTAATTACTCTTAATTAAAATTTATTGAGACTAATTTATTTATTACTACGTTAAGCAAAAAAAAAATTAGATACCATTTAACACTTTCGCTTTTTATTGCTTAAAAAAATTTGCAAATTAATTTTATAAATTACATTCATTACATTAAGCACATCAATAATAGTATCGGGTTAACAAATATTCGCTGTAGTTTATTCCATCAAATTTATGACTTTGCAGAGTTTATGGTGCTGCTTGCACCATAAACTCTGATCGCAAGTTTGTTAGGAGGAGGGTAGTTTATTTATTTATTTATTTTATTTATTTATTTAAAGAGGAAACAAACAGTAAAATTAAAACATACAATTAACAAATATAACACATACATACACCAATCAAGTTTCCAAATATAATCACTACATTAGAGAGCAAAAAAGCACACATTAATAAATTTAAAAAAGTGAAAAATATTTAAATTACAAAACAAAATAATAATACAACAAAAACCTAAAATTGGAAATTCATATTACAAATTAAAAATTATACAACAATGGATAAAAATTTTAGTTATAGTAGTTGTTTTGTTCTCAATGATAAATGCTTTTGTATATCCCTATGGAGGACATCCGTGGCCAGTATGAAAGCGATGTGGCAGTCTCTTAAGATATGGCTTTTCTACAATGTATACATTATTTATTAATGAGTTTTGACATTAATTGTTTTCAGGTACCTGGACTGGATGAATCTCCTAACATATGACTATCACTCGGCTTTCGAACCCGCCGTCAACCACCACGCGCCGCTGTACCCTCTCGAAGAACCGAACGAGTACAGTGTAGACAACGAACTTAATATTGTGAGTAATTCTTGTTATTCCTCATCTCACTTCATTCACTCACCCGTAAAATATTGATACCAGACTTTTGGCCACATACATAAATGATACTATTTTAAATGCTTAAATTCTTGAAATGTTACAATTGTTATTATGGTCACTTCCTGATATTTTATGACCGTTTTCTGCAGTGAACTTTGAGTTTGTATAGTATAATAAAATATTTATTTATTATCTTTAGGATTACACCATTAAATTTTATCTCGAAAATGGTGCGGACCCTGACAAACTGGTGCTCGGAATCCCAACATATGGACGGTCGTACACGCTGTTCAATGCTGATGCGGTGGAGATTGGCTCACCCGCAGACGGGCCTGGTGAACAGGGAGACGCTACGAGAGAGAAGGGATACTTGGCATACTACGAGGTGAATAATTGAAATATCATTCTAATATATTGGTGCAGAACATTTTGGCATGATTTGTGATTACCGGTCTATCTTATCTCATTTTTTAACCGACTTCAAAAGTCATTTATTCTTTATACTTCTATTATAAGTTGATATTTGACAACAATGATTAGATATCACTTTTTTTATTTGTGAACCACTTTTGGTGATTCTATTTGCGTTCGGTGCAGAAAAAGGGGTTCGATCTCAATGTAATTGTTATCGGATTATTAACCTTTTTTTCGAAACGTACATTCAGGCTTTTTATCTGTCAATAGCTCTTTGTTCACTTTTAATTTCCTAACATAACACCTAATAATAATTACATATTCTAGATTTGTGAAGCTCTGAAACCGAAAAACAGGAAACGTGCGATCTCGTCCGATGAAGAATATGAAGAAGATTCCTCGTCAGATGAAGACTCGGAAGAAGAGGAAGAAGATTGGACCATTATGTATCCAAATAAAAATGCGATGGGTCCCGTAGCTTATAAAGGCAACCAGTGGGTCGGCTACGATGATATTGATATCGTGAAGAAGAAAGGAGAATACGTCGCTGAGAATGGACTTGGAGGTTTGTTGTATTGTAATATCTGATAAATAGGAACACATGATAAATCTAGGTTTAAAAATAGATTATTATTTAGAGATGTAAAGGACGCTATCAAATAACATTGATTTATGTATGTTCATAAAATGTTATACAAATGCCGTCCATGTATTTGTTTTACTTATTGCTTGTGAACATTTCAATATATATTACTACTAGCATTTTATTATGGATATGACAAATTTGACATATTATTCATTTAATCTACCAGGTATAATGTTCTGGTCGATCGACAACGACGATTTCCGAGGTACCTGCCACGGGAAACCCTACCCGCTGATCGAGGCTGCCAAGGAGGCGTACGTCTCGAAACTCGGGTAAGTCAAATGTCAATAACATCACTCGAAGTTACAATAGCAAATTTTATTGTTCCTGGTATATAAGGTATAATATAGTTAATAGACTAGTTAGTGTTACTTCAGATTTTAAAGACAACAATGTACAGTCTGTTTGTACGAGGTAAACTATATTGCTTTTGATTAAATCCAGGTCCATTGATAAAAATAACACGTTCCATTTTGTCGTCTGCTATTGTGAGATCAAGTCTGTAGGAAACCAGGGTAAAGCCAAGAATATGTAAAATATGCTTTGAAATTTTCAAATTTTTAATTATTATTTTTGGGTGTGGAAAAATAAGAAGAATCCCATCACAAATGTGACACTGGTTGCATATTCATATTTTGAAATGTTGATATATTCTATTTTAGATCGACTGACAGACAGTTAACTGTAAAGGAGAAACCAAAACAATCAAGAGCTGGTGGTCGCAGGAGAAACCGTCCAAAGTCTAGTTCTACTACCACTACCACAACTACCACTACAACTACACCAAAGCCAACCAAGTAAGGAATATGTCGTATAAATTAATAGCAATAGTAGAGCCAAAATGCTGTTTGGTTGCGTTGTTAATTTTAATGTTTTAAATACAACTATTCAAGCACAGTACTATGTACTATAAGAGTACTATAAATAGTACCTATATACTATAACTACATACAAAACTATATCACTGGCTCTTCTTAATTTAAATTTATAGTAAAAGAAATTTTGACCAAAAGCAAAAAACTAAAATATAATAAATACACATTTGAAATATTGTACGTTTTAGGAGTAGCAAACGGAAGAGCGCTAGTACATCAATAAGTACGACTCCGAGTTGGAACATCATCACTCCGGAGCCGCCCACCACTCCTGATGCAGGCTCAGGTGAGATAAGATGTTCAAACGAATTTCTACCGATCTCTTCTAGCTATATTTTTAGAAAAAATATACTTTTTAATAATATAAATTATAATTTTATTATTAAATGATTATTATTTATTATAATGTTTCAGTTTATTCATTTTTCTTTTACTATTTTATTTTTTATTAACTTTTTTAATCAGTCTACACGTATTCATAGTAATATAATGTACACTATAATCGCTGTATGCGACGGTATCTGAATATATCTGCAGAAACTATATCAATAAATATTTGTATTATTATTATTACATATTTTTATGATTATATTTTAATTTCAGACTTCAAATGCAAAGAAGAAGGGTTCTTCCAACATCCTCGGGACTGCAAGAAGTACTTCTGGTGTCTTGACTCCGGACCCTCAGATCTTGGAATCGTGGCTCATCAGTTCACTTGCCCATCTGGTTAGAATTGATTATCTTAGCTTTATTTTTAGAATGATTCTTCCCTTACCTTTAATAAAAAAAAATGGTATAAAAACCAATTAACAATTTCATACATTTACAGCGAAGGTTTATTGGATCAGGTTCCAATTGCGATTATTATTTCAAGATGCTCCTTTTAGTGACACTAAAAAATTTTTTTTTTATTAATAAGCATATTTCTTACAACGATCTTCGCAAACAATTAATTTAAAATTATACATAGTCTAAGTGTAGGAACTCAGTCCTGATAAACTTAACTTATGCTTATTTGAAAGAGAATTAAGACCTGTATATGTAGTTGGTAAATATGTTTATGTATATTAATTTATATAATAAATATCGCAGGGCTTTACTTCAACAAGGCGGCCGACTCTTGCGACTTTGCCCGAAACGTCCTCTGCAAGAAACCAACCGCCACCACGAAGGCAATCACTAAGCCTACCACAGCCAAGACAACTGTCTCCACAACCACGACCACAACAACGACAACAACCACAAGGCGACCTATCAGATTGACGTCCAAGAGTTCTTTACTGTTCAGAACCTCATCGACTACAACTACGACACCTGTACCTGAGGTAATTTACACAGACAATGATACTATGAGCGTGTTTAAGAACGATGTACGGGTGGTAAATACTATTTACTATATACATATTTGAAACACATGACCGTAGCTCGCAATTTAACTACATGAGGCACGTAAAATATATATTAGCATGCTTATAAGTAGCAATCTTGTTATATTCTAGTCATTATGAATTTAAGATTTATGTCTTTTAACCACATTTAAAAGACATAAATCTTAAATTCTTAATTTATGATTCCGAGTTTATAATGTAAGAAGCATCACATAATTTCCATGTGGTTAATTGTGTTTTTAATTCATCTCATGCTTGACGGTATGCCGACATTAACTTAGCCAGTTTATATCACAACAATGAACTACTTTAAAAAATATACTATAACACTAAACCACATAACAAAATGTTTAGGCACGTCAGTAGTTTGAGAAATCGTTGCTGTAAATAAAAATTTAATTTTATATCATACTAGCTGATACCCGCGACTTCGTCCGCGTTGCTTGATATATTAACGAAGTTTTCTTATGTACGAAGGAAAAAACATCAAAAACATACATCACTGAACATGCAGTGCATTTACAAATCGTTGTTTCTTGAAAGTTTAATAACTTTTTATTAAATGGAGATATCGCAATTTTTTTTTTGATAAGGGCCAAGTGTCTAAGAAATAAAATTTAGAAAATTTCATTGAAATCTATCCGGTAGTTTTTCGCGATGCGCGCACAACTGCAGACCTCTATCATTTTATTTATATAGATTATTGTAAACAAAACCCCTGAGTCAGTTAATTACATTCCAGTCAAGCGAAGAAGAAGAAGAAGAAGTGGATTCCGATGAAGCAGCCGACATAGAAGCTGAAGATCCTAAGGTCATCAAAGAGCTGATCGATCTCATCAAGAAAGTCGGTACGTGCATATAAAATCTCAAAAACAGCGATATTTGTGTTTCATCACTGTAGTATGATTGTATGATGTATATGTTCTTGAGGCTTTACAGAGCCTGAGTGTGAGCCCTTATATACTGATAATAAAAGATAAATTACAACATAAAAAAGTATTAAACATATTTAAAATTCATATATTTCAATATCTGTGTCCTCGGGTTGAATCATGATTCATAATATAATTCTGCAATTTTCATAAAATACTCAGGTGGAGTAGAGCAGTTGGAAAAGCAGCTCAAGTTGTCGGAGACGCCGGGAGCCGCAGCCACCGTGCCACCGTCCGCCATCAACACCAAACTCTACCAGCGTGTTCTCGAGAGGACCAGGGGCAGGAACAAGTGAGTCACATTTATATAGGATATGAATCTAAAAGCATATGAATCTGTTTGACATGATGTGTCGTATTATAACCCGAATTTTGAAATAATTAAGCGGGCGATTGATATTGATAAGTTCTAAACAGCACTTATATTAATTTTTCAGAGCTCTTTGACGGAATAAATCTATAAAAAATGTTTACCTAAAAGCTATAATACAAATAGCGATTACAAAAGAAATCCTTCACTAAAACTTAAAATAAAATATTTAAAATGAAATTGATTAATTTGTCATGCTGATTTTGTCGTCTGATTTGCCTCTGATATGATATTATATCGAATCGAGATTATTTTATTAATTAAAGACACAATATTAATTTTTATCAGATACGGTGACAACAGCATAACGGAAAATCCCGTTCAGAACAGTCGTCGAGGACCACAAAACGCCGGAATCGAACCATCATCTGACAAAAACAGACTACTCAGAAAAGAAAGGCCACAGTGAGTTTTAAATACCATCTATCTGTGCAAGCCCGTCTGGGTGGGCACCAGCCACTGATCAGATATTCTACTGCCAAACAGCAATATTTATGCTGAATGTGCCAGTATAACTACAGGCACAAGTGACATAACTTCTTCTTTCTCAAGGTTGATGGCGCATTGGCGATGTAAGGAATGGTAATTACTTAATTACATCGCCAATGTCTATGGGCGGTGGTGACCACTTAACTTCAGGTGGCCCATTTGCGCTTCCGCCTACCTATAACATAAAAAAATTATACACGTAAATCCTAACTAATACTATAATTTGGGTTTGTAGTGTGAGTTTGTTTGTTACGCTTTCTCGTCTTAACTACTCAACCGATCACCATGTAAACTTGCATACACGTGGTCAAGGGTACACAAAAGGACATCAAGTACTTAACACCTTCCACGGGCAAAATCGTAAGTTGAAATTTTGTAACATTTTGGTTTTATTCAGATACGTAACGATAAACCGCTCGAGACCAGCTTTCTCATCAACAACGCCATTATCGGGAGAAAGCGAGGAAGAGGAAGAAGAGGAGTCAGAAGAAGTTCCACAAATATCCAGATCGAGAGTCCAACAGCGGACTGATTTTGATAACTCAGTCGCAACAACAGCAAAACCACTTCAATATGTTAATATTCGAAGATCGAGACCAACCACGGCAGCAACAGATGCACCTGATGACTCTAGGTTAGAAATTCATTTTTAGCGCCATTTTGTACACGAAAATACTCCTTTACCATTAAACATTTATCACTAGACATTCATTTTCCAAATTGTACGATTCTACTAAATTGAGTCTACATGTTTGTTTATGTATATCTTCTGTGATTTAATACCCACTTATAAAAATACATATATCCTAGTGTGCTTTGCTTCGCAAGTCTAGAACTAATGTATATATATGCTCCCAGCATGTGCAGAAAAGTAAGAGATATTATGTCTTCTTACTTGGACACATTTTTAATTTTTATTAATGAATGGTGCCTAGTATATGTTTTCTGTATTTTGGTGGTTTAAAAACATTGTACTATTTCATATTCTTTACTTATTGCTTATTTTATTTAACTAATTGTAAAATTAAATTTACCAGAAATGCTTTATTCGAACGAGTCGAGCCATACGTTGCCGTAGCCGAGTCACCCAATTCACTGGATATTGCGAGCTCACGACGCGAGAACACTCCCGAATATGTTACCATACGAAGAACCCGACCAACCGCTGAAACGACTACTCTAAAGTAAGTTATTGCATATTTGTAATTTATTATTATAATATTGCGTTAATTTTTTTGTTTTATTTGATACCATTCATTTTTAACTAAAATAATTATATTTAATTTTTAGGTATCAAGAATCAGAAGAAGAGGAAAAATATCAAGAGACAGCATTAGAAAGAGAAATTAGTTCACAGTCAGCACAACCGCAGTACACTTCTGTTGTCAGAACAAGGTCTACCACTCTTATTCCTCTCGAGGAACCAAGTAGTCCTGAGCCGACCACAATCCTATCTGTTCAAATATCATCCTTATTAAACGGACCAAGTTCAGAAGAGGTAGAAAATCCACCTGAAACTTCTTCTATTATTACTCAAACAACGGAGTTACCTGAACCGGATACAACAACCACGTCGACGACGACTATAACAACCACACCCACGACTACGACGAATACTCCACCACCTCCGCCTACTTCATCAACAAGAGGTCCAATATTGAGACGCCGAGGATCTACAACGCCCACCACAACAGCAGTCCCCATTTCTACAACTCAGGTAAGTTCTAGGAATTATTCATTCATCCGTAGACGTAGACCATTATCTCAACCCAACGAGATATCAGAATCAAATGAATTAATAGAAAATGTAAGGAAAATTAGGTCAACTACTCCTGACAGTCGAGAAGTTGATGGCGTAAAAAACGACGGTAATAGTGGTCTCATTAGAAGGTTTAGGAGTAGGTTACAAACTTCACGTAACAGTGATTCGATTCCTGCAGCCGCATCGCCGATATCAAGAGGTGAGTTTCGGCCACAATTGAGCAAAGATGAGATAATATCGTTAACACCTATTGACGTAGATAGTTCAGAAATTAATGAAAATGAAGAAGTTAATATAGATAATATTGAGAAGATACGTGGCAGAGCTCCCACGACTATTGCTGATAAAGCTGAAGATAGTGAAATGTCTGCTGCCACAATAGATGAAAGGCGACCTAGTATTTTACCAAGAGGGAGAGGTAAATTTCCTTCATTCACAACACAAGCTATTGGTAAATCTATCACAACGGAGTCTCCTTTAAATCGAAGACGTCCTTCTTTTGCAAGATTTACACCTCGTCCATTTGCAAGAACTATTTCGACAACAAGTGTATCTGAAAATAAATTAGAAAATGAAACTGAATCTGTTACTCAGAGATCACGGTCTCGTGTATCATTTGCGAGAGGAAGGACGCAGTCATCAGTATCACCGCCGATATTTCAAGCTAGGAAATTACCATTCCCATCTCGACAATCAACAACTAGACCGAGATTACTTGCACAAAATGATGATGAAGAAATTGATAACAAAAATGATGATATAACTTTATCCGAAACTGCTATAGAGGAAAATGAACATGATGGAACAGCTGATGAAGAAACACAAAAAAAAACAAATACATCAGCAGAAAGGTTAGAAATCATACCTTCTGATGAATCAAGTTCAGATAAAAACGGAAAAAGAAAGTTCAGAGTTATTCGGAGGCGGCCAACACCGTCCACATCTGAGGTACCTTTGTCTAATACGGAAACTACAACACCTATTACCCGAATTCGCAAAATTATAAGAAAAAAGTTAAAGCCAATCGATGAAGACTCTGAAATTGTGACGAAAACTATAGGTTTAGTTAATGCTGGATTTAAAGATCCACCAAAAGATTTGATTAATTATGGAGAAAAAACTCGAACAACAACAGCTTCTGTGCCATCTATCGATGACTATAGAACTACCACAGAAATTGATGAAAGCTTAGAACAAATAACTGAATTACTTAAAGAAGTTGTACCTGATACACCCAAACTACAAGTTCAAACTTTTATTAAAGAGCAAGATATTGAGAAAATAAAAAAGGATGAAAATAAAGAAGCGGAAGAAACAAGTGTTACTTCAGGAAAAGATGAAAAACCAGAAATCGTTCTTAATACCGAAGAAATGAAAATAAGTTTATCAGATAACAATGAACCAACTTTAATAAAAGAGGAAATGGTAAATATAGAAACAAGTACCGAAAGTGCTTCATTATCTATAGACGATGACAGCAAAACGGCACAAAGTAATGAAAAGGACTCAGGAAGTGTTACGACAACAGAAAATATTACACGTAAAATAGTTTTTGAAGAAACATCTACTACTGAAGTATCACTCACTGAAACCGAAACGCCAATTGAGACTACTACAACTAGCACTACACAGCTAACATCACCATCACCAAGATCAAGATTACCATATAGGCCACCTAAAAGATTGTTTACATCTACAACTGAAACTACACCATCAAGTAGTAGAACATTTAGCCGAAAATATAATCCTGGAGCATATACTAGTCCATCAACTGTTGAAAGGCCAGGTTTCTTTAGTAGAGGAACCACTAAACGGCCTTTGTTTTCCAGAACATTTACTAGAAGAACATTCCCTACGGCTAGGACAACGCCCAAATTCCAATTAGAAGATGAGGAAGAGTATTCGGATGAAGAAATTCTGGAGGAAGAACCAGAAAATCCTTTCGTTTTTGTTCCACCTACTAAACTTTTTACAAGAAAACCTGACTCAGAAGAATACGACGAAGATTTAGATGAAGAAGAAGAAACATATAATGAAGAAGATGATTTAAAAGAAACGCCAGAAGAAGAAATTTATGAAGATGAAGAACCACCAGTAACATTCAAACCCTCGTCTAAAAGACCACAATTTAAACCTAAAGTTATAAATTCAAACACTTTTAGAACCTCTACGTCTACAACAGAAATACCTCGACGATTGATTGGAAATAATCAAAACAAGACAACAGTCTACAATAGATTTGGAGGCAACAAACCGGTAAATGATACTAAAAAACGCGTTCAAAATGTACCACCTGGTTATAATGCACCTAAATCAATTCAAAATGTTAATTTGAAAAATTCAACGAAACAACCTCTTAAAACTACAAAGAATGTGATAGAAACAACAATCGCTTCTGATATAAAAGAAAATGAACAGACAACAACTGAAAGTGATGAATATCTTTATATGGCAGAGATAAGCACATCGGTTCCTTTGCAGACATCATCCTCCAACGACATTGAAAATGAAACTGAAACTACTATGGAAATAGATACAGGCACAGATGATTATTTAGAATTCACTACAAATTACCCAAGTACTCAAGACTCAGTAATAATAAACCAAACAGATGTAGTAACTGACACTGAAAGTGACACTGAAACTGTAGCAGATACACCAACTACAAGAAAAAATGAAAACATTTTTGAAACTACAACTGGCGAACCTGAAGTTACAAGTCAAATTGTTCCAGTTTCACCAATAGTGAAAACTCAATTCAATAAATTATTTTCAATAAGTAGGGTCGTTGAAGTGTCTTCAAAACTAGATAAACATAGATTGAATAAAAATAATGAAACTACTCTGATCGAAGAAGGTAAAGTAATGGTAGAGAAAAAGCCTACAGTGGATAAAATTGGTGAAGTTAGTAGATACAGCCTCATCAAAATAGTTGAAGATGAAATCCCGATTTACTTGACTAAACTCGGACATGTATATCCCGTAGATAATCCTCCAGATAATCCTATTCGAATTGATGAGGCTCGTAACGCAAGAGCATTAGTTGACTATTTAGATATTCCAAAAGAAAACCTTGTCGCTTCAGAGAGTATGAATGAAGGTTATAGACATATTAATACAGTATCTGACCGACTGAAATATTTGGAAAAAGACCAAGTGGAGCATATATCAGACGATGATTTCTTAAGTTACGTAAATGATGACAAAAAAAATGAAAAATTCGAAGACGATCAACCATACAATTCAAACTGGCAATTTGTTCCTGCCGCCTATGAGAATGACAAAATGAAACAGATTAAATCTGCTAAGAGTTTTGAAGTAGTAACGCCGCGTTTAATGTTGACAGATCCATCGACATTACCCTTAGAAGCCTTATTTCAAACGGAAAATCCAATCATGGCGAGAAAAGTCGCTGAAGATATAAATAAACAGCCCTTTGTAGTATATTCTGCCCCTGTACCTTCTCAAGAAGAAGAAGCTAACCTTCTCAAAATTAAAATTATTAAACCGCAAATGAGTCGAAGTAGATATATCTCAACTTTTGCTAGAGGTAAAGAACTAAAAGGATCTTCTGTCACTGAAGAATCTACAGTAAAATATCCCATTAGTATATCTATCTTGAAACAGACTCCTGATATAACACATTTTAACGAAACTGTATTATCTACAACAAACACTCCACCCCCTAATAGTACAACAACCCCAACCACTACGACCAAAACACAAACAACATCAGTGACAACAGAAAACATCAGGACGAGTCCTATTGTAGAACTATTAACTACAACCGACACAACACCAGAACAAGTAAATGTAGAAAAAATAACAGAACTGCCTCATTCAACATCAACTCCTTCTGAAATACCAGTGACTACAGACACCGTCCAAGAAGAGACAACCACATTAAAGTTATCTCCACTAGATGCTAAAAGAGCAAAATACGGTCTTCCAAGGAGACCTATCAAACCCTTAAATATCACTAAATTGAGTTCGGTGACGCGAACCACGGCAAAAGTAAATATAACACCAAGAACCATTCAAAGAAATAACAAAACGTCCAATTTTAATCCAAATATATCACGATTCTCAGGGAATAGGGCACAAAACATACCTGTGGACATAAGAAAAAAATCTATCACGCCTAAAGTAGCAAAAACCTTTACTACAGAGTCACCACGATCGACAACTGAAAGGAAATTGTTTATAAAACCAATAAGACCGCTACGACCTTCATTCGTGCCGAAACGATTTACAACGTTACCGCCTACTTTAGCTGGAGATACATAAAAATTATCGGAAATACGAATTGTTTGCAGAAGCCAAAATATTAATTATATTTGTCGTATAAAATCTGTATATTTAGTTGGGTTGGTATAGTTGGTTAAGAAATGAAATGCTTCTTTAAACTTCGATTTTTTAGAACCCCAATTATTCTTAGATGACAACAGATTTTTGTTTAACTATTTTTGTTTTTAATAATTGAATGAAGTATTGTGTGGTGTTAGATATTTCTTCTAAAAATTCTAAGAAATCGTTTTTTTTCTTACTGCATTTCATTCGCAATGGGTGTGCTTGTATATATAGATGTATCAGTTTCAATATAGTCATGTTATAAAGATTCATAGCTTTAATTTAGATATTTATGAGAGATGAAAGTTTTTACCAAAAATGTATATTTTATTCTTAGTTCGTTTTGGTATAAAAGCTTTCGCGCACAAATTGTCATAGGTTATGATTAGTTTAATCTTATTTAATGATTCGTAATTAACTAATATTTTACGTTACCATATGTATAAATTATCGGGCGTAATGTAATGATTATATATTGTAACTTGCAGAAATAAAACTTTGTAATAAAATGTTAGTAAACACAATTCGATTATTTCATGATAACCAATTTAAGTATAGATATCTAACAAATGGTCAACACAATATTTTTAAATTGTATAAATAGAATCACTGTTTTATTAACATCATGTTGGGATCACCAAAACACTGCAAGGTAAGTACCAAACAAATGTTATAATCTACGCGGACTGCTACTACTCAAAAGACTACTAACATATTATATGAATTACATATAATATTTTTTATATGTAAAACAAGATAACATAGTATTAAGTATATGTTATCAAGACACGATACAATAAGTTATTTTATTACTTTTTTTTCATAATATTTGTTAGTTCTACAATAAAGGCTTAAAAAATTATGCCGTTTTATTGTAATAACTAATCTAAGGTGTTTATTTGTGAAATCAGTTTTACTATTATGATCTTAAAATATTCATTTACGTCCATATTTCAAATCAATCTTTACGGTATAATATAAAAATAATGATAAATATATATTCATGTACAGTCACAGTAACAGCCTCTGAATGTCCCACTGCTGGCCTCTTCTCTTTTGAGGAGAAGGTTTTGGAGGTTATTCCACCACGCTGCTCCAATGCGAGTTGGTGGAATACACATGTAACAGCATTGAAATTTGACACATGCAAGTTTCCTCACGATGTTTTCTTTCACCGTCAAGCACGAGATGAATTATCATCACAAATTAAGCCCATGCAATTCATGTACGCCAAACATAAAAGGTTCGCCTACAAAATAATCTCCCACGCTTATTAATCTTTCAATTTTAGCCACTTTCCTATCGAATAGCATTGTTACGTTTCTTATGAACTTCAAACAATGCTGTTGTTAGTAATATTGCATTATTTTCGTGTAAATAATCGTTGCTTTGTTGTTATAGTGCGTTTTCTCTTTGTTGTTTATTGACCTTAGCAATGTTCTATGGAGTTCAAAAATAATATGAGTTTCTATGAGCATTGAGCTCATATATTGTTACTTGTCTCTAAATTCTTACAAAATTTTACAGTCAATTTACTAAATAGTCTATTTTCAATTAAATATTTTCAAATATATTGGACAATAGACATTTTTTATATGGCTAAAATTATGTGGCAACAAATGAAATATTATTGCGAATTATAATAATTTTGTTTTGGCTAGCAATGACCGACATTTTCGTACCATTTATGGTCGTACCTGTCTATGGCCCTACATTTAGATTGCCCTTCTCTTGACTACGACTACGGAATCGAAATAATATCTTAGATTCTTCAGACCAGTTGTTACTTGTAAGATTATTCTATCGTATAGTGATGTGGCGTGGGGTTAACTGTTAAATAACTATTTATGGCTTTAACTTTACATAAATATAATGTTTATGGGGTGTTATTTAAACAATGCTGTTTTTTGTCAAATGATGACAAAAAGAGAGAAATCATTGTACAACACCGGTTAAACGTTTATAAATAGATACATATCTAACATTTACTTAACAACATTTAATCAAGGTAACTTTGTATTAATTTATAACATACTGTTTATACCAACTGATTATAAATAGTATTTTATAAAATAATACTAATTTAACTTAATAACAAACGGAAAATAAAAAATATTATATTAAATTTGTTTTAAACGAAATTTATTTATTACGTCATATTTATTACATTATTAACTGCAATTTAATATTGGTTTTAATATCTTAAGGAAAAGCATTATCAAGGACAAAATAGAACAATAACAAATGTAGCTTATATACTTAGTTTAACTCTTTTGTTCGGCACGAAACTTTATCACAGTGGTAATGATAATAGATACAGCCGTTGAAGGGTTAATTATACATAATAATGTGAGGTCGTGTTGTTCTTAACGAGCAGTCCACGTTATTTAACCCCAATCGCTTTATGAATGCAGGCGGCCTAACAATATTCGGTTTACAAGCTGAAGCTATAGGAAGGGGGCAGGATCATGAGTTTAATTGATGCTTTTGAAAAACGAGCTAGATTTTAAAAAAATGTTTCTTATGGAAGTTATGGAAATGTTAAAATCTTTACGGATCGATGAAATATATATGTTATAGTTTTTATTTTTAAAAAATATGCGACTCAGACTTCATTTGTCACAAAGGGCAATAAAAGCATCAAAACACTTCTCTTTTTAACATCAAAACATGACAGACTTGACTCAAAATAGCTAGATATAGGCTAGATATGAACTATGAAGTTATAACTAGAAAATTATATCTTTAAATTATTACAATTTCATAATAAAACAAAAAAAACGCTATTTTAATTTTATAATTGTTATTACGTTTTGGGTTTCAAAATATATTGACTACTAATTTGCATATATTTTTATCAATCATACAAATATGGGAAACTGATGGCAGATGCATAATCGTGACAGGCCCCATGTGATTGCGTGTTCCGTCTTTTGCAATAACTTTGAATACAAGTAGTGATGTGTATAAGGAAAATAATTATTTTTATTTTTTTGAGAAAGGTATTGCCAAATTGTATTTGGTTACATGTAATATGAATTTATATATTGTAGTACCTTTACAAGTTTGTGTGTTTGATCCGGCTAATCTCAGGAACTATTGGTTCGAATTAAAAAAATATTTTTGTGTTATATAGTCCTTTTATCGAGGATAGCTCTAGGCTTTTTATTTATCATATTTTATTAATTATACGCGGCTGAAACCGTGGAGCACTGCTAGTGTTATATATGTACATTGCGTTCGTAATGTTTCTTTCGACATTAATTACGGAGTACAATATATATTTATAAAGTAACATTATACTATGGAAAAATAGTTATATAGTTGGTAATCAAACATGTTGTAAATATTCCTCTACACGTGGTGACATACCGGATAACTCGGCGTTTATATTTCGTCATTGCAGATTCTCATTCTTAATTGAGCAAGATAACCATGGTCGCGATACCCAAGCGCGGTTAAGACCCACTTTTCAAAACTTTTATAAATATTTCTTGTGAACTGTTAACATAAAATTATTCATATAAAAATATATTGTTATTAAATGTAAACAAAATTCCAATAGAATAATGTAAGCAATGACAATGTGTTGTATACTATTTATTCTAATCGCAGCAGATATAAAGACAAAAAAAACCTTTGATTTACATTTTCTACGCCACTTGCTAATAGCTCTGCTATATACGAATAGTTCTTTATACAAATTTTCATAACAATCAGTTCCATATTCAAAATCAATTTGTTTACGAATTTATAATATATTCCATAGATTATATTAGAAATCGATCAATGATATTTTGACAGTTCAATGACAAAGTTATTTATTTATCAAACCTCCAGTGATTGGTTTTGACCAGATTAACACTGGCTGGTATGGTATTTTCTATTCCTTTATGGTCAACTTATTAGTAGAATAAGGGTCTACACAAAACATTTATATCAATAAATTATAATCAATAGAGATTTTGAGATGCACCTGGTGTGCAAAGGTCGCAGTTTTTCAACATCTTCAAAAACCATCGTTATATTTTAGCCAATTGACATATAACATTAATGAATTATACACCTAAACCTTGCTAAATAACCACTCCGGCGGTTGGTGAAAACCATATGAAAATCCATTCGATACTTTGTCAGTTTATTATGTTCAGACTGATAGACAGACAGGCGTTGCGGGGGCACTTTGTTTTATATTATTTAGTGATAGTGATAAATGTTACCAAATACATGTTACATGCACTCCGTTGAAGAGATATCTTCAATATCCGTATCTTAATGACATGTGTACAAATTACTTCACGGAAATCTTCCGCGATCATTTCAACTTTATGTTCCGTGAAAATAAAGTAGTGTAATACCCGTCGAGGTAATCGTATCTGAGTGATCTTTACGATTTTCTCATTAAATACTGTTTCTTTGTTAAGCATAACATTATATTTAAAATTATATTTGAAAGATTGAATAATAAAGAGTTTTGAATAATAAATAATACAACATTAAACTTATGTACCTTCATGGCACCTAATTGAAATAATAATTAAATACTAGATTAAAAAATCAAATGTGTGTACAGCTCAACCAGAAGAGTGAAACTGGCTTAAAGTTCCGATTTTTAGCTCATTTTAACATATTCTACCGCATAAGAGCAATAGTTAGAATTATATTCCAGTTCGAAAGGCTTAGTAAGCCAGGCAAAAGGGCATAACACCTTAACTCCCAAGATTTGTGGATCATTGGCGATGTAGGGAATTATTAATATTTTTATATATAACGCCAATGTTTATGGGCTAGACACGTCCGCCTCCTTAATTATATTAAACAGCTTTTTTTTAATACTAAGAAGGGACGTAGTAAAATATTTTAGCACAAGCTTAGAAACCACAAGATTGATTCAAGAAGTATAATTGCATCTACGACTAGCTTTTCTGTTAATCGTTTGAGGTTTTAATTCTGTGAAGATGACTATAATTGACCACAAGGCTAGCTTTCAAATTATCGTTCGTGCTATTTAGTTTTTAATGAAAAACGTAATGTGCGTTAATCGAAACAAGTTTAAAAATCTGAATGTTAAATAATAATACGTAATATTATGTTCTCTTGGCGAATAAAAAATGTAAGGTTAAAATAATACAAACATCCTACAGATTATAATATGCTCAAATACTATATTTTCCTTAAAAATATATTTAAATATATTTCTGACATTTTACCCTAATTCTTTGATACTTGTGATTTTAAAACGTACATTTATTTTGTAACAGTAAATAATTAGGTAAGCTTGGATCTCAATCGCGGGTCTGGATCCGAGAAAGCTTGACTGAGCTGACAAATTAAGTGTCTAATTTCAATTTGTCATTAATAGCGAGCTCGATGATGAAGGAAAATATCGCCGAGGGAATCTGCATATGTTAAAATGCTGCAACATGTGCATTGTGCATCCAACCCATAAGTGCGTAAGCTCTATCTGGGGGCGTGAGATATTTTAGAGCTGTTTATATAATATCAAATCATAATCAAGGTTATCCAAATTATCTTATTAAATATCTAATTTAGTGAGGTTAATTTTCGTCTTAAAGAAAATTACCTTTAATTATATTAGTTGAAAACATTATGAGGTGGATCGTTACTTTTAAGCGTCATAATTAATTAATCTTATTCGTAATTACATACTATAGTTATGTGTAATAATCAAGAGGTATGACCTCGACAACACTTCTTCGAAATCCAATACAGACTCATGCGCAATGAATGTCTGCGTGGGCTTCCAAATACTTTTCACTTGATTATAATGCTGCTTAAAAAGTAATGCACAGCGCTTATGTAGGTATTAAGAATACATCTTAACTTTGTCGGTTGTATTAATTCCAGAAATATTTGAAATACGTAAAATAGAACAATAAGGCGTGTTAAATACAACTGTTACACCTAAACAAAGTCGGATTTCATTTAATTTATAGTTAAATATTTAGATAAATATTTATAGTTAAAAGTGTGACATACAAAAATTCACTATTTATCTGGTGAAGTGAAGATTTCCATTAAGTAGTTAACACGGGCCGCTCAGCGTCAGTCTTCTGTTCTCGCTGGCTGATGATTATTTGTTCATCTGTATAGAGACGAAAATGTCGAAACAACATAATCTTCATTCAATAAATAAAAATAATAGACGACCTTAAAAAAAACGCTTCTATGGCTGCAGAACTCATCGTCTGGAGTTTTAGCTCCGGGTTAGACCAATTAGGATTATTGAGGTTTTCTATCAAGGGATTCTTCATTATCAACATGAAAACAGTTTACCAGATCCGTCCCACAGAAATCGTGTTAAATATGTACTGCGCCTCTCTTCGGTTATGTCGGATCTCTCTTCGATCTCTCTTCGGTTATGTCGGATTGCCCTCCCATCGTACTATGACAGTTAAGACTAAGCATAAGCGTGTCTTATTTCTATTACTATAATTTATGAATAATAAGCTAACTTCGCTTTATTGACAATATTCAAAAATTCTATGATAATAAGAAATTTTTGACCACCCTTGATTAGTTAGTCGTTTGACACTTTTAAATTATTAGCAGATAAAAAGACATTGAAGCTGAAGACAAAATTCAAACTTAAAAATATATAAGCATATGTAAATTTATTTCAAGTTCGCATTTCTTTTTAGTATCATTTCTATGCCTGAAAGTTTTTCTTATCACCGAAAAAACCAGTCTTATTTCAAATTAAGGCAGATTTTTATTCTTAGAAAAAAAAAAACAAATTAATTTTATTAGATCTGTGAAATTGTTGGCGTTCTTTTTATTATTAGTAGACGAGAATTGAATATAAATTGTTTAAAAAAAAAAATCATGTTATCTTCATCATGTTATTGATGGTGATATAGTGAAACAGAAATAAGAAAACATTTTATTTTTTTACGTTATAATGGATCTAAAAGTGATGTTTTAAATATAATAATATATATTAATTATATATACAGGTAGAGTATATATCTAGGGATTGGTGAGTAATTAAAACACAAAAATATGCTTGTTTTATTTTACAATTCCAAAATAGTATTTCATAAATAACATCTTCACGTCGAATGATGAAAGGATGCGTTCTGAAACAAGGGAAAAATACATTAAAATGGTGATTCAAAATAACATACTATATTCATTTATGTAATTAAATAATTAATGTAAATTTTTTATTAGAATTATTATCGCTTTATAACTTAGTCTTTAGCTAGTAAAATGGTCAAAATTCATCCGCTTTAGTTTACTTTTACCTGAGTTTTATTACTTGTTAAATAAAATATTAGCTAGATATCAATTCTTAAGGCGACCTATGCAATTAATGAATGTTTTTATGCACTTTATAATATTTTTCAAACTCATAATCTTTAAATTATTTTTTCATTGAATAAACATCGACCAATTGAGGTAAGACTAAGATCGACTCTCGCGCAGCATCCGAGAGAAAACGGCTTTCTCTCATCTCGCTCGGCGTCTAACCCGACACGATTGTTACGTCACAGTTCATTAATTATTTGTTTTCTGTAAGAAAAAAGTCTATATTGGTCTTTTGTAATATTTATATATATATTCTATAGCCATACTTAAATCTGGACTACTGATTGAATACTATATTGATTACCAACTAAATGGCTTAGTATTCTTAGCTGTGAAATTTTGCGTAGTCTTGTTAAGCGACTTATTACTAATTTAATTAACTGAATTACTACCTAAATACTGATATTACACATTTACACAAAGGATATGATATTTAAGAATATAAAGCATTGCTGAAATATGAAGTAATTAAAAAAAAGACGTTGTTAAGAATTGAATAAAACTGAAAATTCTAAATTTAAAATGAATAATTATAAATTCAAATTCGGCTCTATTAAATTACAAGATTTTAAAAAGATTACGGATTATTAAGAGAATGAACTGAATGACTAAGAACCGGCTTAAAGATCAATTACATCAATAATTTTGTATAACAACTCAATCCTATTATTAAATGTATAATTATAGTGAATAGATCGTAAAATAATATAGTATTAGAGATAAGTTAAACATTAATGACCATATTGGTTTTACAAGACTTTATAAGGAATTAAATAACATTATTTAATTTTATAATGTTCCATTTTGTTAAATGCACATACATTTGAAATATATGAAATTTAAAAAATAACCTTTGCGATAAACGCTGTCTTATTGTGATTTTCAAAATAAAAATAGTAAATGTATAATGTGTAAGGTGATATTAAATAAACTATTCATACTAATTCACAATGAAAATTATATTTCATAAAGTAAAACCTTTTTTCTGTAGGGTCTCTAAACGTTTCATTATCTGTGACATAAGGTCCTATGATTCACGTGGGCAGGGCGCGGTTCTTACGTAAGACACGACGGAAAAACGTGGAAATTATACATTAGGAACGCTATTATACACATAGTATATATTTAAACTTGCATAAACGTGTATAAATTTTCCATTAATTATTATGGAATCCATCAACAGTTTAGCAATCGCATCAACTAAGCCTTTATTACGAACATTTAACAAACATAAAATATAATATGTAACATGTAAGAAATTAAAAAACATAAGTATATTATTATTATGATATTGATTTTATTCATAGTTAATACTTACTATTAATACATATTATTATTTTTATATGTAAAAGGTAAGTGTATAACAATTTCGTCGCAAAAAATATTATAACCTATTCGAACTTTCCATTTTTTCTATAAACAGTCAATAAAATAAATGCATACATCAGATAGAGTAGAATTTTACTTGGTGATAGGGATTTGTATAAGCCCTTCTGGATATGTACAATACACTTATCATAATTATATTACCGGCAAGCAGCAATACTCAGTATTGTTATGTGTTTGAAGGCTGAGTGAGCCAGTTTAAGGGTACAAGGGACATAACACTAGTTCCCATGGTTCGTGGCGCATTGGTTATGGAATTTGTAGTCACTATATACACAACGAATCCAGTAAGAATTTATAATATTTTTTATGCATTTTGATCATTAGGTAATTAATTAATGCTTATATATATAAAAAAAATATATGAGTGAAGGAAATTGTCATTATAGAGAAAGTTACAACGATATTCTGGTCTCGATTACGAAACACATACATATACGCCAAACACATTATGCAAATCGTATTCAAGATCAAAGTAAATAGATCTCGTAACTAAACTGGTTGATAGACGAACAGACAACTGCCTTGAAAGATAACTATTGTTCTATCTATACTTACCAAAGATATATCTTACATTGTCACGTGTCAATGAATTTGTAGTTAATTATCGAATAGATCTTACGATTAGTACCTATTTCGTTCAACTCAGTGCGTAGAATATACATATACGCACATAAGCCAATAAATTAGTGTATCTTTTCGATGTAAAAACAAATAACTATGAAATCAACCATATATGTTGGCTCAAGGTATTTATTTTTTATTAGAATTTTTGTGGAAGAAATTATAGAACGCTAGAATACTTACTAATATTATAAATGCGAATGTAAGTTTGTTTGTTACGCTTTCACGCCTAAACCACTAAACCGATTTTAAAAATTCTTTCACCAATGGAAAGCTACATTACCAGCGAGTAACACAGGCTATATTTTGTCCCCGAATTCCCACAGGAACGGGAACTCCGCGAGTGAAACCGCAGGCAAAACTCTAGTATTTAATAATTTAAATGTTGTTAATAATCTAAATTATCTTTCAAGTATTCAGTTTGCTACAATCTGTCGTAAACATTACACATTATTTATACATTTTAATATTATTTCTACAATAGGTACTTACGACTTTATAAAATAGCATTGTCTTATGACTAAATAACAAAATAAATTATCGTATGAGTCATAATAAATGAATCGCTACATTGAATGCAAAACAAAAAGCTACATATGTGATTTGAAATTTAACTCTATCATTACAAAAGCAAGTAAACGCGATGGGCATATATATGCTTATTAGTTTAAATCTGAGCCAAGGCTAACCACGTGTGCTATTTCAACACACCTTACATATTTGGTTATTTGGGCTCAAATATTATGGAGAATGAACCAATAACCTGGATCATTAATTTGATTTTAGATTTTCGTTTAGGTCATTACTAGCGGCATATTGCGACTTTGATCTTTTCCTTTTTCACTTGATACAGTTGGTATACATAAAGTAATATTTAGTATATTGAATTATTACTAGTTGCAAAAGTGTGTGCTGAATTTTAGATCAAACGATTTCGAGGAGATTCTTTGGAATTAGGTACAATATTTAGACCCAAAATTACTAACAGCCTCCATTACTCTTTCTATATTATTAAAATGACGCTGATGATAAAAATTACATAAACTATATTTTAAATTATTTAAATATAATAAGCAGTCAAATTCAATATGAGCAAAGCTGTCAATAATATTTAGTTCAATATATAAAATTACTTACCTATAATAATAATATAAAAAACCGTTTGAAATAAATACGCCACATAAAACCACTACAAAAAATTCATGGTCAACTTTGTTTATTCATTTCATAAAATATAATGAAAATACAAGTCGTGAAGTGGATACAAACTGGATGTAATGCAATCGAAACCGCTCAGTAAAAATTGTTATTCTAGTCACTGCTTGACCTTAAACTCGTCTAGAAATACTGGTCTTGTGTCATCTGCCTTCTAGACACGCTGGTATTGTATCATTTTCTGGAATATTTATTTACGCTATATCAGGTCTGGCTTAAGCTTATGCTATGAAAACCATAGACAATTTGTTCTTTATCTTAATTTGTCTATGATCCATATTATTTGTAAAACACCAATAGATCATTGGTATACGATCAGATTAGCAGGAAGCTGGTTCGATCCTGCCGTTCCAAGTTCTATTACAAGCTTTACGCTAACTATAGAAGATTACTACATGGGATAATTGGATATTTTATATATTTATTTGTTTTGGAATTAGATCAAAAAGTCTCTTAATAAAATTGAATACGTAACAAACTTCTTTTTTTTTTGTCATCAACAATGTACATAAATATTGACACATTATGTTCATCCACAACAAAACAACTGATTAGACATGTTTAGAATTATATGTTCTGTTTTTTTTTTAATTGACCGTCTTTATGTGTGGCTGAAGCAGATTTTAATTATGTAAAATATCAAATAAACATAAAACGATATTAAGGTAGTCTGGTTTTCGTAAAATAAAAACATGTATTTGAATATAATAAAGAACGAATAACTTTTACACATTTTTATTTAATTTTAGAAATCATAAAATTTTCTATTAAAAGTGTATTTATTTCCCAAATTTTTTAAAGAAAGTACAATTAAAAACAAAGAATATGAAAATAGCTACATAGTCCATGTTGTTTTACCAATGATGCTAATGGTTTACACCAATAAGGCAACAAATCTAATTTTAGGAGCCCAGTGACATATAAAAGTATTTATAGTACTTCTTATCGTCAAATATTTTTTATATCTGTGGTCACTTCCACTCGCATTATTACAAAAAAACTTCCTTACAAGTTCACAACGTCGAAGAGTCTCGATCACCTTGAAGCCGCATTCCTACAAAATACTACCTACGTACAATTACACGGCTTCCTAGATTCTTCGAGGCTTTGTAATTTTATCATACTCAGAGCATAACAGGTGACATTGTATTGATTTCATTGTAATGGAATTTTGAATTATTAGCTATTGGAATTTATAATCTAGATACAAAGTACAACGAATTGAACGACCTTCTTAGACCTTAGTAGGTATATGCTACGAGTACATACTAAAGATTAAAATAGCGGACTTTATGCTCATGTGTTGATTTTTTTTTTATTGTATAGGTAGGACCAGTATTTGGGCCATTTGATTGTAAGTAGTCACCAACGCCCATAGACAATGGCATCCATCCATCCATCACTTACATCGCCAATGCGCCACCAACCTTGGGAACTAAGATGTTATCTCCCTTGTGCCTGTATTTACACTGGCTCACTCACCCTGAAAACCGGAACACATCCGTACACAATGTGCTGCTGCTTTGCGATATATCTAATGAGTTGGTGGTACCTACTAGACGAGCTTGTACAAAGCTCTACCACCGAGTGCTCTACCACGGAGTATAGTTGGATAAATTAAGCCGCTGTATTTTATAGATTAAACTAAAAGTATAAGCTATGATCATGCTTGATTATCAGAAGTCACAAGGACAAACAATATATTCAAAGAGAAATATATGTACTCGTATATGTAAATAGCCTTACAATCCCAGATTAACACCTCATAAAGCTAAGTAGTCATCATTTGATATTTTAACTTTGGTTCGATGTATAGACGCCGGCTTATCCTTATGTAGCAGTCTGTATCAGCCCACGTCTTAAGCCTACACGTGACGAGCTAAGCACTCGGTTACCAAACAAGTTTATTTTGAATAGCCTAAAACCCACACGTGACTTACGCGAAAAATGAGCACTCTTTTGGAAAACACATTATTTTAAGCATTTCACATATTATTTAAAATAAAAAAGAAAATTAATTAATTAATTAAAATAATATTGTATTGGATCGTTGCCTGTCATTGTTAATTTAAAACGATATTTTTGTCTATGGAAAGAGAAAGTGGCTTGACAATGGGCATGACACCTTACTTCGACAAAACAAAACGACACTTGCTTATATTTGCATGTATATAAATTAACGATGGAATTCTTAGATTTCACTCGTCAATTAAACTAAAGTGTGAAAAAATGCATTTACAACCGATGTGTGTTACATAACCTTACGTAATACATGATATTTTAATCGTCGAAAATTGTATCGATTCGGCGGAGTAAGATAGAGAAACTGAACTAAAAACGTGTTTATGTCATATTGAATAATACAACTTTAAATTACATCAGTATCCCGGATGTACATGAACACTACGATATTTTTTTAATATATTCTTATTATGAAAAAAAACCGCGAAAGTTGATCTTATGTGACCAAATTATAATGGCTGTTATTAATTGTAATGTACAATCGAAATTATAATTATAATAATGGAATTAGATTTTTAGGTATAAATTAATCTCTTTATTATTGACATAAATAAGTATATTAATAAATATTTTTTTTATTGTATCAGTTCTGCCGTCTTTTAAGAGTCGTCGCACGATATTAGCTTAACTTACATTGTGAGTAACAGCCGCTACATAAACAAACCTAGGAAGTAAATTTTAACCTACTTCTAATCCACAACCGCATTACTTTGAAACTTTGCAAGAGTATTTCAATACAATAATTACTTACCTATATACTAATATAGGTAGTATCGAACTGGCCTTAATGGTTATTTTAGTTTGTAGTTAAAAAGTTATTAAAGTTTCGAGAAACAATATGTTTCGAGAAAATATGTATATGAACTGCGTGTTCAGTGATGTAGGCTTAAACAAAGTAAATTTTTGCTTCCGATCTTGTTGATGTTTTTTCCTTCATACATAAGAAAGCTTTGTTAATATATCAAGCAACGCAGATGAAGACGCGGGTATCAGCTAGTTTATGAAATAAAACAATGATTTCGATGCATAACGCTTACTGCTCACGAACAACTGACAAACGAAGTTTTTAAAATATATTTTTTTTGTAATGACCCCGCTACATACATTATATCAATATTATTAAGCCCTGTGTTCTTTATTTAACTACAATGACTTATTGTTATTAAAATAAATTGATTTAATTTTTACGAAAACTGTGATTTGGTAGCACGAATTGCGCTATATCATCGTTTTAAGGAATGTAAAGCTTAGTTTAAACTACGAATAGAAAATGACATAATATTTAAACAAATACGACTAAAGGAAACGATTAGTTAACAAACATTTGAGGCAATTATGTTAAGTAGGCAAACCTTATTTGAATAATAGATGCCACGTTTTGTAATGTTTGTTTTATATTTCAGATGGAATATATTGTAGGTTTCAGATGAAATATAATATGATAGAATATATTCATTGTATGTTTATAAACACTAGTGACTTTTCATGAACATTGTAATACTAAGTATTGTTGTATTTTTATTGTTGTTTTTATTTTAATGAAGGATGAATCAATCAATCAATTATATCAATTAAAGGCATAAAATCCAGATAGATAGAAGTGCAAGAAATTATTTATTTATTTTTACTTTTTGTTAGATATGAATGACTAGTAATATTTTTGTATATTTTGTTCAAAGTTACAATTATTGAATTAATCTCTCGTTACAATACGCATTTACATATTTAATATATTACATAAAAGTATAAATTATTCATTAGATGTGAATCATAGGATTTTTTTATAAATAATTTACTTTTCATCATAAATTTATTTGCTACGTGATGTCGTAAAAGTACTTTGTTATAATAAATATTTTACGTTATAATTAAAAAACTATACAAAACTTGACATTTTTATAAATGTTAATAACTCTGAATGTTATTTTTTTTCAATTTGATATAAGTATTGCAAATAAGTTTTCTGAACGTATATTTTAAGTTATTATTATTTTTTTAATCGAATTGCATTATATTTTTTTAATTAATATATCGGCTAATTCAATCATGATAAGTAAGATAACTTATTGATTAAATTACATTAATATCATTCGATTCAAAAACATTTATTTTGATAATAAATAATATTATTAGACAAGACAGGACTTAAAACCTCATATTTCTATCTGAATTGCAATTCTAACCGCAAACCGAACCACAGACTATACAGAATACTTGGCAAGATAATGTGTCTACATTCAATTTAATCTACACAAGGATATTAAGTTATAGCGGATAAAACACTATTGAACATAAAACTACGTTATTAAAGATTAAATCTCTACAAAGTTGGCGGTGGCGGTCATTTAATTTAATTTGATAATTTATTAGAATAATTATAAGATAACTTTCGATTCTAATATACACTTATTAGATAGACTTTGTTTAAACTAATATTGTGATCATTATATAAATGACAAATTTATGCAATTTTATACGTATTAAATTTATAAATTTTATTTAATAAAACTGAACTCTAGATTATGAGACTCGCTAACTGCGCAAATATTCATCTACAATTGAAAGTAAAACTATTTATAGCTTTACTAGAGTCATTAGTAATAAATTATTATATAATTTTACTAAGATTAATATTATAGTTAAATTTAAATAAGGAATATTTAATTCATAATACTAACCATATATGTATTGTCAACAGGCAGCCAAAGAGCGGCGACCGTTCCTACGTCGTACAAAAGCGACGGCACCACCCGACGTCACCGACACGGAGGGCTCCACCACCGTCGAAACAACCACCAACAAGTTCACCAGAGGCAACAACAGGTTCAAGTTACGGAAAATGGAAAAAACGACCGAGAAACCGCGGGAAAACAGCGAAACGAACAACAAGCTGGCATCTTCGAGCGGTGCGCAGACGCGTAATGACAGACCCCGTAACTTCGTACGGCGACGGCTTGGAGGGGCGAACTGTGAGTCCGGTTTTTGCATTCCCAATCATTGACGCAATTCATCTCACACAAACACGCGAATATCGCCTTAAAACGATAAAATTCCTTACCGTTTGCAGATAAAATTCCGTGCATCATTTATAGAATAATGGCAATAATATTATGATCAGTATACGGTGCATAGGTCTCTGATTCTAAATGTTCTCGTAGTTGTTTACTATCGAAAGCTATATCGGTAATTGACTCCTTATTTTTATAATGAAGTTTTGTATGAATGCTTCTTGGTCGTAAATTCGTCGGCCTTGTTACCATAGACACGTCTAACTGCCAATCAATGTAGACTGGCTACTTGATGTGGTTTCGTAATGCAAAGTTATTAAGGGGGTGTGGCAAAATTGTTTATTGGATACACGAAGCATACTCTTACAAACCAGTCTATAAGAAAAATATTTAGATAACTTCAAATATGAAGGGAACGTGAAAATCTTTGAAAGATTTTAACATTTATCCGCATTGATACTCGCAGGTTTCCTCACGATGTTTTTTGTCACCGTCAATCACGAGGTGAATTATAAACACAAAAGCACAAAATTCAGTGGTGCTTACATGGTTTTGAACCCACGATAATCTGTTAAGATTCACGCCTTCTAACCACTAGACCATCTCGGCTTTTCCTACCTAATGGAAAAATATTTTTCAAGGAGGCTTTTACAAGCCGTTTGTTGACGCTTTTTATTATTAATAACCACTACCACCATATTGGCATTTTAAGAAATATTAAACATCCCTAAATTACCAAACACCCATCATACACAACTCTCATTACATAATCAATGCGATCCAACATTGAACTAAGATGTTATGTCCCTTGTATACCAAATAGCATACCAAATATTTGTCACTCATACCAAAACACAACAGTACTAAGTATTGCTGTTTGGCAGTAAAATATGTGATAAGTAGATGTGATCTACCTAGACGGGCTTGCACAAAGCTTTAGCACCAAGTTAATACGACAGTTAAGTTTCAATCAGTTAATCAAACTATACAGGCGTATCGTTTCTACAATACATAGAGTATATTTATATACAAAACAAGGAAATTAATTTGACAATTGATTATTTAAGATACTGCTCAGAACCGATTTGATAAATCCTTTAATATCCTGTGACATTATTCACACACGGCCATCTGATCCCAAACTAAGCAGAGCTCGTACTATGGAAACCAGACAACTGATATACTACATATACTAGTTTTCTTTTTGTAATACACACATACTTATATAAATACCCCTAGTCCTTAGGACAAACATACATGTTTGCGCAGATAAATGTCAGTCCTGGGTGGGAATTGAACCCACGACCTGCGGCGCGAAAGGTATCTACCAATCAGGCCAACCGACCCGAAAAATAAATGATTCAATTACAGTTGTCACGAGTGCAAGTACGAACAAGTTATAAGTAACATAATTATATATACCCGTTAGTGACTAGTAAAAGTTCAAAATATACTTTATTTAAGTACGCTCTCACAAGCACTTTCGAAATGTAATTTTACATTTGTTTATAAAAAGCTACGGTACTTAATTTGTATAATACTCTCCCTCATTCCTGCTTCCCCTTTCCTTCACAAATCTACGCGTGCTGGCTCTCGATGTCACCGCCTAACTGTGACATCAATTCCATTGCGAACGAAGAAATTTGGCAACTCTTTTCTTTGTCGCATTTCCAAAACATGGAATTCTTTACCAGCACACGTGTTCCCCTCCTCTTATGACCTGGGTTCCTTCAAACGAGGCGTGAAGAGGCATCTTGCGGGCCGGCAAGGCGGGGGCGGCTAGTGCAGATCATTCTTCCCGACTGCACTAGCCGCCGTCGCGTTTGGACTCTACTACCACTAACAATGGAGTAGAGACATTTGCCCTCCCGGGCTATAAAAAAAAAGTATTACTTCTTGAAATCGAAAGCTTGGTATTATAAGTTGATCTTTACTTCTCCTTTTTATGAGTGTCTAGTCAAGGTGTAAAGATCATATATCGTATATACAGTTTACATATCAACGACGACGACGACGACGTAGGAAATTATTCATATTTACAACCATTTCGCATCATACCCAGAATAGTAGGTCAAAAAACATACATGCACTTTAATTAAACGAGTACAAACGACCGTGGCATTGTTTACGCTATCTCGTCGTCCTTTCGTCTTCTCAATAAATAACACGTGATAATTGGTCACGCGAATATGATATGTAATCCCTTGTAATAGAATGTACAGTTGTATGTATATTATTACAATCGACATTGTGTAATTATCACTCATAAATGAATCAGACCTCAATTAAGGTCGTCAAGGTACAAGTTTTATTAATCGTTCGAAACCAGTTTCGATGTTTTCTATCCTCTGCATTTTCTCTTGAATATTAATAAAGGATATACGATCTTAAATGGGACCAGTTGTAAATTTGTACTTAATGTTTAGACCGTTTTGTAAGTCACCTAATCAAGAAAAATAAAATAATATTTTCAATACAATATTTTGATTATTCGTTTCATTGAAAGTGATGATGACGTCCTCCTGACTGATTTCAACTACGGCAACCATTCGCAATAGACAGCAGAGATAGTCCACAAAGGTGTTCGCAGATAGGGAGGGTATCTCTACCCTTACTTTTATAACCAAAATCCGATGGTAATATGACAACCGGAAAGCTTTCAAGCGCAGGTGCAAAGGCTTTACGTATCACAGTATGATTAAAATAAATATCAAACTGTATATTCATATAAATAGGTATAAACGTTTAACACTATATCTCAATACCTTTAAGATGATAGAAGGGAACTGGTGATTTACGAAGAAGCTAAGTTTTATACATAATATCTTAAAGGCCGACAAGTCCGACAACGCACCTGCAAGCCCTGCGATGTTGCAGCTGTCCATAGGTCATGGTAGTCACTTTCCATCAATCGGTATTCAAGTTGGCCCCCCCTCTTACAAAAAAAAATCATCCCGTACTTAGAATCAAGGGAAAGATATAGCGGCTTGGTAGGGCTTTTATCCTAATATTGTGAGATGGGAAGACAATATTTATATTAGTAATAATTAAACAAAATATTTAGGGCGGCAAAAAGTTCGTAATTTCTTTGTGTATATTTTCAAGAATGAAAATATATCGTTATTATGTCCTAGGTTGCCAAAACGTAATGATATTTTCTACTGCGTTTCAAATTAAAACGGGAACAGAACAGTAACTACTCCTAAAACGCTCTTCTGAGCCAAGTTCGCGACTTCTGCTTAGAAGAAATTTGCAGACGAGGTTTTTTCACGTTACTGCGGGTGAGAGAGTGTTAGAATTTTTATCTGACATGCAATGACAAATCAACATGATCTTATTGCAACAATACAATTTTCAATAAAAAAATTCAATAAAAATTAGCTCTAATATAGCTTATTTCATTTTTGGGTCGTACACGACTCAAACAAACTAACTTCGTCGTAGTTTTTTTTTTGTTGACAATTTTCTCAATATCATGTAACTGGATTACAACATTTCTAAACCTATACGTCCAAGGACAAAAATAACGAGCGTTTTCGAATCCGCTACAAATAAATAATGCAATAGACATGGACGGCATTTGGACATACTAAGCACTGGTAACATTCGCACGCAAACAGTTTATCAACAACATATTACGTTTTGCAATTTCTTAATGCAATCACTTTTTATGTAAGTAAATGTTGTCTTACTTCAATTTATCTAAAAAATATTACCTTAAAATATAGATTTTTATTACTTCATATTTAATACATAAGTAGGTACTTAATTTGTCAGATTATAAACCCATGAAACTTGTGCTTTATTTCTATTTTATATAAAATATATTATGTTAAAATATATTGGTTACCGTAACTGGTGACTGTAAAAGATGCATATATTATATTATTACGGAGTTTAAGCAGATATTTTGAAGATCTACAAATCTGACATGCATAACATTTGAGATTTTTATTTTATATTTAGTAAATATTTTTGAACAAAAATTACTTGGTGGTAGAGCTTTGTGCAAGCTCGTCCCGGTAAGTAGTACTTGATACTGTTGTGTTCCGGTTTGAAGGGTGAGTGAGCCAGTGTAATTACAGTCACAAGGGACATAACTTCTTAGTTCCCAAGGTTGGTGGCGCATTGGCAATGTAAGCAATGGTTAACATTTCTTACGATGCCAATGTCTATGAGCGTTGGTGACCACTTTCCATCAGGTTGCCTATATGCTCGTCCACCGACCTACATTATAAATATATATATCAGTTTAATGTTATTTTTTGGGTTCTGTGAGTTTTTAAAAGATTAACATGTGTGCCCTGTCATGGTCGAAGTCATTTATAACTTAACAACATGTGTATATACAAACACAATAATTCAAAAACTGATAAATAGCTGGCTGGTTAAATAAATTTACAATCTATTGAAATGTAATAAGGTTCAATATACCTTGTTACAGCAATGATGTTATCAATTATCATCATTTGCCTTTCGAAACGCTTCTCGGTTTTGGAAAGGCAGAGTCAAGTTCCTAAAGCTAACCTTGAAGATTCTTTGATAAATTGTTAAAGATATTTTATACACTTAGTTACTAATTTAGGCAATCAATGTTAATATAAAAACATTGTATTGTATGTGTTACAACAAGGAGCCTAGGGGCCACCTAGTGGCCAGTAAATAATATAATTTTAGCGGGGTAAGGTTCTTTCGGTTTATGGATACTCTTAGTGGAATATAATCGGATAAAATGCATAACAATATTTCGCAAACGCATAGTAAATAGGCGATGCAAAATAAATATCCATAATATCGACTCGGTTATTAATATCTCATCAAACATTTTTACTTTTGTTCGTACTTTGCGTAAGCAAACTTGTTTTGTGATCACTTTTCTTTTAAGTAACAATTTGAATTTATGAAATTCATAACAAATATTTAAAATCTGTTGAAATGTATAAATAATTGTACCTAATTAATAATGTAATAGAACAATGTAAACACAATGTTATGTTCATTATTAAATACATACTAAACAAATAAATAACTCTGGCATGAAGAAAACATTTAACATTTCTATGAAACAGAATGGAGGTATTACATTTATTATAATGATTACATCTACAATGGAGTGTTGTCATTTTAATAGTCCGACATATTTTCGTAAGCATTTGTTTAACAACGTATTATATGCGCATATTATTTAGGAAAAAAAGTACTTATATAATATAGAATTATTTATTGATTGTCTTTACTGTCATTGTTGCGAATATAGTTTTCATTTAATTCGTAAGCTGAGAGTAATACAGTTGGTTCTATAGCATGACAATAAATTAGTAAATATTATCAACTAGCCACCCCGTCTCGGCTCCGAATCCGGTCAGATAAGGTTTAAAAAAAGGTTTTATATCATAATAATAAATATATATATTGATTGAAAGACGCGGCGCACGCCAGTAAAGCTCCTCATCGTCATGATTTTTTTCCATTCTAATTTAATAAACGAATTGTACCTAAACCTTCCTCAAGAATCATTCCGTCAATTGATAACCTTATGAAAATCCGTTCCGTATTTTTTGAGTTCAATCAGTGAGACAAACAGAAGGCGATTTGTTTTATTATATGTACTGAGCTATTTAGTCTTAGCAAACTTGGAAGAAATAATAAAACGTATTAAGCATCAGCAATCAGTCTAAAATATTTATGCAGTTGTTACATCAAACGTTCTCTAGAATTAAAATGACACGCTACATAAAAATGCAGATCAGTACAAAACATGCGCGAATTTTCTCTTTCATACTCTTCTTACATTCATAAAGTCAAAAATATAAAAAATCGCAAACTGCTGACAGTGTTTTGGAATTCATGTGATTCTCTTCTTGTAAATAACATTTTCGACCAAATAGACCGTATTCCATTTTTAATACGCTTTTATTAGCTTCAGACGTATGTTAGTATGTAACGGAATCTTTGAACATGATTTGAATCAATGAAAGTTTGATTTTGTGACGACTATGATCATTTTACATTTATGTTCTTATTATGAATAAACATTAAGAACATTCAAAGTGTACTTAAATGAATATTTAAATTAATATGAGCATCTCTCACGAACTAAGAAAGCTATATGGGCATATTACATAATACGCTCATCTTGATATTTTCGGTGAGAACTTTCTAGTCCAAAGAATGAAGACTGTTTGGGAACAACAATTTATATAGACACATACCTAATGGTGACGATACTCTCTATACTGTACCTGTTTTTTATAATGTAGAATCGACATTCCGAACCGTATTTTAATTTAATATTGAAAATGATGGTTTAAATTTCCTGAATCAAAGCCAATTCGAACTAATTATATTTTTAAAGGCGTATGTCAATAAAAACTATTGATTTTTCAAATGTACATATTTACACACATATCCACAATAATATATTTTGACCATTCGGCTAGTCGTCAATGAGAATGGCCGCCATGATAAAAATCGGGTAGCATGACCGTGTAAGGCCCGGGCCTAGGGCGGGCCCTCGATAATACCATACGTGCTGGTACGTTTAAAAATTAACATGTCTCCATACAACTAAAAAAAAAACTCGTAATAAAATTCGAAATGAAAATGACTTTTTTATACTTTCATTGAAATTCGTATATATAATTGAATTCTTCGTGCTTTACATGGAAAAGAGAGTGGCAATCTGCTATATTCCAATGTAACATACTACATATGTATATGTACAATACCTACGTTATAATATAGTAAAAAATGTTGAAAGATCTTATTATTACTTTATATTTTTTTATCTAGTAAAATCTATTAAATAATTTAAATGAAATAATAATCGTTCTGTTTTATATACTACGTACATATTTATATATAATGAAACAAGTTAATTTGTTTAATTTTTTATGTTCATTTTGCTATGTAAAACTGGTTACATTTTTGTGTTCTTTAAACACGCGGCGATAAATATTTATAATATATATTTTAAAGTTATTTAATAGCTGCCTTATTCATGTACGATACAATGCCTATTATTAACATCAATTAGATGTGATTATTATTTTTATTGCTAAAAAAAATGAATTACGTTATAATGTCCAATTATTTTTATTTATGATTTTACGTTCTAATAATAGATTTCGTAATTTGTTTAACTAGAATTTTAGTACTTTTTAAATTTAATTATTTAAATAAAATTATATTCCTAATTTTATTATTTTAATATTGTGCACATATTATCTGTTTTAGTATAATTTAGAGAAACATTATTTGGTTTCGTTTTTTATTGTAAACTAGCTGTGCCTTGCGGTTTCACCCGCGTATAATTAATAAAAATAAAATGAATAAAAATGAGCCTAGAGCTTTCCTCGATAAAACAACTATACAACACAAAAAGCTTTTTTAAAATCGAACCTCTAGTTCCTAAATTAGCCGGATCAAACAAACAAACTCTTCAGCTTTATATATTAGTATAGATACCTATATAAAACCTCTTCTTTTCTTGAAAATAAATCAAAATCAATATCATACAAGTAACTTAGAAATAAAAGTAATAATAATACGATAATATATACGAGAAATCTATTGATACCAACATATAAATAAAATCAACATGGCGACTTGACAAGTTGCCATAAAAAGCGGGTGAAACTGAGCTTCACGACTAGTCGCCCCGTCACCGTCTCCGAGATGCGGTGAAAGCAACCGGTCAAGTGTAGCGACTTTCTTGCACGTTGTTACGTTATAACTTATTAGATAATCATTGATAATTATATATTTATAGGAATTTAATTAGAATGTATTGCTTTAGAAAATCTAACCTCGTAAATTAATTTAATATTAATGATCAATTTAGTATGTTCATGGGAAAGACAATTTCATTTTGTAATTAAATGTTAAGCGTTGTGAAGAATCTCGTAAACGTTAATTTTATTATCTGTGAAAATGAATCGTCATTTTCACAGATAATAAAATTAACTTTTTATAGATGGATTAGATAAAGAATTTATATTATTCAAATCCCCCATTATGGTGTAGTAGTTCGGTTAAATAAAGTTTTGCCTAGCGGTGGGATATGAATAAGGGGTTACTGAAGCGTATTATTAAAAAAAAAAACGATATTTTACACGTATATACCAATTACCAACTAACACCACAAAGTACCTACTATACCTAGGAGTAATCTTATATAATTTTCAAATTCCTGAACGCAATTAGGTGTAACAAATATTTTCACACGGACTTTAGTTTAAATACTATGATAAACTTCGCTTCACTAATCTCCTTATGATTCTGATGTAATCGTTAAACTGCGATGAATCGCACTATTGTAACTCGTTAACCTTTAACAAGATCAGATAATAGATTAACTTATTATAATTAATAATGACTTTACCTTTTGTGTTTATACATATATCGTATACTTTTAGTATGAAGAATCACACTAAGCCGGTGTTTTGTTAACGTGGAATTCGGTTTGTGATAAATATCCATAAAAATGTGCCATTTTGGCGTACATAATGCATAATAGAATTATACATGAAAATATTTGAGTACTTAGGTAGCAGTGGTGGGTCTACAACAAGAATAAAATGTATTTTTTTTTGTTTTGATAAGTCGGAAATAACCATATTGACTTAAATAGTGGTTATTTTGGAAACACAGACAGACACTTCAAATACTGTTTATATGTATAAATGTATAGATAAAGATTTATGCTTTCATTTGTTTTCTTCTCTTATTCTTTTTAAATATATTATAAATCATACGGACATGTCATTTTTATAACCACAAAATACTCGCTGAAAAGTCGATCTATAAACTCGAAAGTCGATTTGAAAGTCGTAGTAGGCGTAAGGATTTTACAACTTTTACGAGCAACGTTCAAAACATCTTTGATTCGTCATTTTACAAGTATCGTCTTTTTTATTGCATAGGAAGGCGGACGAGCGTATGGGCCACCTGATGGTAAGTGATCACCAACGCCCATAGACATTGGCATTGTAAGAGATGTTAACCATCACTTACATCAATACGCCACCAACCTTGGGAACTAAGATGTGATGTCCCCCTTGTGTCTAGAATTACACTGGCTCACTCACCCTTCAAACCGGAACACAACAATAGCAAGTACTGCTGTTTTGCGGTAGAATATCTAATGTGTGGATGGTACCTACCCAGACGAGCTTGCACAAAGCTCTACCACCAAGTACATAAAACCAAGTATCATCAAACCATTAAACGGCAAACTATCCGGCTACCTTTTTCATAATGTCGATTCTACTAAAACTACCCAGTATCTCAGTAGATTCTTACTAATACGGATTACCTATATATGTATTTTAAACAACTCTGTACAGCAACTGTATATTTTGTTTCGATGATTCGACTGCAATCGATGATTTATCATTATTATTCATGAATAATTGCTTTCATTTATCCCTTATGTATACATCACATGTGCTTTTATATGCCAAATTAGTGTCGTGGGAAAATGACCCCTGTTGTAACAACATTAGCCCTATTATTGCACGTGTCCCACGCTCTTGTGACAGTTTCATTTTCACTGCTAATTTTCTCTTGTGTAACATCGGAGCTAAAACGACGCTTGATTCATAATTATCGCATGATTTACTACATTCGCAAAAGGTGATTATTTAACAGTTATATCAACAGTTACTGTATATTGTTCTAATTATTTAGACGACAATGAATGTTACCAAAATTAAAGTTATATGAATTCACACGCTAAGTTATTTAACTTTATATTATATAATGTTTGTAGGAAGTTTGAATGTGTGTTATTAGTATCAGCTTATATCGTAATGTAAGCTTTTTTAACAAGTTAGCGATAATTACTAAAAAAAAAATATTCCTTTGTTTTTTCAATATTTTTGGTTACGGACTTAATTATATACTTATTATGACCCAGTGGTTAGAACAACAACTAAATATTACAGGTTCAAAGATTTCTTATGTTTATAATCCAACTCACCAACAAAACCAACAAACTGCATTAAGCAACACGGTGGAAAACTCCCAACCTCCTCACGGAGAGGAGGCCTTAGACCCGCATGGACATTTGTAGTCTGCTTACATTTATATGTTTCATTTAGTTGACTTGTCATAAAACAAGTTTAATAAACCCGGCTAGAGTGTAAAAATGTTGTCTTGAACGCAGCATTTTATCCGCCTCATATGTTGTCATTGTGAAATTTATCGGTGAAAGAAATGGGAGCAAATTAATCAGTCTACAATTATATTGAGCTTTTCTTGCATCATCGCACCTAATATGGACTTGTTATCTACAACCATTTTATTCTCATGTTTTTTTGTTCAGTTTCAATTGTTAACTCTCATTTTGATATTGTTGTTTTATTCTCTTTTAAAATAAAAACAATCTTTGAAATAGAATATATTTTTTAAAGTATATTGAGTAATTTACATGTTTAAGACCCCGAGATAGTGCAGTTGTTAGAAAACGTAACCCTTAAAATTCGTTGTGAGTTCAAAACCAGCGAGCTTCTCCGAATTTGATCTCATATTGTGCTCGGCCGTGAAGGAGAATCTTGAAGAAACCAATTCGGTCTGTCATGTATATCCACCAACCCACAGCGGAGCAGCTTCGTAGAATCCACTCCAAGCCTATTACTTATATTTAAGAGTAGATAGCTGATCATAAGTTATATTAACAAGCCAAATAATTGACAATACAATAACATGAGATTCGGCTAATAACCGCCAAAATAATGCCGAGAAAATAAGGGATGCCGTTACATCTTACTGCCATTGTTCTCCTCTCGATTGTTTAAAGTGTAAAGAAACTCGTTTAACCTTTCCTTAACAGACGCTAGTTACCATATATACTTGCATTTTACGTATAGAGACTCGCATCCGCCCATTTATCGGTCTGTGAGCTCGAAACAATACTGTGAAATCGGTGTTTGTGAAGACTTTCAATATCCTCGCTTTAAGATTCACTTTAACAAAATGTAATTCCGATTTGGTAACCTCATATATATAATACATCTTAACATAAATGTAATTTATCAGCAATATATTTAAATACCTATATATAATATAGATACATGTATAATTTAAAATTTTTTTCACAGCAACTACATTAAAACCATCTACCACGACGCAAACACCGTTGGTAATATCACGCCGACCGTTCCGAGTTGCGAGTCGCCGTCGCCCACTTTCTTCCACCACTTTCACAACTACCACTGCGAGAACAACCACCGCGTTCATAGAGAGTGAGGAATCTTTGCAGGATATTGGAGATATAGGTATGACAAACCCGATATAAAAAAGTTTTTATCCTCCTTACAAAAAACGATTTCTTTGACCACACGATTCGATAAATATTGACTGTATTATAAAGAGTTAAATTAAGTTAGCTGATGTGTTTATTAAAAAATAATTCCCCAGACGCAATAGAGGATCCGTCGCTCAAATCAAACGCATCACCAAGAACGACAAGCGCACAACGAAGGCGCCCTCTAACTCAACTGAAGAGTGATCAAGACCAAAGTCCTTCAGCAACAAACGAAGATGAAAAGAAACGACAAAGTAAGAAATACAGTTCTAGTTTCAAGCAAAATCAATTGGACGAAATCCTTAAATTGAGAGGAAGCGCAGAAGACATAGATATAACTACTGAAGGCAGAACTACACTCGAAGGTAAATAATAACGTTATTTACGTTTTATTTTACGTTACAGAATACAAAACACAGATCATCCACTTCACTTTTATATACTTCAATACAATTACTTGATTATGTAAATGGTAAATAATATGTTTCACAGATATAAGTGCAGAAACCGCTGTGGCATTAGCCGCTCATCAACTTTTATCAGCACCGATACCTATCATACCCGATTACGATGACGAACCCAATCAAACAAGGAAAACACCTCAAACAATAGTAGACTATAAATTCACTAGTCCAGAGTACACCGAAGACTTCACCAAAGGCCAGACTTATTTACCAGAATACTCACGAACACCTGCTTATACGTCGAGACAAAGGACCATCGAAACATCTACCAACAGTTATACCTCTCTGCTGACTGACCCTGATACACCTTCCTCGACTCGATCATCATCTGACACGAGACTGCCCACGTATACCACATCTGGAGCATACACGAGCAGAAATTTAGGACCTATCGATTCGACGAATAAAGCAAATCCAACGATATCTGGTGTAACGCTCAGTATAGGTTCAGAAGGCTCTGGAGAATCGACCGCCAGATACACGAATTTCCAGAATAATATAAACCCATCAACTTACACAACAAACAATTACGAATCTAGAGTATCAAAACCTGGGTTAACGACTAACATATTGAACCCCACGACCGCTGGAATATCATTGAATTTGCGAGAATCTACTTTGAAATTTACTGCTTCTAATCGCGATGTGTCACCGACTTATCCTACAGCTTTCACGAGCAAAGTATCTAGACCTTCAGGATTTTCTCCCAATTTAGTGAATATAGATGAAGTGGAAGATGGCAAGTCGACAGTGAGGTATCAGGGTTCGAGTGTAAGAGGTCCATCTACTGCTAGATACGAAGGATCTAGTGAGAAGATTCCGGTACCAGTTGTCTTCGGGTACTCAACTGGTGGACAGGGCTTGCAAGAGCCTTCGTATTTCACCAGAGAATACCTTTTGGAATCACCAGTGACAAAAGCTTATGATGGTAAGTCAATATCATTTAAAAAATATCAAATCATTTTCGTTTCGTTTCAAATATTTTTAGTTTTCGTTTCAACATTTTGAAAAAAACAAAACTATTGGTACAAGGGATATGTAATGTTAGAATAATTAATTAAATGTTATATTTTGTGTTTCAGATGAATACCAATATCTATCACCTGTGACGACACCACAAACAACTACTAAAAAACCACTAAGGAGGAAAACGATATTCAGAAGAATTTCCACTACCCAGTCACCAACCTCCGTCCTTCCACAAACTACTCAAAAACCACGACGAACGACCAGAAGACCTTTCGAGAAAATAGCGATTAGAAAGAACCCGCTAAAGAAGAACACAGTGCAGCAAGACACAGCCCAAAAGGAACCTGTTCAAAAGAAATTCGTTCAGAAAACACCAGTTCAAAAGACTCCAGTGCAAACAGTTCAGAAACCAAATAGACCTAAACCTATTACAGATTACGATTACTACGATGCTAGCCAAGAAGAAGTAGCCGATAAATATGAAGAAGGCACGAAAGTTATTCTTCATGCAAAAGGTTTGTTTTAATAACATGCACTATGTTATCATGTACCTAATATTATTATTAACTAGTAATTAAATAATTATACACTTTCTTTATCTAATTATTCGTTATTTTTAACAGGTAACATCGAGTGTTTAGATATAGGTAACTTCCCACACCCGTCTTCTTGTAAGAAGTTCATATCGTGTGCGCGGATGGAGAGTGGTGCTATTATTGGATGGGAGTACATTTGCCCAAAGGGATTGTCCTTTGATCCCGTAGGGGGAATATGTAATTGGTCTGCTGGCTTAGGATGTTTCGAAAAAGATACATGAAACTGAATTAAACTAATACGTTATTGTGATGAAGTAAGATACTTGAAATAAATGTTTTATATGCGCCCTTCAGTCAAAAACACTCAAAACTTAGTAATTCGAGTGATAAAACTAAGAAGAATATAACTTCACAGCGTATTAGGATGTTGTAATATACTTATGTATATAACTATTTTTGTAAATCCATTTTTACAAAATCCTATACTTATAAGAGAATCCTCACTTAATACTCACTTTATTTGTTTGGATATACAAAAATAGGTTTAAATGTATATATTTTCTTTTTATTGGCTGTTGTATTTATTTATAATGAATATAGTATAAATTTATATTATCTGTTTTTGTATATTCAAAGTCTATGTTTAATTCAATCACTGCCACTTTTGTATTTTTATATAATAAAATGAATATAGGCGTATTTTTCTTAAGAAATCCTCGGAAAATGTTCTAATTTTATTGTCTATAGCATTGTCTTAAAAATGTATAGGAAGTGTAAACTCCAAAATGTGCCTTAATTATTTTACAATAAAATTAGTGTTAAGTTATATAATGTGACTAGATATTAAAAAAAAATAAAAATAAATTGTCTTTTATTAAAAATATATATTAAGTATAAATATTTAAAATGTCCTTATGAATCATGCTTCTTTTTCTTATCACTATTATTTGTTCATATATATCCTTGAATGTTGCTTGAAATAATTATCAATCAATCCAGGGAATCAAATAGTTAATTAAATATTTCTGCTCGGTTTTGTGTTAGGTACCTTTATACATATTTTTTGTATTTTTAATAATGTTAGGAAAGTATTTTAAATAAAATTAATTCTTTTGATTGAGTTTGTTATACGGTATTCAAGTATTAAACTTAATTAATAATAAAATAATAGGCGCACTATACAGTTCACGTTCAATCGTTTGTCGTGCGTGAATTCGGCATAGGTCCGATCGCCCCACAGTATGAACGCTATTTCGTTTCTGACGTGACCTTGAACCACTGCTATTTCACTGTAGTGTAAACCGCGTAAAAGAACTTCGTTCCAAAAACGTTGATAAAATAAAACAACAGTTTAAAGTGTAAAGTCATTTATAATGTTCTCTTGCTTATATTAACATAACCGATACCGATGCAGGTCATTTTTACTTTCTGAGCTGAAGACATCTTTTCCTCGTCGTCTGAACTCATTTCATCATCGTCTGATCTCAAGACTTCTAATTTAAACATTACTCCGAAGAACTCTTTAAGATGTTGTAAAAATTTGATGGTGTAGTCTGAGAGTGGGCCCACCTATAAATAAATAAACAGTATTAATAATGTCCCTGTAACCAAATTTTGGGTATGAGGGTTAAACTCAGTCAGGCAACCTTGAGTCTGTCCAAATGCACCTGTGCATGTTGTTGGATATCCTATACAAAATATTAATTCTAAAATGATATTTGAATAATCCTGCCCATAAACCTGGTATTTAGTTACAAATGTGTTAAATCAGATGTAAAATGTTTTTTTTAATAACAATCAATTAATAATTAGATTTAAAATGATCAATTTAGTGAACTACTCACGGTACACTCGCTAACATCTTTCTGTCCAAGTGCCATCCACAGTGCCAGGATCCATTGAAACGCTGAATCGACAGCTCCACCACGATGGATCTCATCCAACAGTTTCAGAGCACACTCTCGACCTAAATCTTCCGGTAGTGTTGCCTCACCTGTACCTCCTTCCACTGATTTCTGCAATTGATTACTTACTTTTACTACATTTAGATTATATAAGAAACTAAATTATTTTTATATTAAATCTGCAATCACACCTTAATGTGTAAGCAATATAATCAAAAGTTAACTTTAATTTAATTCTAAAAAAGTAAAATTCACAAATTCAATGCCAGGTGCATTTATTTATGTATTCAATATGTACATCAAGAAATAGTAACTACTAATACTAATCTATATATTAGAAGCCTTATTTTTTTTACATGATATTTAATTTGTATGGGTAGGTACCACCCACTCATCAAATATTCTACCGCAAAACAGCAGTACTCGCTATTGTTGTGTTCCAGTTTGAAGGATGAGTGAGCCAGTGTAATTACAGGCACAAGGGACATCTTAGTTCCAAAGGTTGGTGGCGCATTGGCGATGTAAGCGATGGTTAACATCTCCTACAATGCCATTGTCTATGGGCGTTGGTGACCACTTACCATCAGGTGGCCCTTATGTTCGTCCACAATCCTAATTAAAAAAAAAAAAAAAAAATTCACTTATCATGTAAATGGTAATAATTTAACTTACAGATTCCGCACAATAGAAGGTTTTGTCATTAGTTTCGGCTAAGAGACTGATACCAAAACCTGGACTCTTCCCAGCATTGGGACCACGACATTGATCAGTATTAATATAAACATCTGGCAGGAAGTTTAGCATCACCTGAAAAATAATAAGTTAATACCTAGTTTATGACTACTACACTATAGTATAAGTACATATATAAGTAATATCAGCTTCTCAGTAACCAATGTCTCAGTTAAAAGCAAAAATTATTTCTCAATAAAACAAACTATGTTTTTTTATATTTATTTCTATTAAAAAAAAAAAAACAAACCCCTTTAGCTGCTTCTACGACTCTATTAGCCATGGTAGGTGATACTCTAAGAGCATACACAACACCACGAATGCGTTTCACCAGCCCCCATTTGCTCCACTGCAGAGGGCGCAAATGTCGCCGAACAGGACACTTGAATACAACCTCACCACCACCGAGAGGTGGTGCACCTATAATGATTAATAGTAATTACTAAAAATACTCCACTAAATGAAATTCAAGATGTTCTACTTGAATTAATATAATATTAATATATCTATGCAATTTGAACCTTCAAATCTCACAGTAATAAAATATGTGTGTTTAAGCACTCCCACTAACTGAAATATTCCATTTGTTTTGTGAAAATGTATTTGATTAAGGTTTGCTAATCGTCCTGATTTATAAATGTTGCTTACACAAGTGATTAGTTAAATAATACTATTGCTAAACTTCTTCCTTCAAATGTAAATTTAATAATGACAGAAAACACAAAATCAGAGTTTAACTCAACAGCCAGTGATCAATGTTTATAAGTAAGGCCATTAGTCTTTAGATGTAATGTCTATGACTATATGCATTCAATAATTTATTTGTAACTTAACAATTTATCATAAAATCAATCAATTAAAAAAATATTTCAGCTTATGATTTGTAACTTTATATTTACACTAGCTGTGCCCCGGGGTTTCACCCACTTGTATTTAATAAAAATATAATGAATAAAAATCAGCCTATAACCTTCCTCGGTAAAAGGACAACACAAAAAGATTTTTTAAATTCAAACCCGTAGTTCCTGAGATTAGCCAGATCAAACAAACAAACTCTTAAGCTTTATATATTAGTACATATAGATAATATAAAATAAAATATAATATGAACTAAACTTCTAAACATAACTTACCTCTTCTTACTACTTTAAGTTCCAAACCATCATCCACTAGGATAAATTTCAATAGAATAGGAAGTGCAGCTGATTTTATCTTGTCTACCGACACATCCAGGTCATGATGAGTGACTCCTTGGAGCACTGCATTTAATGGTTCTTTACAGAATGGACCTAACGCTAACAGCACTTCTAAATAATAACCTAAAAAAAAAATCATCATTTTAGTAAAGCAGCCGTGATAAGAACAATTAGTAATATATTTCTTTTAAAAACGAAAAAGAATAATTTAATATAAAACCTTACCTATTCCTCTTTGAGTACAACAAGTATGATTAATTTGACCGCCAATTAATATGCCAGGTTGAAAATACAAAGAGGTTCCTGTTTCGCTCAATTCAACCCTTGAACCATTTGTAATTTTGTCCAATAATCGAATTAGATTCACTTCGTACTCTCTTAGGCCAGGGTCGTCATGGGTACTTCGAATTTCTTCAATTTTTATAGCACGTCCACTCAGTGTTGATAATAAAAGTCTTTGTCGGAACAAATTACTCCCTTTGTACAGTAGTACGTCATTATGTAATATAGCAGGCATTTTTAATTATAATTTAATGAATCCCAAACTGTTTTTAATTTTGCATAGAAGGATATCATTTGAAAACGTAAACATTGATTTAAATCATACCGTAAACACGTGTGGACTGTGGAAATATAAATGTCAAAACTCAAAAGTCAAAACATTGTGAAACTAGCTGTCATTTCTCAAGCTATTTTTTATCAGATTATAATTATGTAATAATAAAATATTACTAGCGCGATATAGTAACTACAACTTAAAAGTTATTTTTTATTTTTTTATTTATCTTTTCTATTTATTTATTCTGTAACAATTTTACTGGTGATGCTTCAGTCACTCTTCATAAGAAAATACGTAAACAAACACGTTATAAGCAAAAATAATACTGATATTATTATACTATATTTATACATATTTCATAAAATTTAGTGCATATGCGGATAATTACATATGGTATCACTTTGTTGCAGCGGCCAACAAAATATGTCAATTTTCCCACGCGCCAAAAAATTCATTAGTTTTCATTCATTCAAACTGTTTATACCCATTGAATGGAATTTGTACATGTGATATGATGTTAAAATAATTAACTTGCAACATATCGCCACCCTTCTCAAATCAAAAAAGAAAAAAGAATAGTAAAACAAACTACGTAAATCAAGTTAAAAAAGGCACTTATCACACTCTTAACTGTGCGGTTTTAAAAATAAGTATGTATTATTAAATGAAAAATAAATCTAAACTAAATTAAAACAAAAAATCCAATGTAAAAATGATTTATTTTAGTTAATTATTTTGTTACAAAATATAAATTTGATAAATATCACATGATTTTTACTTGGAATATGTTATACTTCTTCACTGAGATTAGGATCTATAATTGAAAGAGCAGCTCCAACTAAATGAAGCGATCCAGTTATTAAGACTGAAACATTAGGTTTCTTAGTAATACATTGAAGTGCATCAGACACACACTCTCTTGTGGAGACTTTTGATCTCTCATTCAGTAGCCTCCATATCATGGCATGATTGTCACACTTTAATAACAATTCTCTTTGTTCTAATATTGAATAATTATCATTTGCCTTCGTTACTTCTTTATATGCTTTCGGAATAACGAAAAATACATCTTCGAAATCAATATCAACTAAATGTTTCATAAGAACTGTGGCATCTCTATCTCCAGTTGCACTGAATATCAAAACTTTGGTGTGATCTCTGAAAGATAAATCACATGAATATTAATAAATAAAAAAATAATTCTACTGTACTTGAGTTTACTCAATCTTTGGATATACAATATATTTTTTTTATAGTTATGTAAATATGTAAAATTCAAATAATATACTACATCAAAAGCTTAGATAAAAAGGGTTTAAACCTGTTATTTTCTTCAAACCACTTCACACATATGGCCATAGATTCCTTTGTATGAGCTCCGTCTAAGAAAAATTTTGCATTATCCGTTTTTATAACCTGGTATCTTCCAGGCCACTTGCATTCTTTCAATCCTGTTACAGTTTCTTTAGTCAACGTATCCACTAATGCACATTTCTTGTCATTATCAATATATTTATTTGTCATGGCACTTTGCTCTTCATTATTTATATTATTTATGGTATGTCTCGCCTTGCGCATCCAAGCGTGCGACAGTTGTATGGCTAGGGACGCATTTATTCTATAAGCCTCTAGTTCTATAGAAATCTTACAGCCATTTTGAAATTTGTATGTGCTAAATTCGGGAATTGTGGTTAGAGAGCACTGAAATTAATAGAATTTCGATTTAAATTTATTAAAAAACGATTTACGCATTATCATATTATGCGGGACATGAAAGATCTGTATTATATTGAGCCTCATCATATTAAATTATTTTATGCAGGAACTAATTTCTTCTTGTTATAAATAACAATTCACAATATAATAGACTATATAAATCTATACCCTATTCCAATCGGAGTAGGAGTAAAGGTAAACAAACCATAGACATACATTCAATGCAATTTGCTCTCATATAGCTCTGCTGTATGATGTACTAGTAACAGTTCTTGATTAATGTAGATTTATTTATAACACACAATTCCTTATTCCACTTTACTTATATTCCGATGATGGCTTTGCCAACAGTCAAAAACAATTTTTTTGCAAATTCATAATTTCTATCATAGATTATTCAAGCATTCGACCAATGGTATCGCGTCAATTCAATGTCAAACCTGTTTATTTGTCTTTACTCCTCTTGTGGATGTATGTATAAGTATTTGTTACGAATTAACTATACAATTTCTTATGAAATTTTCACTTAATGTTATTAAAAATTTTAGGGAATTAATTGTTACTTTTTATATTATTACTTAGGTATACCTTGACATTAGTTGCGACCGACCGCAGCACGGCCATTGCCTCCGGCGGTTGCTGCACGGTGTACGCTTCGCAGTCCGGTTTCATGATACCAGCCTTAGCAGCGGCTATTTCTGGTAACGTGTTACCCAATATTGACGTGTGATCTAAGCCCAAAGACGTGATACCAACCACTGGAACTTTCCTAAAAGCACATTTAAAAAAAAAAATCTTACTAGTAATTTTGCTGTCATCGAATTCAATCGAAATATAGATGGAATTATATTGGATATAATCAATTATATTTTCTGACTTAGGTATTTGTATCCATTTAGATATCCCAATGTGATCCAACAAACACATGGAAAAAGCCATCTTCTCCTACAGATTAAAAAATAATTTTGAAAGATTGAATTACATATTTCATAACTCTTTAGTGCGGTTACGTAGGTATATGTAGGTATATAAGAAGCAGCATATTTTTATACAAAAGATACCAACAAGATGTTTTCCGTCGCTTCCAAACGCGAGACTCAATAAGGAATTATTATAAAAACAAAATTTTGCACGTAAAAGACAATAGTGCTTGTGAGCTTTGTTTGTGGTTAAAGTGTTCAATCATCTAGGTATCGGCTATTAACGATTTATACATAGAAAGCATAACGTAGACAAACTTTTTTTATTAAACATATGAGTATTAACCAATTGTTCACATCAAAAACCGCTTCAGAAAAATCATTATACCCTAACAGACAAGTTAGTTTGCTGTTACAAATATTAAAGGGAATGTTTAAAAAGACATACATTTGTGTAATTATACCTTAAAATGTTAGTATAATCTACAATCCCTCCAATTCCCACCTCAATAATGGCTACATCGACTTTCTCTTTAAGAAACACATTGAACGCTAACACCGTTAGGAAGGAAAAATACTTCGGCATGTCCCCATCAAATGTCTAAAAATAAAAAATTAAGTTACTACTGGTGATACGGAATGTGAGAATGGATTTGTGTTTAATTTTTAATGATGTCCAGTTTTAATAACTGTTGTAAAGGGAAAAATAGTCAACGATGTTATTAGAGTACAAAAGGTGTGCGCAAACACAGGTGCAATAACTATTGCATTATTCTTGTAGTCTCTTGAGATTATTAATATTTTATTGTTATTTAACCAAACATAAGAAAAAGCTAACTTCTTAGGGTGGGATTGTGGGATGCCTTCACGAACTGTGTGGTTTTGAGGTCTACATGGCACATTCACATGGTGGTCTTAATATAACAATATCCTGGGACATTATTCACACAAGGACTGTTCCCAAACTACACAGAGCTTGTACTATAGAAACCAGACAACTGATATACTACAATTATTTTATAAACATGTACATACAATTATATAGATAATTACACCCAAACTTGACACAAACAGAAATGGTCATGCACACAATGTTTCTCCTGACTGGGAATCGAACCCACTACACGCGGCGCGAAAGACAAGTAGCTACCAACCACGCCAACCGCCAAAGCTCGTCTTTCATAGTTTTATTTAGTGGGATCACTATTTTCAACTTACCTTCGATTCATATAGTGCATCAAAAACTTCATGGAAATATTCAGCGAATTGACACTTTGAAAGCATTCGCCCATTGAGACGGATGCGTTCCCGCACGGCAACTAAATGCGGTGACGAGTAGAAACCAGTGCGGTAACCGTGCGCACGCAATATAGATTCGCACATCGCACTTGTTGAACCCTGAAAAATTGGTGATGAGTTAGTGCTTGATGAGGAATAAATCCTAATTAATCTATATCTATAATAATAAATAAAGCTGAAGAGTTTGTTTGATCCGGCTTATCTCAGGAACTACTGGTTCGAATTAAAAAAATATTTTTGTGTTATATAGTCCTTTTATTCAGGAAGGCTCTAGGCTTATTTTCAATCATCTCATTTTTATAATTATACGCGAGTGAAAACGCGGGGCACAGCTAGTTAGTTTATATGAGTGGTTGTGACTTGTGACCATTTACCAAAAGGTGGCCCTTAAATGAAACTCCTATTGAAAATATATTATATGTATAATAGGGTTTCTTCCTCATCATAATGAGGAAAAATTTTTTTATATTATTGCATGAATATAATATATACATTAATGATTTTGTGAGAAAATGTGACACTCATAACATTGTTACAAGGAACAAACACAAATTAACGAGTCCCATTACTCGACTGCATAGAGTCAGTAACTCTTTTGTGGGGCAATATATACGGTTCTACACCATGATCCCAAAAAGTGTTCAAAATACCTGTGGCTAAATTGAAAAAAAATTATAAGGATCGCTTGTGTGCTAAAGGTTATTATACAATTAAAGATTTTATGGATGATAGCACACCTTGGGAATGAGACGATCGCAGCATAGCTATTTCTATGTATCCTTTTGTCAACAACAAATAAAAAGAGAGACGAAAAAGACCAAGACAAGACAAAAGAAAATGTAATACTTCAATGTTGAATAAAGTATTTTAATGTTACGATAAGAACTTTTATCATTTAAAAAAAAGTCTTCTACACATTTTTTTGTTTTACATTAAAAAACAGGTATTTTTTTATCAAAATGTCATTCACCTTGCCTTTGGTCCCAGCCACGTGTATTACGGAGAGTTGATCTAACATATGCATTGTTATTCCTATACGCTTGAGGTAATTACGCATATCTTGAAGATTTGTATTTTGCTGGAACATAGAACAAATATAAAAATATATTAATTTATAATCACTGTATATTATAAGTATAATTATATATTATAAGCTGAGATAGCCCAGTGGTAAGAATGTATGAGTCTTAACAGATGATTGTGGGTTCAAACCCGAGCAGGCACCTCTGAATTAAAGTGCTTAATTTGTGATTATTTTCATCTTGTGCTTAACAGTGAAGGAAAACATTGTCAGGAAAGCTGTATGTTTCAAATTTCACTGAAATGCTGTCACATGTGTATTCCACCAACCGCTATTGGAGCAGCGAGGTTTTTTTTTTTTTTATTGTATAGGAAGGCGGACGAGCATATAGACAATGGCATTGTAAGAAATGTTAACCATCGCTTACATCGCCAATGCGCCACCAACCTTGGGAACTAAGATGTTATGTCCCTTGTGCCTGTAATTACACTGGCTCACTCACCCTTCAAACCGGAACACAGCAATACAAAGTACTGCTGTTTTGCGGCAGAATATCTGATGAGTGGGTGGTACCTACCCAGACGAGCTTGCACAAAGCTCTACCACCAAGTAATGGAACCACCAAGGTGGAATAAGCTTCAAACTTTTTCCTCCATAAGAAGAGAAGAGGCCTTAGCCCAGCAGTGGGAGATTCAGTCACTGATGATATTATTTCTACGAACGCAAAACATCTTTAATCTGATTTACTTTTATATATACTATTTTAATGTGGAAATGAAAACTGTTAATTAATTGTTACATAATATATAATTATACTAAATTAACAAACTTATGTAAATAATAATATTAAATATACAAGTTATCTTTAATTTAATGGACCTTTAAGTCAATATAAATAATTACAATGTTGCTTACTTGACCAGCCTTAATGTCTTTACGGATCTGCTTAATTGTTGCTATATTTGATTGTAACAAGTTCAACTTTTGAATTGCATCCTAAAAAAAATATTTAATTTGCCTTAGTTTATGTACAAATTGACTTGATCTTACAAAAAGGAATTTAATAAGCTGTGAATTTGCCACGAATGGAACTTTTTGTGGAAATTTATAGCATATAGCATGTCTGTCATTATTTACTGAATAATTTTCATAATCATTTTAAAATTGAAAATGCGTCACAAGTTGAAATAAAATTTTCGAATAGATTCCCTGTATTGGCGTAATGAAAGTGAACACATGCTTATATTTAACTTTACAAAAATAGTTTATTTAACAGTAAAATAGTAGAACTAATAAGAAAACTAATACATAATATATACCTCATATGTCAACTGAGTGGAAGACATTCTTAAAACTATCTTATTCACTATATTAACACGACATAACCCGACGCTTCGCATCGGTAGACTGGGTATAAACCAGATTTCTAGTAAATTGAGTTGATCGTTAGCACGTACTCATTCTGCACTGGCAGCAAAAAAATGACCCCGGCTTTCGTAGCGACTAGCGTGAAACTAAATGGTGTCATGTTTAGTTATAAGTCTCGAAAGACTTAACAGGAAACAATCCAGTACTTATCAATGAACTGCTATGACAATGACATTTGATCTGACCCTATTGTACGACGCTCATCTATATTGATTTATGGTTTTTTTTGTAAGAAGATAGGGCATCTAAAACTTGCATCTTTCAAAAGTTAACCTTTAAATCGTGTCGTGCGTTGTGATTGTATATTATGTATATTTTATACTCAATACTCATATTATTGGAATTGGAAGCTGTCATTAGCTGTCAGATAACGTCAGATGCAGATGATACATTGTAATTGTCAGATGACTGTTGTCAATGTCAACAAAGAAAAACCTATTACAAAGTCGAAATGTAAAGATCAGACACTCGTCTTGATTTTAAAATAAAGAATGTAAGCAATTCATGCTCATATTAGATATGAGTATGAATTGTTTACATTAAGGATAAATGAACATTAGTTATGTAATATATTGTCATTTGGCAAGAACATTAGAAATCGAAGAAGGCGCGATTTAAAATCAAGTAGAAACAAAAACAAAATTCTCTTGTAGGGTCAATTATTAAACTATAAAATGTTATCATTTTGTTATTACTGACTTAAAAAAAGTCATCATAATCAGTTGTTTTGTTCCGAGATAACGTAAGTTTTTTATAAACATGATTTTTGACATTGATTGTTATACTTGAAATATATCTGACAGTTCTGACACATGCTTTAAAAGAATAAAAACTCGTGAAGTAACTGAATTAAGTAATTTAATTTCACTTTAATTGAATATGCTTATTTGAAAATGAAGATATCAATAGGCGACGTTGTTTTACCGGGAGATTATTGTGAGGAAATTTCCGAAGTTGCTGAAAAGTCAAAAGTAATTATCGGACCTGGGCTACGTAAAGAGGTAGATCGTGTTTACATTACTAAACCCGGTGTTTTAAAGAAACGAAATCCTTGTACCTTTTGGGTAGATAGTTATCAAAAGAGGTATGTACCTTCTAGAGGAGAAAATGTAATAGGTGTAGTGGTTCAAAAGTCAGGTGATATATTCCGTGTTGAAGTTGGTGGTAGCATAACCGCTGCCTTGTCCTACTTGTCATTTGAAGGAGCAACAAAAAAAAATCGACCCGAAGTACAAGTTGGAGATGTTGTATATGCTAAAATGTTGGTGGCTAGCAAAGATATGGAACCAGAGGTAGTATGTGTTGATTCTCACGGAAAAAAGGGTAGACTGGGTGTTCTGTCTGATGGATTCGTATTTAAATGTTCATTGAATTTAATAAGAAAGATATTAAATCCCAACTGCCCACTACTCGACACACTAAAGAATGAGTGGCCGTTTGAAGTTGCTGCAGGTATGAATGGTAGAATTTGGATAAAGGCTAACTCTATGAGAGAAACAATAGCTGTTGGTAATGCTATTTTAGGAGCTGAATATCTGAATGATGAAGAAATCAGAAGCATGTGCAACAATATAGCAGTCATATTGGCTGGTCATGTGTCATAGACATTTGTGTGTATTTTTAATAAAGATATTTCAGTGTTTATCTTTCCTATTTAATATATTTTATTTAAAATTTTCTATATGTACTTCAATTTAACTTTAATTTTATTTGTATAAACTATCAACAGTTTCATTCTCGATGATTAAATATATTGGCAAAAAAAACAGCCAGAAACAGTGATGAAGATTTATTTTGGCAAATGCAACTAACCTAATCAATAGAAATCTCAATACATATGTAACTACAACTGTTATCTAAATCCATCTGTACAATGGTACAACTTTTTATATTGGCTTCAGGGAACTAATTATAATAATATATTTCTTTTAAGTAGTTCATACTTCTTTTTAAAATAGAAAATTATAAAAACTTAGTAAATTTATTTACAGAAAAATAAATATTATTACAAAAAAATATGAAAGCTTGATAAAGTACACATATTTAAAAGAACTACATAATCTACTTTTTATTTTTGTAAGCCAATGAAAAGAGTTGCACCATAATTCATGTCCAAATATATATTAATTAAGATACAATTGATCAAGCCACACCACATTCGCACTATATACAAAATACTGTGGCAGTAACTACAGAGCCTCATTTATAACTAACTTTAGAATTAATAGGAGTTTACTGACCAGAATAAATTTCATCTATTATATTCAATAAAACTAAATAAACAATAAAAATAACAAAGTGAGCTGAAAAGGCTGTTTAATATAAATAATTTACATAATTTGATGTCAAAATAGTAAATTTCATTAGAAACTGTTTAAATAATCGATGCATTTCAATGAATCTATAAAAAGACAATTCTAAAACAAAACAAGCAAGGCAATTCCATAAGAGTCAAACGAAATTCAGTGTTGTTTCATATCAGGGAGAAAACAATTATTGACAAACAACAAAGACTACAAAAATAAAAGAATAAAAGCTTCAATATGCAGAATTACCATGTACACTGTTTTTCAATATTTTACTCCAAAATCCAATATTGAATATTGAGTTTGTTCTTACAGAATAATTTTAAGACAGAAATCAAAATGTATGGTCAATATGTACATAAGATGAAGGCGATTTTTATTATACATGTGTGGCACAAAAAATCCTCCATGGATTTCCAGTCAAAATCAGTCTATAATGGACCTAACGACAAGCCTCTTTAGAAATTTACATAAATGGTAACACGGCCATACCAAATAGATACCAATAGTCCTAAGTTACCTAAGAGCTTTTTAAATAAAATAAATAAATTTAAGCATTAATTTGTAACTATTTATTAAGAAATAGCAACATTTTATAAAACCATAAACAAACATTAAAAATAACAAGCTCTGTCATAGGACCATGCATCTAAAGAAAATGTCACTATTTAAGAAACATTGAAAGAACTACTCAAAGGAATGTTCTTTTATTTACATATCTTTTATTACTACAATGTACATATATTACAACAGATATTTAAGTAATAACGGTCAGTCAATTTTGTTATTTCAAGACATTATTTATATTGTAACATTTCAAAGCAAATAAAAAAATGACAATCCAATTACACAAATCTATTTCGGTTATCGTAGCAAAAGAAGGATATCAATTTTACATCTTGTTAAATTAAATATTTCATGTTTTATTGATTGGTGGTTTGTCAATTAAAATATTCAATGTTATTAGTATAGTGAACAAATACATCAGTTATTAAACATTCGTGTAATTTTGGCAGTTTTCAAACAAATTATATTATTACGAATTTAGATAATTACTTACAAATTTTGTAAAAAAAAATATATTTATATACATATATAGAAAACAAAACGAAATTTAAATTTTAAATGTTCAGATTTCAATAAAATATTGGGCGATCGGTAACAGATGAGACAAACTGAACTACCATTGGAAAATCACCTCAATAAACGAAAAACTTTTTAATAATATTTGATTATTTATTAGAAATACCTTAACATTTTAATTACATACAATACTGATGCCATAATTACAACTTCGCTGCAAAATAAATATAATTAACTGTGAAGATTTTTAATACCTTTATAAATGTTTTATTCTTTTAATTTTATTAGAATACAATTAAAAAAATTACTAATATTTACAAGTCTATAATAAAAGTCGATTTTGATACGCAAATACTACATCAAAACCAGTAACACTATACAATATTTACAGCTTTTTTATTTTTTTAATAAACCCTCAACTTGCACGTTTAAATACGAAAATATAATCTATCATAAAATCAAGAGATCAATACTTCATGGCTTCCTTCACACTTGAGCTTTAAGATATACAATTTTTAACGCGCTTTGTTATGTTAAGACATTTCAGAAAAGTAAATGACGACACAAAAACGAGTAATTACTTATTTTTTCATTTGTTTATTATATAAGATGGGTAGCAATATATAATGCCATGTTTATTGAAGCCTTTTAAAATGTACTAATCTATCTGTGTCAAATATTTAAAGATTTTTTTAAATATAATTTGAATACCGTTATAATAATAATAAGTAAATTATTATTGACTCATGTTCGGAGTTATGTTTATTCTGTTAATCTTATAGTCTAAGTGATTATAGCCAACTGTTTCAAATTAATTTAATATTGTTGATATGTTTTGCATGTAACATAAACTGCTGTTGTTAGTGCAAAAAGTTAAATTGTAAAAAATATGCACTTTGCAGAAGGACATATGAATTTATTTTTATCCTTATCTTTTGTTAACAGTTGTATCGGAAAGTTGAAATGAATATATTAGGATGTTATCAATGCTATTTATTTGTCTAATCTCTAAGGAGTATCACCATATTTATTTTTCTTTATGTAATAAGATAACCTCGAAGTAACCCGCTTGCATAGTTTGAAAATAGAAGGATAAATTAATCCCTAGTCCGGTCTTAGTTTAGTGCATTTCTACAATATGAAATGATACTTGATAAATTGCAAGTTTCGGTTTGTATTGGATGTGCGTTCATAATTAGTCAGGTCAGACTTTTAGATGTAGTATATTTATTTTTTTCTAACTTTTAAAGCTTTAAATTCAATTATAAAAAAGCAGTTTAAAGTTGGATTTAAATTTTAACATACGACCTTTTGCAATTAGAGTAACGATATTTCTATTTGAAGGTTTTAACGTTTTGAATATTTATAATATTTTCGATTACTTCGTTAGTTTCGTATTCATTTCTTAATATTATCACACTTTATGGTTATCAAGTCAAGCTGCCAAGATGTCGTTTATCTCGATATTATACAGCAGTTTTAAAGCGCATCACTTAACTCATCACTATGTATCGAATACTTAGTCTTTAACAAAGTAAAATATATACATCGTCATTAGTACAATGCTTATCCGCAAAAAAAAACTATCGTTTAATTAGTCTCATTCACTAATTTAACTAGGATTTAGGAAACCATTATATATTATACTCTGTTCATTTGTTTATTCTAAAGAACGTAAATATTCCATACATGTTTACTAAAAAATAGTAACAAAAAGTCTTATTAATGATTCCTTACATATTATTACAATATTGTAAACATAAGGGTTTTTTTAAAAGGATAAATGGCATGCGTCTCATATTTGATACGTTATAAGACAAACAATTTGATACTTTTCTTTACGTTATTATTTGTAATAAAAAAAATCCAAAATTAAATTTAAACTTAACAATGCTGAAAATTTATAGTATTTTTTTTTTTAATTTGAAATTACTTGAATTCCAATAAAACTTGTATTCAACAAAAATCGATAATTGCTACACTACGTATGTGATTAAAATTAGTCTATAATCGCATAGAAAATCAAAACATGAATAACCAAATGGACAGAGTACAATTACGATCGCGAATGTTACCATGAGTCATCATAATCATGGCAACACTGATAATACCTCGATATATAACCATTTAAAAAACTAGTTCATCAAATTACACGTGTGCTTTAATCTATATAAGGCAGTTGGTTTTATATAAATCGGTGCAATAATTGAATATGATTCACAGCACAGTATTTAAAACTTTTTTTTTAATCATAGTAGAACAGATAATAAATAATATACAGTAAAAAGATCGCATAAAAAAGAATAATTTAAAATTTAATCGATTTAAATCAATTAGTTTTCTTAAATTAAACAACCCACATATTTTTAACCGTTTTTTAAAATCTCGACTCGGCTATAAATGATCTAAAGTTAATTGTTTATGTAAATATTGCTGCTGTTAAGAAATATTTCGTTATATTATATTACAGAATTATTTTAAGTGACTTATTTATATGAAATTCGAACGAGACGGTTGTATGTTAGAATGAGATAACAATGTCGGCCTTATTATCTTTCGTAATAACATTAGTTCACAGCATCGATAAATAGAAGTTTTAATGAAATGCACGCTGCAATATTTTATGTATGAGGTATTATATTGAAAACGCTTCTAGTAAGTAAAAATAATCACCAAACTCCCCAAATAGTCGAGGCGGAGTGTTGGGGAGCGTTACACGTTTTGCTTCTCTTGTAGATTTAAACTCTCGTTATGTCATCGGTATCTCGTAACAAATAAAGGAACGAGACGGATGTATCATGTGTGAGCGAGAGGGCGATATTATAGTGGCAACAGATCCATTTAAGGCCGCACGCACAGTGCGCCGACTAGCCGTTCTCAGAACACTGAGTCCGCAGAGCGGGACAAGTGTACTGGGTGCGAGGGAGAGCGCGCCAGTCGCTTCCGGGGGAGCTTTTCGAGCGTGGACAGTAAGTGCGGAAAGTCTGGTCGCTCGGTTGATCGGTATGACCAGCACAGCATTAGAATGTCCTGTAACAGAAAACATTATTGTATTTAATGAAAACTTTATATTATTTATTGTATAGGTATGCGGACGAGCATATGAGGTCACCTGGTGGTAAGTGGTCACCAACGCCCATAAACAAGGGCATTGTAAGAAATGTTAGTCATCGCCTACATTGCTAATGTGCCACCAACCTTGGGAACTAAGATATTACGTCCTTTGTGACTGTAATTACACTGGCTCACTCCCCCTTCAAACCGGAACACAACAATAGCGAGTACTGATGTTTTGTGGTAGAATATCTGATGAGTGGGTGGTACCTACCCAGACGAGCTTGCACAAAGCCCTATCACCGAGTAAACTAACTATTTAATGACTTGAATAATAATAATTTTATGTTTTTTTGCAAGTAAATCCAAATAATTAATCATAATAACGCTCGTATAAGCATATTTGTGTAACAATATTCACAAGTATTACAATCATTACAAATAAAAAAAATACCTTAATGTCCCTGGACGCTTGCATATTGGCTAGCGATTGCTTCACGCCCTTTCCGACCTGCCAGATGATGGCCTCCGGCGGTTGTCCCTTGAACGGGTACTCCCCGCAGAGCAACTCGTACCATACGGTCCTGATAATTATTACAAAATATATTACATAAGCAATATTAAAAACATGTATATTAGTGAAAATTGGTTAGTTACAAACTAGGTACTCTGTAGGAACAAACTCAAAACTCCACAGAAAACGTCGAAAAATGTCAGAAAGTGATATGGGGCCATTAATTTTTTACATAAGACGATTTTAATACTTGTTGGGGGGCCAACAAGTATTAAAATCCCCCAACCTAAATAGGATAAAATAAGAACAAGCCGACTCCTTCCCCCTCCTGTTTAATATTTATTACGTAATTAATCTAAAGGAAAAATTTAACGAAAAATAAATGAAATTAATAGAGATCTACGAAAAAAATAAGCTCAGCGACTGCACATCAGCAGAAAATTAACACTGAATGTGGTAGCTCGGGTACGTTGCTATGGAAATAGTTTAGCTCTGTTTTATTTGTGATCTTACGCAAGAACTATCAGGACTCCCTCCCACCCCCTTGTAAGAAAAATAATACATGATTGATCCCCTTCCCCTTCTAAATCGTCTTACGTAACTAATGAATAGCCACTATGCGACATTGACCATAATAAATAATTATAAGATTTCAAGAATACACCCATACAAATAATATATCTCCATAAGCTGGTTGTCTACATTTCACAGGGGAGTAACGAAGTGAGTTCGTATAAAATAGTACTCGTGTTTAAAATACAATATAAAATACGAAGAAATTATTAAAAGTGTTTCAGAAGTTTTTATGAACAAAACTGCAAAACAGAACAAACGACACCGTACATTCGGTACCAACTTGCGGTTACAATTATGTAAACGGTCGATTATCGTTATGATCCTTTTGATAAATAAGTTCCTGAGTTACTTTATGTAGTCTGTACAAATTTAGTTTTCAAAAAGGTCACATTGAATGAAACGATGTGAAACGGATCGCTTTCATTATAAATGTGGAGTGGACATCGATAATGTCGGCGTACCCGAAGGCGTAGACGTCGGTGGTCTTGGAGAAGGGCAGGTGCAGCGAGGCGTGCGGGCGCAGCGCGCGCACCAGCTCGGGCGCCAGGTAGCACAGCCAGCCCGGCGGGATGCCCAGGCTGTCGCCGCGCGCGCTGCGTCTGCACACGCACACACACGCACACGCGCCTTACTGTTGAGCTCTACTTTTGCACGCCATTTTATATTACTGATTGCTACGTCTAGTGTACGTTTAATCGATTTTATATTTGGATTGCATAGCTTTAGACATATTAATTTTCGAGTTTCATGTTTGTTTAAATTGTTGAGGCGGAAATTAGTTTACACTTGGTAGAAAGTACTTATAAAAATTAGTATTAGCCCTGAATTCTTTCCGGTTCTTATAGGAAAGGTCCTCTAGACCGATTTCGGCCAAGGCGGCCAATCTCAAGAGAGATTAGCCAACTGCGCAGGAGATGTTATAGTGCATAAGTTTATGCGCAAACACAGGTGCACTCTCTTTTCCTTAGCTCTCATAATTAGACCAACGGCTTAACGTGCTTTCCGAGGCACGGGAATGTACACACTTCCAACTTCCAGACTCCAGGATGCTACTGAAAATTTCTGACAGAAAAACCCAATAACTATTTATTGATCCGACCTGGGAATTGAACCCAGGACCACCAGATCTGCGACCTTATATCTAGCCACTAGACCAACGAGACAGTCAGAGGTTCTTATAGTACATAGAGATCATACTTGTACACTATAATGTACTTAGATTTAACAAGTCGGCTCTTATGTAGTCGAAATATTTAAAATAAAACAAAATTTACATTAATTACTACTACTTACTAAAACTATATGAAACAGTCAAAATAGCTCACTTGTTGCCAAAGCATAATTTGGTGACGCTGAAGAGTCCAAAATCGGTGATGACAACTTTCCCATTCTCGAGAAATATATTCTTCGTCTTCAGGTCCTTGTGAATGATGCCCCGAGCATGGAGATACCCCATACCCTGTAAAAATAAGTTACAGGATATTATTTAGTAATTCAACGTCCGAAGACAGGGTAAATCTACTTCCTAATCCTTATAAGGTTTGGTAAATATGAAGGATGCTAAAATGACACCAAATATTTGAAGGCTGATGTATAAATACAAAATTTTATTTAGTAAATATGCTGTGATAAACAAATAGACAACAAGGTTGCCAACATTAAAAAAATCCACATGTGGTGTCAAGTTCACTTGAAGTGTTTCTGCTAGTATTTTCGACTAAATCTGACCCTGGAGGGTATGTCGATGGCGGTGGTGAGATGTACCTGTGAGATTTGCTGCGCTACGATGACGCTCTTGTTGGCGGTGAACTTGTCCTTCCGCAGGTGGATGTGGGTGTAGAGCGTCATGCCCTTGCAGAGTGACGTCACGATTGCCAGTCGCGGCGGCTTCATACAGGCGCCCATGAACAACACTAAATTCTCGTGACGGGTTTTACGGAACGTTGCCACCTGCAATATTATATTTTTATTTAACAAATTATAGGTCTCTTCTCCTTTTTTGAGGAGAAGGTTTAGAGCTTATTCCACCACGCTGCTCCAATGCGGGTTGGCAGAATACACATGTGGCAGAATTTGAGTGTAATTTGACACATGCAGGTTTCCTCACGATGTTTTCCTTCACCGTCAAGCACGAGATGAATTATAAACTCAAATTAAGCACTTGAAAATTCAGTGGTTGCTGCCCGGGTTTGAACCCACGTTCATCGGTTAAGATTCACGCGTACTAGCCATTGGGCCATTTCGGCTTCACGAGAACATTTTTTTTTAAGTTTTTTAACAAATTATTTTCATAAATCATATTTCATAAATGTTTCTTAATATAGATATTTCAACTATATTATATGGCAGATTGCCTTTTTGCTGGAAAATTTAAATTATCTTAGGGACACCTTGTTGTCTTTTTAAATAATTCTAGCTGGTATAAACATAAAAAAACAACATTATTATAAAAAATAGCAAATTGAATAACTGAATTAAAAAAAAACAACTACATTGCATCAATACAATTTTAAAGTCAAATTTGAGATTTATTTATGCCAAGCAATATGACTAACTGACATATTAGCAAAATGACTTAAACCTCGTGGTCTATATATGATTATACGGATCTGACCTCGTGCTTGAAGGTGTCGAGCGGCACGGAGTGGTCGCTGAGCGCGTTGACGTGCAGCAGCTTGACGGCGACGGCGCCGTGCCAGCTGCCGCGGTACACGGTGCCGAACCGCCCCGTGCCGATCTTCTCGAACAGCTTCAGCTCGTCGTACGGGATGTCCCACTCCTTCATCGTCAGCTGCGGACGGCGGTGCCGAATATTATTAGCCGAGACATGGTTACGTCTACCCATAAACACGGCCAATATTTCAAATATTAACTACTTCACAAGAAACACAGTAATACGACAGCAATACTAGCGACTAAAATAAAGAATATGTCACCAAAATACCTACTTCTTCGAATATTCGGCGACGATGTAAAAACGTAGACATATTGGAAGAAAATTATCGACCACTGCTAATTTAAAAAAAAACTTATTTTTTTTGCAATAAAGAAATAACTGCATAAAACCTATTTCAACTTTTCACTTATATATTTGGATCTTTACCAACACAGTGATATTATTTTACGAAAAAAGCTTTCGATTGACGATGAACAACGAAATGCACGAACGCTCAATCAGTGAGTGCAGTTATCAGTGGACGAGACGAGGGGTTGACGGATGTAACGCTGACGATAAGCTCTGCGTCGACAAATTTGTAACTAAGGAATGTTGCACACTCGTACAGTTGGCTATGTTAAGTAAAGCCTGTCATCTGATACACAACACGCCTGGTGAGATAAACAAAGGATGCTATAATGTATCTACGTATTCAAGTGTCTTAGATATATTATGTTATTGTTATAATTAAAAAAACAAAAACTTAAAAAAAGTCCCTTTCAAAAAAATCCTCTTCCAAAATATGCCCGAGAAAGGTTCAATTAATAAATGTAAATTTCTAATTATATAACGGTGAGGCCATCATTGAGCTACATCAGTGTAGCTCAATGATGGCCTCACCCAAAGCATAAAGTTAAATCAAAAACTGTTCATAAACAAAAATCTTATATACAATCATATATAAAATTTACTAAGATCAGAGAATTAATTTCAAAATATCTTTAAAATTGAATTATAATTTGTATAATAATAAATTAGATAAAAATTAAAATAAATTTAGTGGCAAATTAAAATTAATTATAACTCCTTGACCAATAATATTAAAATAAGTTTAACGCATACGAACAGACACTGCTTTATCATAAGTATACATGTATCTTCGAAGTCTCGAGTGTCGAGAGATGTCATAAATAAATCCTTATCGTACGAGCTGATTTATAATTACTTGCAGAAATGAACTAAAGCTCTGTTCTCGTTTGAAACAGCGCAGAGCTTGCGTGTCTCCAGATTCCATACATGTTATAGTTAAGTTCATCATTTATTTTAATACTTTGTGACCGTAGTCGTTTCATTGATTAAAACAATTGAAGATATTAGAATATATTGACGGAAATGTCGCATATGTTATATTATCTTTTTTTTTTTTTTTTTATTGCATATGAAGGTGGACGAGCATATGGGTCACCTGATGGTAAGTGATCACCAACGCCCATAGACATTGGCATTGTAAGAAATGTTAACCATCTCTTACATCACCAATGCGCCACCAACCTTGGGAACTAAGATATTACGTCCCTTGTGCCTGTAATTACACTGGCTCACTCACCCTTCAAACCGGAACACAACAATACCAAGTACTGCTGTTTTGCGGTAGAATATCTGATGAGTGGGTGGTACCTACCCAGACGAGCTTGCACAAAGCTCTACCACCAAGTAAAAATTCCAAAGTTCTAAAAAAGTGGCGCTTGTATATAACTTATTTTTTTTTATGTCAATAATAAGTATTAAAAAATATGTAATTCACCATGCTAGCTTCGTTTATAAGTATATTAAATTTGGGATCGTCGATGTGTACTGTCATCTACGCGGGTCGCGTCTTGAAACGATAAAAAACATTTTATATACATATCAACCCCGAGTATAAGAAATATAAAAGGAAGCGGTTCGGAAGGGGCAGGTGTGAGGGGCGGGTGTGAGGGGCAGGTGTGGGGGGGGCGGGTGCGGTACTCACGCTGTTCTGTCGCGGCCAGCGCGCGTCGCCGGCGGCGTCGTGGCGGCCGCTGTCGGTGGAGCCCGACCCGCTCAGCGACACGCGGCCCGAGCCCTCTGCGGGACACAATCACTGCATTCAAGTATTTATTATCATCGAATGTTTCATTCGTCACCATAATGCACGACGTGACCATAGATACCGGTTGTGTGTTTCATTTTTCCTATAGCGTATCCAAGAGCTAATGACGTGGACGTAGAAAATTTTGTAGCTCCTCTATTTTTTTTTTAATTTTCTCAAATATTTTTTTCTCAATTTGTGTAATTCATACTAGTTTTAATATTTTTTTTTATTTTGAATTAACATTTGGTTGATTTTAGAATTGATTTCTGAATTATTATTTTGACTTCGGCTGCAGACCTCGACTCCCGCGCAAATTTGGCACCCCGGGTCGTCGACTAAAAGAAGTAATTCTTTTTTTTTGCAAACAACCAAAAAAAATTACCAACCTAAATTTTTTTTTATTAGTTCTTTTACAAAATTGTAATATTTGTACCGCTAGCTTTTTCTGTAAGTTGAGGTTCAAAGAACATAAACAAGAACATAAAAATTTCAAACATATATGTGGCGACAATTTTGTTTTTTAAGTAGATGCTATGTTTGAATAAAATATTCTAGACGGCGGCGGCGTTCACGCCTACATTTAATAAAATAGATTAAAAATTAATATATGTATATAAATATGTTTGTTTATAAATGATTTCTAATAATTAGGTTTGCAATACTTAAGTGAATCGTTACAAAGGCTAGAATTTTGTTTCATATTTCATTTTTCTGTTTAACTATTGGCTTGGATCTCATGAATTGCCCCGTTTTATATTTTCTGATAAGTTCTGGAGAACAGAAAACCATTTTTATATTTAGCTAGATATCAGGACTGTCCCGCGCACAGCCGAAATCTATGGTCACGTTATGATTTCCTTAAGTAGGCACCATAAAAATTTTGCCTGGGTTTCATTGGCCTAACGCCGGCACCGGCTTATGACCATCATTTTCTTTTTCGTCATTACGTAATTAGACCCCTGAAGATACGCCATACTGTTACAAACCTGGAACTTTGTGTCACCATATCCTACTCTACATATACCAAGATCGAGACAATTTTGTTATTGGCACTGTAGGAACGATATACCAGCTCTTATACCGTCAATACAATACATATAAGGTCCTCCAGACCGATTTCGGCCACGGCGCCCAATCCCAAGAGAGATTAGCCAACTGCGCAGGAGATATTATAGTGCACAAGTGTGTGCGCAAACACAGGTGCACTCTCTTTTCCTTAGCTCTCATAATCCGATGGGACGGCAATCCGACACGACCGGAAAGAGTTCAGGCGCAGGACCAACGGCTTAACGTGCTTTCCGAGGCACGGGAGTGTACACACTTCCAATTTCCAGACTCCGGGCTGCTACTGAGAATTTTCTGACAGAAAACCCCAATAACTATTTATTGGCCCGACCTGGGAATTGAACCCAGGACCACGGAGTCTGCGGCCTTATATCTAGCCACTAGACCAACGAGGCAGTCAATACAATACTATATGTAATAAGCATCTATTTTGTTTCATTACGTTCTATTGAGTCTGTGGTGAAGTATAAATTATGATAACGAGCGCATGCGCTGTACCGCTTTTGATGCTGGAAGTGAGCTCTTCTTTGTGTTCGGCCATGGACCGCGCAGGCGACTGCACGTGTGACAAGTGGTTCGGACTGGACACTGGCGGTTTTACCTCTGTTTTAACAAAAACATATGTTTATTAGTAAAACAATTATAAAATTATTTATTTGCACAATACTTAGATATACATTTACATTTATTAAATTCATTTTATATTTTTATTAAAACTGCTTTATATAAGAATTGGAAAACAAAAAGAAATGTTTTTTGTGTTTAGCTGTTAATTATAAGCATTTTCGAAGATACGTATTCATAAACAAGTAAATATAAAAAAAATAAAAATTGAGGGAAATGTTTGTTTTTTTTTAAATTTATGGCTAGTTTTACACACATTGACATGTAAATTATTAAAATTACAACTTCTCTTAATTTAATATTGTTTTCTATTTCAATAACTAGTAAGCGTAACTGTTATTATCATTTGATAACACATTTATATCAAAAATCATTAATGATATTAATAAATCACACCAAACGATCTAACTGCGGACTGGATTTCTATTGAACCCAATCGTAAGCTAAATATTCTAGTGCCTCATTGTATACGTATGTATTGTACGAAATGTATTCATAACTAATAACAATATTTAAAAAAAAATTGACAAGTCATATTGGCACAGTCGGCTGGCAACATATTGACTTTCCGATTACGCTACTGTTTAGTTTGGTCGATAAAATATCTTAAATAATAAAGTCGATGTGCTGCTATTTGAGTTATGTAGATTTGAATTAATTTGTTGGCAAAACACATTTCTACATATATTTATTTTTCTGTAATTACAAGTATAATAGGATTCAATTAATTCACGCTTAATTTCACTCGTTATCCCGATTAGTCAGTGATCACAATCGATCCTTAGATATATCTGCGATCTAGTGCCAAAATAGGTGGTCACCGGGGAAGTGGAACTGCTGCTTGGCGGCGTGCTGGTGATGCTGGTGGTGCAGGTGGTGCGCGTGGTGCGCGTTGTGCGGGGCGTGCGCGTGCGGCTGCGGCGTGGCGGGCGCGGCCAGCGCGGGCGACGACGGCGTGGAGCTGTTGCACGACGACGTGTTGGACGACGAGTCGGGCCCGGCCTGCAACACGCGCGCGTGAGGCGGGCGGGCGGGGCGGGGCGTGCGGCGGGGCGGGCGGCGGGGCGGGCGGTACGTACGGCGTGGTGCGGCGCGGGCGGCGGGCGGCGGCGGTGCGGCGTGAGCGACGGCAGCAGCGCGGCGCGCGCGGCGCCGGCCGCCGGCAGGTACAGGCCGCCTGCGCACGCGCGACCGAGCGACATTAGAGCGACTATACTCGACCCGCGGGACGCGGGGAATTTTTTTTGCGCCCCTCTGACTAGTTTTCAAAACAGAGGTCGAATGGCATCAGAGGAACGCTCGGATCGAAGACGATGTGGATCGCTCGCGATGATAGAATCGATTAAACTAGAGGACACCAGAAAATTTACTCACTGCTTTAAGATTTTTTTTCAAGAAGCGATAAGTGATATGTGAGACTTATATATGTAGTTATATTTAAAAAAATTTAATCAAATTTTGGACAAATCGATTTATGTACTGTGTTAAATAAGTATACACATGGGGCTAAGGTTTAAGCGTTACCATCTTTATGAAATTTTTCTTTAAACGCCGTGACGAACTCGGGCGGTAAGCCGCACGACGGAGGAACTTTAGTTTCACAATCTCTGCGACAAAACAACAAAAATGACAGGATTAGTGTCACATGTTACATTTTAGATGTTTGGTTAACAGTTAGCGTAATTTGTCTATGTGTCGGTGACCCATGACATTTGCTCTCTCTTCAGTTGGCCATTTAATAATTATATGTTTAATTATTTATAAATTAAAAAATAAACAAGGATGGAGACAATGGAGTAACCTGTTGAAATTTGTTAACCAAAATCTTTAAAAAAAAAACGGTATAGCAAAAAGAAAGTTATCACTAAAAAATCTAATTTGTACAATTTGTTGTTTGTTGTTAATACATATATATATACATAAATATTTACGATAATAATTAAGATTTAAACCAATAATGTCATGTAAATTGAAGGTCAAAAACTCAAAACTATATATTTATCTTTCCTAATTCTTCTCTTGGAATCACCTATATATCAGAACATTTGATGGAGGATGGGAGTGATCTCACCGGTGACACTTGAACTTGCACTCCTTGCACTTGAGTCCGGGTCCGAACAGCATCTGCTTGTCGCAGTAGTCGCAGGTGGCGATCATGTTGAAGGTCTTGGTGAAGCGGTGCGCGATGTCGTGCGCCATGCAGCCGCTCACCGTCGGCGTGTGCGGCGAGCACGACGTGGCCTGCGGGCAACGGCACGTCATGTGTGACGTCACGTACGCCGGAATACTAACTCGTACTCGGGACTTTTGCGAATTATTATATTTTTTATAAATAATAATAACCTGGGACATTATTCACACACGGCCATCTGAGCCCAAACTAATCAGAGCTCATACTATGGACACCAGTCAACTGATATACTACATATACTACTTTACTTTTGTAAATACATACTTATATAGATAATTACACCCAGACACAGGACAAACAGACATGTTTGTCCTGTGTGGGAATCGAAGCCACGACCTGCGGCGCGAAAGGCAGATGTCTACCAAACACGCCAACCGGTACGTCCGTTAATAAATATTTATTAATTATTCAACAACTGTATTTCCATCTTTATGTATTAAATTAACATCAAAAATATTTAAAAATCTGTATGTATATAAAATATTTTAGTGTTAATACAATAATAAAAAAGGCAGAATAGTAAAGATGCATTAGGAATTTTCCATTGGTTTCTTTTTTTTTTTTAATTGTATAGGAAGACGGACAAGCATATGGGCCACCTGATGGTAAGTGGTCACCAACGCCCATAGACAATGGAATTGTAAGAAATGTTAATCATCGCTTACATCGCCAATGCGCCACCATCCTTGGGAACTAAGATGTTATGTCCCTTGTGCTTGTAATTACACTGGCTCACTCACCCTTCAAACCGGAACACAGCAATACAAAGTACTGCTGTTTTGCGGCAGAATATCTGATGAGTGGGTGGTACCTACCCAGACGAGCTTGCACAAAGCTCTACCACCAAGTACATTACTAACAAATTATAAATGTCATTCGTCTATGTGGCTTCAAACCACATGGCATTGCTTGTAGACTTCAGACCACAATAACAAATGTGCGTGATTGTCATATGACAGCGGTGCACATACCTCTGCTCGCATACATATAGAGCAAGCTTACGTTATTATAGTATCCGTGCGGGGGATCGGGGTCGGGGTCGCGAGGGGAGGCGGGCGGACTACCTTCCGCCGTACCAACTGCGGAAGACTGGCTGTTGTCGCTGAAACACGCATATAACATTTTTTTAAATATTTTTGCGATTGAATAATTTAAAAATATGAAAAGCATATTTTAATGTAGCCTCAACAAATTACCTTTGATTAATTATCGTATATAAAGACTAAGAATTCCAAGGATTGGTGTTAATATGTCACTTGAGATAAACAATACCAAGAATCAATCAAAGTAACATTAGTTAAATTGTATATCACCACCATCCATTAAAATTTAAATGAATTAGTATATCTCTTAATAGATATAACTATTAAGAGATTAATAGACTTTGACACTGTCTGTCTGATTGTGAGTTATAAAATAAATGTTAAAGTAGGCATGAAATTAGTAGTAGGTTTCTGTGCCTTGGGGGTTGTTTTTTTATCAGTATGGTGGTTTCAAGTTCCTGCATGTCTTTACATCTAAGCAGCATCACAATACAAATTTTTGGATTACATTTTCTTTTTTGTTTTATCTTCATCTTGTTTTGTGTCTTATTTTTACATGGACAATGTTTTTTTATAACATTCACTTTGTGCACATCAACTTCTATAACAACTTCAACTGTTCACCATGACCATTGATAAGGTTATACATACATACAAATCAAAATTAACCTAAGATCTGAGGTATCTGGTTTGACAGAGAGCTGAGACTCGTGCGATCGGGACTTGGTGAGCGCAGCGGGAGCCGGCAGGTGGATATTCTGCTTACGTTTGTTTATTGGTGTTGTTGGGGACTTTCCACCTGCAAATTTACAATATTTTAGTTTACTTTTCTTTAGAATTAAGTTTATCATTGATATATGTATACACAGCTCCAAAACGACTGTACAACTACTTTTTGACATCAAACATTGCAGGATTTTGTAGAATATTCAATATAATAATATCAGTGAAATTGTAAATCATTCTAGTATAATTATCAATAGGATGTCAAAAACTTGAGCAATTGAAGGTGTTTTTGACCCTTAAATAGTAACAATAATTCGATAATTTTCATATTTGGTTTGCCTTCTGTATTTTTTTTTATCCATTGTTAATAGAAATCAAGATTTCAATATATAACCTTTTTTATGATTCGAATTACGATCGTCCCTCGTACGAGGCGAGCCGCGACCATGCCGCTCCCACGAGTCCCAGTATAGCGGCAGCTCCACCGCGCCGTCTCCACGAGCTAAAGCCTCTGAAATAACATTAATAGCTTTATAAGATACAGTAATACTTCGATATTCAGAGTGATAGAAATTTAAATTAACAAAATTAAAAAGGGTAAAATAATAAATACAAAATGAAATCACCCGTGTAACTCCTTAGCCTCTGCATCGCTCTGCACAGTCGCCGCACCTCCTCGTCCCTCGCTCCACACAGCATCGCACGCAGCTCATGTTCCGTTCGTTCGCGAAGGGTTTCCAGCGATGACACTCGGCATAATACAGCCTAGATACATTTGAAACAATATGTAAAATTGGAGATTACATTATGAAAATATATTATTTAAATTATTATAACACAACATTCCTAATTCCAGTGAAATTGCAAACAAATAAAATATTTTTGAGATCTTTTTTCTTATATAGAATAGGTAGGTAATGAGGCCCAGTAAGTATATTAACTATAATGCTTATTATTAAGCATTTCATATTTGACTTACAAAAAACCAAAGTTTGCATAGGGATTTAAAACTCAAGAATGACTAAATAACTAGAATTGATTGGATTATTGCCTAGAATTAAATTATATTCTAGTAAATGACATAGGATATTTATTGTATTATTAAATAAAAAACACATTGTGGCCAAGCTAAGCCAATTAAACAATACGATTCCTTGGCTGTTGTTGATTGTTAATAAAAGATGTTTTCGTAATGATGAGCTAGATACATTCATTGTGAAATTATGGAGGGAAAATATTGGCATGTTTAAGCAGTTTTACCTCTATAGCATCAATACTGAGCCCCACAACACGCAACCACTGCCTCAGACTAGGGACATGTCCTAGTTCTCTCTGAATTTCTTCCACAAACTGAGCCTTTATGACAAGTTGCCTCGAAAAATGCTTTACAAGTTTACCCTGAAACATAATGAAAATAATTAAGTATAGATATTAATTAAAATATTAATTAATTGTTGTATACAAAGTAATGTAATCAAGACAATGTTAATTAAATTTAACAGTGAAAATAAATAAACTATAATATACTTTATTGTTAGTATAACTGTGAAGATATTATGCATGATTAAAAAAAACAATAATAGGTTGTGTCACAGCATTTCCATTCACTATAATATAAATATCATCAATCTTATATATTATAAATTATAATGTAAACAAAACTTGTATCCAAACAAATAAATTGATTTCAGAGTTAAATGACTTTTAAGATATAAAATAGAGATTTATTTGTAAACATTCAGTGTAAGATCAGAAATAAGGCCAAGAACTTAATTGAATTTATTTTTATAAACATAATTAATTCATCATCAACATGACTACTGAGTTCTAGAGAATTCCATAACATTATGTTTAGAACATCTTATACTTCAAACATTTCTTCTTGGCTCTTTTAAGCCCATGGTGTTATACAAATTAAGCCACCAAATATGGAGTCCAATTATTTACTTATAGTTTTAAAAAATAGACAAATTAAATGTAATGAAAATCTGACATGACATGATACAACCATTTAATTTTTTTAAATTGCAGCATTATTTAAAAGACTACAGTGTTATCTCTTGAACATTATATCCAAAGACAGATAGAACAATATTATAGCTTATAATATTTTGGAGCAAAATGGTGGAATAAGCTCCAAACCTTCTCCTAAAAAAAGGAGAGAAGGCCTTAGCTCAGCAGTGGGACATTGACAGGCTGAAATCTATATTTTGATTTATAAACTTCAAACAGTAAACAATTACTTATGAAAGATCTTTCGGTTCTGTTGAATAAATGGGTTTCTATATAAGGTTTGTAAATCATAATTCAGCCACTATTAATTTTATAACATTTATTACTTACAAGGATTATAATCTTGTAAAAGGATGTTTTGTTATGTTTTAAGCCATGATTGTCCAAAACAGGTTTAGTTCTGTATTCTCATTGCTCAGTCTGTCTATATCCACTACCATATTAAATCGAGGGTTGTATTGTTAAATCTTATATAGAATTAATTATTTATATATTCCAATTGAATTGAAAATCAATTGTTTCCTTTTAAACTAATGACTGTCATAAATAATATAAATAAACACCAGTATAATACAATCAAGGAATGTTCTTTATATAACGAACATTTTAAATTCTCTAATTTATCAACTTTCTAATAGTATATTTTGTTACATATGACAGATTTATTCATTTAAGTGCATGTTTAGACATAACACTCAGTAAACATACTACAAATTGTTAGAAAGATATAAGCATACGATATTTGTCGTTAGATTATTGTAATTATTTTTTTAAAGTATTATCTATGATGGCAGTATCATATTAGAAGACAATCGTTACAACATACTATAAGAAAATAGGGCAGTGTAGCTCAAGGTAACAGGGTGTGCGCGCGCTCACACTTTCTACAGCGGCAATGAACTAATCACACCGATCCTTGAGCCCAGAGGCCTTGAAGCTCAAGCCTGGCAAACTGTTCAAGGGCACTTCTTGTTTCCATAACACGTAACGTAAAGCAAAAACTACATCCGGTTTACCTCCAGGGTCCGGATCTCCTGCTGCGTCAGTTCCGCGCTGGTTGAGCATTGTGTCCTCAACCCCTCGAGCCTGTCCGCTGAAACGTCTATCATCGACTGAATCGTCTCTATCATCTGAATTGCATCACGGATTCTCTTTTTTTCGATCTCGTTCTCTGCATCCATTACAAATATCACAGCACTATACACGATCCACTAATCACTACTTATAAGTAAAAAACTCTTTATTCATTATAAAAAATGAATATGAATATACAAAACATTGCAGGTGTTGTATTGCCGATACAGCGGCCATGTCCGAAGAAAATCTATATTCTTGTCTATGGCGATCCAATGTTATGAGTATAGACAAGACTTTGACAGCTGTTATCGCATTTTACGGTAGTTTTCAGGATTTTTAAAATGGCAACTGTGAGCCGCGATTATGACATTTAAGTACAAGTAGTCTATGACTTTTATCAATGGAGTGAAGACGTTTGTTGTGAGAGTTGTTTCCTATTATTTCGCCTTCCGTCGTTTTAATTCTGTGTAATGTAAATAAACTAGTTAGAAAAAAATCTTTTATACTAAACAACTAGGTAGTGATTGTGGATTTTTTTCTTAGAGTTTAGATGGAGAAATAGTAGGATGTTTCTCAAACGTATATTGGTGCCTCTGATCTGCCTTGGAATAGAAGGTAAATAAATTTGAATTAAATTGATATTAAAGTTTACGGTTTTTTGTGATTTTAATATCCTATATTTTTTTTCTGCAATAGTTCTTCGAGTCCAAGGCGAAGAAGTGGAGATTCGGCAAGTAGCCGCAGACAAGGGAACGAATGTGACTATTCCTTGTGGCGGTCTGCTGAAACTGCCAACTAACGTCCAGTGGGTCTACAGAGGAAACCGAACTCACCACGAAGTTTTGGTAAGTAATTCATAAGTAAATGATATATATATCACATATAAAGATTTCTTTATTTTTTTTTCAAATAAGAACCTAGCTAAAGTCTTAAACACTCGAAGATGTTTAAAAATATTTAGTCTCGCCAACTCTCGCAACTGTCTTTTAATCACTTTAATTGGACAACTTTTTATAACGATTCTAATTGACTACTATATGTGTTGCAAAGGTTATTTTTATCGTTCACATAAATCGGACACACAATAAATGTTATTGTGTGTACACGAAAGATTCAATAATTCATAGAAATACATATAACTTAAATAAGAAATGAAAAATGAATTGCAAATAAAAAATTACATTGCTTAATACTTTTTCTCTTAATCACTTATTGGACTAACATCATATGACATCATGAAAAATATATTCTAACATTTTATTTGCTCACATTACATGCTGATACATTGACAGAAAACACCTGCGAATACCTCATTACGTATCTTAAAATTATTTTCTTCGAATTAATTATGTTCTTCGACGCAATTTAACATTAAAAAAAAAAACAAAATAAAATATCCAAACAGTCTGCCATGACGTGTCGTAAATACATTTATAATAATCTCCCATTGTGAACGAATGTAAGGAAATGTATTATGTACCTACATCGCAAAGAATAATAAGTTCAAAAATTTAAATAATAAAATAGTTTTGAAGCACTTTGTATTTATTTTACAAGTTAAAACGTAAAATTTCGAATAATGAAATGCTTAACAATATCGAGTGCTGGCTTATAAATTTTACAATAAAAACTGTTCGTGTTAAAATCAATACCCCAGAGTCGAATATAAATTATGCGTCCAGATTAAGAGATTTCAGAAATGCTCGTTTTCATCTAGGTTGGAATTATAACAAAGTATAAATTGAGTTGATAAGGATTTTTACGTGTAGAAATAATAAGGGTTAATTCTTCAATTTCCAGGGTAAAATCTAAACTTCAAAGGGTACTGCGAGCTAGATTTTCTGTATGTTTTGCTATATATGTTGCGCAATGTAATAAAACTTTTAGGATGCGTACCTGAATGTTTGACTGGACTAAATCCTAATCGTAAGCCATATATAAGTGGCTATATCCTCCAATAATGGCGACTCTGGAAGTGAGCAGTCCGCTAGTGTTATTTAAGCAAGGCTTTATATAAGGTTCAATGCTTTGCCGAGTGCCTCTACACTCGGACCCTACCTTACAGCGGAAATGATAACAATCGCCGTTTGGAACGTAGGATCGATCGAACGAAACCAGCTTTGTTCAGCTGAATTAACATTGTCTCGATTTTAAAACGGGCTCACTGTTTAAATTGTCAAGTATCGATAAAAATATATATGTATATGTAAGTATATATATATATATATTAAACCAATTGTGTTTTTAGAATACTTATGTGCAGTTTAATACTATAATAATATTAATTTTCCTAAAATATAATAAAATGTTAAGTATGAAATTTTAAGTTATTTATTATTGTTTAATGTACGTTACTCTTTCACAATATCTAATATAATGCATATTCTAGAAATATGGTTTACTACATATATCATGATAAATATAAGACATTTTACAAAACAATGTCGCGGGGTTACGATCAAAGCCCTTATAATATAATGTCACTAGTGAAATTATAATATCCCTGCTGTTGTAATAAACCTTTGAAAATGAAATATAGACGACTAACTGTTCCACGTAACTTCGTTCGCATGAATTACCGTAAATCCCATAAATTATACGCCTATTCCTCATGTTCCAGGCTACATATATGTTTTCATTACGATCGGTCCAAACGTTTAGTCATGATGAGATATCTAATAGACTGATAGTTATTTTCGTATTTATAATGCTGTGTTTATTCATTGTTACTTTGCACTCATCAGATATTATACCGCAAAATAGCTGTACTTGCTATTGTTTTGTTCCAGCGAGCCGGTGTAATTACAGGCACAAGGGACATAACATCTTAGTTCCCAAAGTTGGAGGCGCATTGGCGATGTAAGGGAATGGTAGCATCTCTTACAACGCCAATGTCTAGGCGTTGGTGACCAGTGACCACGTACCATCAGGTGGCCCATATGCTCGTCCGCCTTCCTATGAAATAAAAAAAAACACTACGTCCGAATAAATTAAATACTGATCAAATAGCACATAGCCAGATATATAATATTTTTAATCGAACGAAGCCAATCGCAACGAGTTCAATTATGTCGTTGATTGAAGGATAATTAATAACAATTCAACGTAATATTCTCGATGCCAAACTCGTTGTTCATTAAAAGTTCTATCTCGTTACAATAGTTATCCTTCCAAAGTTTCCGCGACAATTAAACGGGATATTCATAAGATTTTACGATTCTAACTTGATTTTGAAAACTTTATCCGCGAACACTCTGGACTGTTTAAAATTTCGTCTGGACTTTTACGGCCTTACTTTATACGTTGCTCAGCAACTGTTTCGTTAAATACTTGATTTCTCTCTTTCTGTCATATTTGATTTTAAATTTGAAAGAAAAAGACACGCACACACACACACACACACACAGACACAAACGCACACACATTGTTTATGTAATCATCCAAGGAGTATATGTACAAAAACAATGTAAAGTTCAATAAAAAACCCTTTCTTAATATTTAATTACAAATCTAAAATGTAAACTACACTACATTAGATTATATTTATTTATTTATTTAATATTGAACTACCAACAAAAGTTACATCAAATAATATACAATGTATGATAAAAAGGATTGATTGCACTTGTAATTATAGGTATGCTTATGCAGCATGCTTATTTATATACAGAACTTACAGAGATATAACTCGGATATCGCTCAATTTCCTCTATTTCCGTCATATAAGTATAGCTATAATTACGATGTTAAGTTATGTACATATATCAGCTACCCTGACACTGTACTGGTAAATAAAAATATTATTCCGTATTTTTTTTAAATCAATGAAGTATAAAATGTGCTATGATCGCGTTTTTTTTAAACTTTTTTTTTAAAATAGTTTAAAGATAATAGAATAAAGATTTCAGTTCTAATTGCTAAGTTAAAATATTTTATTCATTTTGATAAGTATTAATACTTTGTGTCAACTAAACCAAACAACGATTGTTGCTATTTCTTCCCTTTTTAAATTAGGTGTTGTGTTTTCTATTAAAAATGTAGGTATACATATGCTTATCTCTGTATTTTCTTTATATTATGTTTTAGTTTTGGCAGCGTCCGCTTTAAAAGCGCCCGGACCGACAATTTTCTATTCGACTACGTCAGCATATTAAGCTATACCTATCTCAAAAATATGCAACATATTGTGCTAACTCTAGGGTAATTTTTTTTTTTGTATTTCAAATTAATGTTTCAATAGTAAAGAAGGTTAGGGAATAAAAGGAGCGACTCCGTTTCTAATGAGATATATTCTCCATATATAATAAATTAATAAGACTGTAGTAGAAGGAAAATAAAATAATAAAAATTGACTGATTACCTACCAATAACTTACGTATACGATCTTTTTGTACAAGATTATATTTTTGCTTGTATAGTTTATTTAATTATTATTAATTAATAATCCAACAAATAGTAATAGTTGTAATGGTTAAAACGTGACCCTAAACAAAAAACCAGCGTCAACTCCATCCCATTTATATAATACGGGAGTGTTATTAAAATTATCATAAGTATATACTATATATCATATTATATATGTTGGTTAACCTTTTCTGATGTTGAACTCGACACCGTTTGATTACAATGAAAGTTGCAACATATTTAGAGAAGATTCTTATACTATCCAATATGTTGTAAGTTACAGCTAGAAAACGCTGCACTGCAGCACTATCTATCTTATTTCTAGGATTTGCGTATAATATACATTTTTAACAAAAATTTAGAGGAAAAACTAATTAAAATTAAAATGTAGTCGTAGTGATTACTTAACAATAAACAAAGCGTGTAACAAAATGTAAATAAAGTCGTAACCTTAGAATAATATTTAAATAGATGATCATAATTATAATCAGTGTCTAAAAGAAATGAAATCAAATAGATTTCGAAAGTAAATCCTAGCGAATCCTACGCTAAATCTTTGAAAATTTTATTCAAACCTGAAGGATTTGATCGCGATTGACAATATGATATTTAAATTTCATTCTGATTTACGTTCAACTTTAAAGCGAATTCGTGGGATGAAATTCGTATCTTCTAAAACCGTTCATTGCTAAATGACATCGGAGTATTTCGATATAATGCATCGATTCCTTGAAACGACCTGAGAGTAGAACCCCGCCTTTTGTTTTTTAATTAGCTGTGCCCAGGGCTTTCACCCGCGTATAAATAATATAAATATAGTGAATAAAAATCAGCCTAGAACCTTCCTCGATAAATGGACTATACAACAAAGTAGTTCCTGAGATTAGCCGGATCAAACAAACAAACTCTTTAGCTGTATATATTAGAATAGATTGTAATTTAAACGGTGTCTTTTCTTAAAGGCTACGTGCCTACCACATGGATAAATGTCATATCTAATAAAACATGTCCGATATGGGCAATCTGGACGTAACGAATCAAGGCGTGGAAGCGGACGGCCGGACGGTCGTAAAATGAATTGCTCGATGTCTTAATTCGGAGCCAGAGCTATTTATAGCAGATGTGACTGCCTCTTATTGCATTTGTTAACTACGATATTCGCGAACGATTCGCTGACGTATTGTTTGTGAGGTGTAGCTGTTTAAATGATATTGGTAAGTAGGTATTAGTAGACCCCTTCGGTTCCGAGATATATATCACTAGCGCGTTCAAACAAACAAACAAACTCTTCAGCATTATAATATTAGTATATCATATACCTTTACTTCATTTGTTACTATAAGTCAATTATGCATTCAAAATTTAAAAGTATTTATTACATAAAGGCTTGCTTGCTTGTCTTTTTCACTTGTAATTATTTGTATGCTTTGATTGCCAGTTCTAATCATATAGTAATATCAAAGTAACACAGCTATTTATTATAAAATAAAATATTATTATTATTATTATTAGGGACTCTCATTGGAAAGGTATATTCGAATGCGCACAATATCATGTTTTAGTTTTAATAAATATATAAGTAACGCTTACGGGATGCTGTGGAATCTTTATATGCTTCTAGATGGAGAAGTAGACTTACATATGTACATAAGCAGAAACAACTAAATTTTTGGCTATATTTTATAGCTTTAGTGTATTTATAGCCCAGTGGTTAGGAAAGGAGAATCATAACCGATGATTCCGAGTACACCCTTGAAACCATCACTGATTTTTCATGTACCTAATTTATTATTGTAACTCGTGCAAGTAGGTGAAGGAAATCTAGAAGAAAATTGCATGCGTTGGCTGAAAATCTTCCACATCCGCAGCGTGGTGAAGTAACTGCTCGAAAATTAGAGATTACTTTTTTTAAATACATTTGAATTTGATATTTTCTTGCTAACCGTATCAAAAACTATTTCATTTTTGGATTTTATTCGCATAATTTAAAATACCAATTTATTTATATATTTATTATTTATGCCAATCAATAAGTTATATTATTTATATAATATGTTCTATTCTATTATTTATAAGTAAATATGTTATATGGGCTTTTATCTGCTATCGTTACAACAAAACACTGGTTTAATTTGCTAAATAAACTGATTTTTCCACTTTGCGTGCTCGGTAATCATGAACGTATATAACGTGCCCCGTGCCCTAGAGAGCACGTATAGTCGACGATCCGGTACGTTGCCGCGAATACAATTTATTTACGTTAAAGTCTACGTGTCGTGCACGCGAGACGCCAGAATTCAAATAGTAATAAGTTTATCCTTTATATATTCACCGCAAATATTGAATAAAACGTTTATTTCATTATCATCTGAATGCAATTTTAAAATGGATTCAGTTGAATAATATTAACGTTGAATTTTTAATAAAATATATGATGTTGATGGCTCTTGGGGAGACTCCCCTCTTTAAGAACCGTGACGAAAGTGCCTTATTGATAAGACATTGATGAATAAACAATAACTTGATGTTAAGTGGGAGATTTAGATATTAATATTATTATTTATACGCATGATATACTAGCGGCCGGTCCCGATTTCTTTCTTTGTTAAAAAATTGACTATCTTAATAAATATTTTATAAAAATGTTCTTATAGATTAGGTTACATTACTTTCAGTTAAAGTATACAGTTTTTTCGATAGGATTTTACGAAAATAAAATATAGCCTATGTTACTCGCTGATAACTTAGTACTTTCTAAGTTTATCCATTACAAGCGAACATACAAAAAAATAAATCCTAACTCTTTATTAAGTATAAGTGTACATCGGCGCCATAAGAATGCACTTTTATTACTTACATTGGCAATGCGCAACCAACTTGTGGAATTAAGATGTTAATACAACCCTTGTTACACATGCTCATTCACCCTTCCTACCGGAGCACAACAACCCTAAGTATTGCCTTTAGGCGGTAGAATATTTGATGAGTGGATGGTACCCACTCATAATATGGGCTGGCACGAAACCCTACCCATTACCATCAATTGAATGAATAATTTAAAAGCAATATAAAATATAAGCAACTATCGAATATATTATTAAACCAATAAATGAGACAGTCTGTCTATTTATTTTAAACCAACTTGTAACATGTATCTGTAATTATATTGATTGATCGATTGATTGATTACTTTGGTCACATCGCATACCAAAACATCAACTAATTATTATGGATCGGAAATTGTAATAGAGTTGATATAGAATTGTATAAGGGTGTTTATTTTACGAACCGGTGTTAGTTTCTAGTTTGACTATCATTAAGCAAATTGAATGGAATGCTTCAATGTTGAATAAAGTATTTTGGCTTTGATTTTGATTTAATAACAGCACACCTTACTCACACGTTAAAAAGTGACAAGCGACTTATCTATTTTGAAACGTTATGATTATTATGGTCAATGTCGCTTATGACAGTTTTCTACAATGTTTCAAGTTTGTTTTCCCAGAATATACAGCAGTTCTATTCTGTTATATACAGGGTTACTTCTAACGACCCAGCAACCTCGCAGGACTAGATAGCTCATAAGCAACAACTTTTGTTTTACGACTTTTGATATTCACGTGACAATGTCTAACAAATCGATGAACTCTGGCTGCATGCACGAAAAAGGATGACTCATTGTCCCGTTACGCTGATTGTACGATTGCGCCGCATCTATCTGTTATGACGTTGTCACGTTAAACTATCGTCCGTAAACCGACTTTACAGACAACCATTTTAATAAAATATATATATATTTTGAAAATAACCCTGTATATATAAGGGCACACTCGGGTGAAGACGCAACCGAAAACAAGTAATTATACTGGAAATATATCAAAGGAATATTCTGAAAGAAGGAAAGAATATATTTTAATTATCTGTTAAAAAAATAATACGCCTTTTTTTTGTAAAAACAATATGCATAGTTCAAAGAGAAATAGTCTAAAAGAGTCTTCTATATTCCTCTCTAGCACATTGAACGCCATTTGCATAAGCCCCGGGCGATTTTTAACGTAAATTAATTGTTCGGAAATGCAATTCAGCTCTACACGGTTCATCGTTTGAAAGTTTCAGCTCTGGAACGGTTCGCGTTCCCTTTTTAAACTAATATTGTGTCTTGTTTGAAAAAAATATTACGTACGTAACGTTCGTAAGAAAATCGTTAAATCTATCTATAAAATTACTAATACTAAACTATAAAACAAAATAAAATTAACAAGTTTTATATGAGCTTCGATGGTCCACTGGTTTGACGCCATTTTCTTTTTAATACTTACATAATTTTATTAGAATTAATTTAAGTAATTGAATAATTTTTGGCTACTATTATTATTGTTTTTCTGTATATTATTTATTGTATTCCCTATTTTTATTTTTTTTATTGTTTCACAATAGAACGCAGTGAATCAAACGTCGTTGTATGTGAAAAATGTTTTAGTTACGTGGTGCTGGCATATTTCATTTCTTTTTATACAAGACAAGTTGTAAATAGGAGCAAGCAACTTTTATTGTCTTCCGTTCACGATTGGGCGAATGAAATTAAAAGAAGGAAAAAGAACTGTACCTTATGTACCTACATCTATATAATTAGATTCAGTCAACTTTTTTATATAATATACGACGAGCATATGGTCACCAACGCCCATAGACATTGGTCCATAAGATGTTATGTCCCTTGTGCCTGTAATTATAATGGCTCACTCACCCTTTAAACCGGAACACAACAATACAAAATACAAAGTACTGCTGTTTTGCGGTAGAATATCTGATGAGTGGGTGGTACCTACCAAGCGTTTGCACAGAGCTCTACCACCAGTGGAAACCTAATCCAATTAAATCGAAAATATTATTTATTCTAGTAGCTTCATAAAGACACTTGTGAATCGTCATATATTACAGTATTAAATTAATTTTACAGCTGACTTATAGTAAGACGAGTGTGCTTAGTTGTGTTTTGTTGTTCGAAATAAATGACGTATTTATATCAATACCTAGAATGTATAAATATATTATTATTTACCGATAGTAACAGGTGTCACTGGGTCGATACCGTCCGCACATCAGCTACGCTACAGTCGAATTGGATTACTTTTTATTGTCGTGTGCTTGTTTAAATAATGAGTGAGCCTGTGTACATTCTGCATTTGAATATTTGCATTTCTATCTTTTTTTATTTATATTTTCTTATAAATGAAAGAAAAGGCTAGAGCTAGACCTTCTGACTTATAAATAATCTTGCTATCTCTATATAACAATGGCCACTTAATGCGACACCGTTGTCACGGAGAAAGGCGTCCGGACCTATTCCTAGACGCAATCCAATGGAGATATTGAGCGGTATTTCTATTTACACGCGATCTGCTCCCTTTGTTTGTAATATAGTATTATTCGACGAAGAAGTTGTGACGTCATTGATGTTATAAAATTATTTAATCTCCATCATCTCTATGGCGAACAGGAGTAGAAATGGCAAATTCGGATGTTGGTACCGAATCCTTATCGTTACTACTAACAACGTTTAAGTTTAATTGAAAAGGAATACTGAAATCATTTAAATTATTATCGTAATTTAAGTGTAGCAAAGAGCACATTTTTTTGTATCCAAAAAGGCATAAATAAAACATAAATAAATAACAAACATTTTTCTGATATAATTTGTAAGATAACAAAAGTAATACATTAAATACATACAAAAAAATATATAATTTCACGTATCTTGGAGAAAACATGACAAACAGGAATGTTTAATATATGAAAAGAGGCATATCTAGTATTTCCTGTGATAATTTGGTTTGTTTTGTTAGAAAAAAAAAAACATAATTTATGAGACCTAAATCTTTTTAATTTACGATAGGACTGCGACAGGCAGTCACCTTTGATCATAGACATTGACATTGATAATTCATTAAACATAAATCCTGTGCCTATGCGGGCAATAAAGTTTAAAAACATAATCTGTATAATAAATTTATGGCTTTTAAAATGATAGCTCTGGTTCGATATAAAAAAAGTTAGACTTAAGTTTTAACATTTAAATGACATATTAAAATGTTGACAGCTTAACGACCCGAATCAAGTCATTTGAAGGACTCACTACTGATGATAAAATGGTTTCGTATTTAAAAAATATTATAATATGAGTTGTAAATTTTATGCTCACACCGAATTAATTTGTTTTTTTTAATTATTGTTTTTAATTTATGCCGACTTAAATTCCGACATGTAATTATTTTTTAGTGATGTTAAATTTTAAGCGATTGACGGCCGAATACTGAAACGTCATTCAAATATGATTAGGACTCAATTGCTTGGAATGTCATTATTTTTCAAAATTTAGTATGCGAAATTTGAAATTCGAAGACGTTTCAAATATTTGAGCACCCTTCATATTTGAAAGACGTTTCAGTATTCGGCCATTAGTTATTTATTTGGTATCGTTTGAACTTTTAATTTGTCGTTGGTTCGATTAGTTAAAAAAATTAAATGTCCTGCGATACTTTCTTATATCATTAAACCTAGCTAAATACTATACCAACAGTTCAGATATTTATGTGAATTTTTCGTTATAATTTTTAAAGGAAGATACATGCCTGTTTGGTGTAATAATGATAGAATTATAAACAAACCTAATCTCTAAATAATTAAAAAATATATATATTTTGAAGTCATATAATAAAAGAATTCGCCATTTGATACAAGCGGTTCCATTGGTATAATTCCATCGTACAATTTTCGCGAACCCTCATTCAAAACACTTGCATGTCACTTTGTATTCAACTATCGTGTTCTCATTTCGTCTTATTATTCGTGAGAGAGACAAAATATAGTGATGTAGCGTTGATTATCTCCAATTTAGTTGACAGAATATACCAGTTTGTTTCAGATTCGACGAGTTCTTTTGTAATTCGAACAGACAATTTTGTTTCGTCCTTATTATTTCTTTTATTTGAACTAGGTAAAAACTGTTTTGTGTAATTTATTAATGTTATGATTTTTAACATCATTGTCACTCGCCTGGGTAAGTTTTAGTATCTACTTACGTTCTAATACCGAATAACAATATTTAGTTTTGCATTTCTTTATATATTATGGTCATGGAGCTCAAGATTGCCTTCGGGGTGTTTAAACAAATTTTCGGGGTGTTTTTTGATGGCAGAATTGACCAAGGGCTGATCGCGTTCAGCCTTTACCTAGCGGCTGATTTAGATCAGTGCATTCATTAGTCATACCTATGTCGTAATGAATGGGTATATAGTATACACTCACACATGTGTGACAGATTTCACGTGGGAGTGGGATGTGATCGAAATAATCCATCGATTACATTTAGAGATAAGCGTATATCCGTTTTGCGTTAGAATGCCTCTTTAAATTTTTGTGTAAACAGTTAATTCTATATGCCTTCTATATTGTACTTAGATAGATTTTACGCCTCGAGGGTTTGGTCGGAGCTTCTTCTAGGACGCTCTGCTCTGTCAATGCGGTTTGATGGAACATGTGGTAACATTACATTTGACATAAAGGTCGAATTGATGAAGCCACGGGCGGAACCTGGTAAATTTATATGTAATTCCCTGTGTATCCGTTCTGTTATCTGTGTAGGTCTATTATCAGATCTATATCTGGTGCTATATTATGGCATTTTAGTCTCGTCCAGATGGGAGATTTATTTAGTCCATCACCCATTATGCTATTAAGGCTACAAATTATTTCGAATAGCACGTCGTTGTCTCTAACATTTCCTGTTGGAACTCATTCATGGTTACACAAGAGCAGCGCGCCAAGGTCGAATGCGTTAGCGCGGTACAGATTGCACTATTGTCTCAGAGCTTCGTGTCTGATTAGCTGGCTCGTTTTCCTATCTAATGTAACCGCTAAGCTATTTTTTTTGTAGCGAGGAAGTAATTTTATTTTCATCATGAAATAAACACACTCACGACCCAAAAACCACTTCCGTATTTCCGTTTGACAAATCAGAATGTTCCAAATTTGCCATTTCTATATTTCAAATGTCGATACCCTATTTATATGCATGTATGTCAGCGAACCAATTGTTTATTTATTTAGGACTAGGCCCTGCTCGCGGCTTCGCCCGCATGTTAGATTGGAAGTGATAGGTACATGAAAGTCCTATGTCCTTGATTGGGACCAAGGTTGCTTCATATCAAATTTTATCAAAATCTGTTCAGTCGTTTCGCCGTGATAGTGTGACAGATAGTTACTTTCGTATTTATAATATTTCTATAGTAGATAACCAACATGACATACAGTCATAGTTAAAAATGAACAGTATTTTAATTAGGTGTATGGCCTAGGGTGCAAGTTGCCATAGTTATGGATAACCACGATATGTAACAGAGACACTAAGCATCTTAAATAATAATAAGAAAAAAAAACAATTTGGAATAATATTCTAATTCAATGCATACGTTTCAGAATCTGGATTTGCTGAACATAAGCGTTGTATCAAAAATATTACATTTTTTACTGCTGTACTAAACACTAAGAAACACTAAGAATGCCTAATCCTAAATTCTGATGTTGAAGGGGAAGGAATCTCTAATTAAATTATATAAACACAGCCAGTCAGCTCAAATTCGATTGAGATCGCTAGTCGAACAGTTGAAGCAGTTAGTAGAAAAGCTAAATGTTTGACGCATTGATTTTAACCGAGTGCTCTTCCTAAATGCTTCAGTTGTTAAAACTTACATGTTACCATCTCCAAGTCGAAATAGCATCAAAGGTCCTCTTTGAAAGGAAAGGAGGTCTTAGCCCAGCAGTATGGCATCGCGCTGTCACCAATACGCACTACCTACTCGAGTAAAATCAATAAACATTACAATTTTTTGTGTTTGTTATTACTATGCTCTCAATAATTAATAGAATTATTAGCAAGCTCAGATGCGTGACGCCGCAGGAAATAGCTTGTAACTTCTCATATCTTGCCGGATCATGTAAACAAGTCTATAAATTTAATATGAATAATTTAAACGGTTATAACAATAAGACGTATTTCGTAATGTAGCAAGGATGTTAATTTTGCTTTTAACGAGGAGTACATTGTTTTATCGCACAGTTTAATCGCAATTCATCCATGCGAACGGTTTATAAAGGTGGCTCGGCGTGCTGTGAGCAGACGGCTTGGTTCGATGAGTGCTAACCGACGGTAATATTTAAAAAAAAATAGAAAGTCGGACGGGGAAAAGGGTTAACTGATAAATGACCACCACCGCCCATAGTCTGCACTGTTAGATATATTTGTAATTCCTTACATACACGGTGGTATAGCTCGTCTGGATAGATACCACCTACTCATCAGATATTCTAACGCAAAACAGCAATACTTTGTATTGTTGTGTTCCGGTTTGAAAAGTGAGTGAGCTAGTATCTTGGGAATTAAGATGCTACGTCCCTTGTGTATATAGTGCATCACTATCACAACGTAGTATCACAATCTCTACAAACTGGCACTTCTGATTGGCAGTCGAATATCTGATGAGTGGGTGGTACCTATCCAGACGGATTTTCACAAAGCCCTCTCGCCAAGTTACATTATGAAGCATATAAAACTCTTGTACTTTTTAGTAATGTTGCAAGATTTACTTTTAAAATAAATAGTACTCAAAATTAAATAAAAATCGGAAACAAATGGCAGAAAATATGTATTTAATAATTTAGAAAATATTAAAAAATGTCGATAAATTCTGAAAAAATAAATATTCGATTATATACCTTTGGCTGCCTTAGGCAGACTCAATCACAGAATATCGTCAACGTAAACCTGTTAATCTAAGGCTATTTTATTCCCTTTATATATTGAAAATTATAAAAATGAAGCCAATTCTTCTTACGTTTGGGTATTTTCTTTTCACTTTTATGAAGTAAGTGAAATGCTATTAATCTATACTAATATATAAAGCTGAGTTATTTTTTGTTTGATCCAGCTAATCTCAGGAAAAATACTTTAAAAAAATAGTTTTATGTTGTGTAGTCCTTTTATCGAGGAAGGCTCTAGGCGGGTGAAAGCGCGTTGCACAGCTAGTAATATATAAAGCTGAAGAGTTTGTTTGTTTGATCCGGCTAATCTCCGGAATTGCTGGTTCGAATTTGAAAATTATTTTTGTGTTGTATAAAATAGTCTTTTTATCGAGGAAGATTCTAGGCTGATTTTTATTTATTATATTTTTATTAATTATACGCGGGTAAAAAAACACATTCTAGAAGCAATGCGCATCACATTAGCGTAAATAAGCGCGGCTATTATTAGTATCTAGTTATATACCTAATTTGTATATAATCTATTTGAATTTGCTCCTTAATTATACAGCTATTATCGTATATTGCGCTGGTTCACTGTGTGATTGAGACATTATTACATATAATCACATATTCACTAATGTTACGTCGAAGTCACTCGATACTATACAGTTTTTTAAATATATGGAAACTTTTGTAGATACGGAAGTACAATACTTTTAATATATGTTATGACAAAACTGGTACAGAGTTGTAGGATGACAGTCTAGATCGCAATTTGGTCATTGTATGTTGTGAGCGTCTATAAAAAAAAAAAATTTCTACATATTGAAATAAATTGGTACATCTAAGTTTTTTTCTTCAGCAGCTCATTTCTTACAAGGCTAACTTAACTTTAATCAGTACCCGAATCGTATCGACTTTAAAACTAAAGGCTACCAATAATATTCATAGCCGACAATGCTTTGTCAAATCAATTACTTTTAAAGATAATAACATCATATAAATACTTGATTAAATTAATTTTAATTAATTTGTCAAATTTAAAAGTTAGTTTAGTGAAGGTACTAGTAATGTTGTGATTAAATGCCCAAGTAAACGAAATACATTGTTTATTTAAAGTAAGTAGATGATCTGCTTTAAGTTCAACGCCGTAGCGGAAAAATAGCTGCCCGAATCCGACTGGTAGTTATATAAATTAACGTTTTATAACTCTAGCGTTATATTTATATGGATTTGTTGAAATGAATGAACAACATACATATATACATATTATGATACAAGTCAAAACCAAACATGCCGTAAATACTATGAATGGATTGAAGCAGTACCGATGCGTGCTTTATCTCCTCGGCGTTCAGAGCGGCGGTCAGTGTTTGACAGTGATAAATAAAGATCTAATAATAAAATATAATAAGACGGCTGATCATTAAACTGCAAATAAACGAGGAATCAATTTCTCGATGGTATGACATAATTCCTTATGTATGTTAGTGTTTTTTTCTTCCGATCACTTTGTAGTTTGTATGGCAGCCGCCGTAATAACTTGTAAAATCCTATATACTATAATCTATTTATGTTTACTTGGTGCTAGATCTTCGTCTCCGCCTAGATAGTTACCGACTCATCGTATAACCGCCAAGTTGCGGATGGATGGTTAATATTTCTTATAGTAACAATGTCTAACGATAAACGCGGTGGCCACTCAACATCAGGTTACGTCCGCTTTCCTATTTTAATTAAAAAACAATTTACGCCTTGCATGCGATGTATCTTAAGATATTGTTACGCCACCTATGTATAAGGTATGGTGGCATAATGAACAAACCCCAACGATAGGAAATCCAAAATTGGGATATTTAAAACAGGGTTCATAATTTTTCTTGGATATAAAATTTCACCTTTTTTATTACCTATAAAATTAAATCGTTTAAAATAAACAAGAGCGACACTCCTACTCCTAATACATTTGTAAAATAAACAAGGGTGTATCGATTCCGTCGCGTCTGTCTGTCTGCGATGAACAAATTCAATTAGCTAATGAGGCTAGACACACGATTTCGTAACAGATTATATTGTTTAATTGCATAAATTACTGTCTGTATTTAGTACTTTATATAGTGTTTTAATTTAACAGCGATGAAATTATCGTTGTTATTAATTAAAGAAAGAATAAAATATACTTACTCCATTCATACTTAAAATATTTTAATACCTTTAATGCAGAAAATATTGTAAATTAATTTGGATTTAGTAGTCTATTAAGTGAGCTAACACAATGACCTAATTGTACGAACCAGCCTTTCCCAATGTCATGATGATACGAAATCCTCACCAGCATACCAATCGGGAACATGTACGTTCGTGACGTGTCTGGCAAATTTCCCAAGAGGACGAAATAGATTACATTTTTTATCGGTTTCGAACGTATAAGGTCAGCTGGCAATTCAATCACAACACGAACAACAGTGCAGTAAGTTTGTAATCTAAGCAATAGGATCCGATTTAGTTTTAACGACTCGCTTTGCTCTGAGATTGATTAATAAACGTCATCTTAAAAATATATATATGAATGATTTATTATTTCTTGAGAGCACGTAAAAGCCTTCGACATTAAAACTTAAAGTTTCTCCTATTTTTCAACGACATCGCGATATGCCTCGACGGAGATGTCGAGATGAGCTGGATTCCTTCCAGACGAGACCCATCCGGTCTTGTCCAAAAATAGAGGATTTTGGAAAGAGAGGTCTTTGTCGATATTTAAAACACGGTTTAAGACCGATCGTTCATTTTTTTTTATAATGTTTGCGTGCGCCGTTCGCCTTAATATTTTCAATTAAAAAATAACAATGTTGGGAAGAATGTTATTACGATAACTTGTTTTGTTTTATTGGCCCATTTACGAAATTGTTCAATTCAACCGCTACCCACTTTAGGTAATCATTCGGTATGATTAATCCATTAGTACATGAACCCATTCAATTCGGTCACTGACAGCCTTAACCGGTGTGGTCCACACTTCGTGTCTTTATATTTTCTCTGTTGCATTACGTCTTAGCGTCTATAATCAAAATGAATGGCTTGTTTGTTTAAACGCGCTAATTTCAAGATAGCTAGCTGTACGATTTAATTGATAATTTGTTTTTTTTTTTACGCTGGTAGCGCATTACTCGTTTCCCCACAGGAACAGTGGAGGGTATGTGGGGCTCGCCGTATGTCCAGGGCGCCGAGTGTGCCCTGGTCATCGGAGTACCAACTATAAAAACCAGCGGTACCCTTCCCGTGATAACGGGAAGCGCCACGGGATCGCTTGCGCATGCTACCGTGACGCTCCAAAGAAAAGTTATACCTAAGTATATAAAAAAGTAGGATTAAAATAGTCTTTCAAGTCGTTAAAGGCGGATGATAATAGTCGACTACGAATAGTTTAATTACCCTTATATCTATAAATATTTATTCAATCGGTGTTTTTGTTGAACGAGCGATTTTATTGAAAATCTATTTTTCTGAAGAGCTATGAGTGCCTATTTGAATGATGTTTTGTCTTTGATTTTGGTTTAAAATATGGGACATACTTACATAATCATATTTTTTTATTGTATAGGTAGGCGGACGAGCGTATGGGCCACCTGATGGTAAATGGTCACCAACGCTATGGGCGAAATTGGCTTTGTAACAGATGTTACCATCGCTTACATAGCCAATGCCCCACCAAACTTGGGAACTAAGATGTTATGTCCCTTGTATGTGTAATTACACTGGCGTAGGTACTCTTACCCTTATACCTCGGTACCCTTCATACCGGAACACAACAATAGCAAGTATTGATGTTTTGCGGTAGAATATCTGATGAGTAGGTGGTACCTACTAAGTATAAGTATATAGCTCGCACAAAGCCCTACCAAGTATAAATTATCTGTTATTGAGTTATATCAATGTTTTCGGTGACGATGCTATGTTTTGTAGCAACAACAACAATTACTACTAGTTTTGACTGAAACGTACATTACATACAATATACATATGATACTTGCGGTGTACATTCTTGTATATGTAATGAAATACCGGTAACATATAATACATGTATCATCACTGTGTTATATGCCATTGTTTATATAATTTATTTCTCGTAATAACGCACGCTAATAAGAAATATGGAATTATATGAGCAAAAATACATTAAACTTTACCACAGTCACAGTCGACCTTGTATTTGTTTTTATGGTTAACTTAGTATATAACTTGTGTTCATACTTTAAAATATTCTTAGGTTTTTCGTATTCCTTATTAGCTTATGATATATATTTCTGGCATTACAAAAGTGCAAGATAAAGTTACTATTGAAGTATAAATTAAGTGTTAAAATAATTTCTTTTTTTAACCGACTTAAAAAAAGGAGGAGGTTATCAATTCGTCTGTATGTTTTTTTTTTGTTGTTTGTTACCTCATAACTTTCGACTTATTATTATTCGTTATATTATTTATTTGACAATAATTGTAACTACATTATCAACCACACAACACAATCGTACCTACATATTAATGAGTAGAAAATAGTAAGTTAATTATCAAATTATAGAAGAATACGCAATTATTTTTTTACTTTTTAGTGCATATTAATTTGTTTTTACGTTAAAGTCGGTTTTTGTTATGTTAAAGTTTTTGTTTATTGCAGGTTGCTATTGGTTGTAAGGTAGACCACTTAATGCCTGTATAATTCAAACTGATTTACATACGTATTTACATATATAATATTAAATACTTTATACATAATTTTATACAAAATACACCCAGAATCGGAGCGGGAATCGAATCCGTTCGGATCCCGGAGCGGAAGGCAGGGTCACTGCGAACTGCGCTAGCGGGCTAGTCATTTTCCACTCTTGGTGGTTTTTCCATGTATGTGGTACCACCCTTAATCTATTCAATAAAACAAGAATTATTAACATGGTCCCTTCGGCGAAAAAATTGAAGAACATTCACATGTAATTGTAGTGTGTGCAATATAGAATTAATAAATATAAACATTCACACTAAAAGTAAGGACGAAGGTCGGCGTTTCGAAATCTGCTAAAAATGGACGTATGGTGTATAAAGATTCTACACTACGAACCGGTCAATGGTAGATACGCCTTTACGTTAAGATGAATTTGTAAAATTATATAATTATAAATTAAGATAAATGACTAAAGTATGTTTTGGTTTTGTTTTGGATATTACATAAAAAAATCTTTATTTTTTAACACATTCAGGGAAAACTTTTCTTTAAATAAACTACTTCCTATATGAGCAAGTGTTGCGGTGTAGGTACATAGTCGAAATAAATACAGATAATATATTCAGACATCGGGAGAAAATAACGATATTATAATGCACTTATATTAAATCAGGAACTACGTGTATAAACTCGATCCTAGTGTTTCCTTGAATTTAAAATAACTAGATTCTGATAAAAACATCGTCAGCTCTATAACCGTACGACGTAAGACACCACAGTTGAAAGTTGCCGTAGCCTTGACGACATTCCTTTGTTTTCGCGCCAATACCTCGAGATATCAAGATACGCAGGTAGAGTGGTTATCGACGTCACGGCTGACTCTTCCTTGATCTGTGTCAACGATATGATCTCGTCTGACGTCAGTAGTTTTGACATTCACGCTCAAGACCGGTTTTTGAACAGCTGATCGACGTCAACATTAATTAATTGTCAGTTGGACTTATAACAAACCTATTTCCTATTCAAACCACAAGTAAGGTAAATATAAATAACTTTGACATTTTTATTAACGCGATGTGATTGGTCGATCTGGTATATTTGGGATCGATTGAAAGTTAAATATTGTAACTTTCAATCGATCCCAAATATACCAGTGTATTAATAATCCACTTTTATATTATTTATGTTAAAACAAAGGCAGGTCATAACATGTTACAAATAAATAAAGTAATAAACTTTCGAACACTCAATTGAGTTCAGATAATTTCGACATTAAAAGATTAAATTATTCGTATGTGGATTGATTTAATGTAACTGTTTCGGTTGAAACATAAATCCATTGAAGTCGGATACATATTCATACGTGCAGCTGTTACGCTTTTCAAGCGGATCTTTTTCGCGATGTTTCGAAAATGTACTGAATAACATCAAAGCGAATTCAAATTCTCGGTATAAAAGGCATTTATGAGGATGTTTTCTTCAGTTTATTTACTAAGATTATTATGTTTGTGGGGATTTGAGGGTATATTGTATGTATATGCTTCGTTTGTCTTGTGATAAGCTTACAAGCATTTTTTTACATATATGCATACTTTTTTATTTTTTTATAGCATAGATTGGTGGACGAGCGAATGGGCCACCTGATGGTAAGTGGTCACCAACGCCCATAGACATCAGCATTGTAAGAGACGCTAACCGTCGTTTGCATCGCCAATGCGCCACCAACCTTGGGACCTAAGATGTTACGTCCCTTGTGCCTGTAATTACACCGGCACACAACAGTAACAAGTACTGCTGTTTTGCGAAAGAATATCTGGTGGGTGGTAATTACCCAGACGAGCTTGCACAAAGCTCTTCCGCCAAATAAACAATATATGTTTCAATAATCGTAACACACAAATAAGTTATTTAAAAAAAATAAGTACAACGAAATATTTTATAAGGACATTTTGTTACGAAAACAAATTCCTGGCAAGATCTGGTTTATTACAAACCTACATTTAATTTGTTTGTCATTGTTTTTTAAATAAACTATTTCTAATTTTACTATAAGTCAACCAATACGTACTCAATTACAGGAGCAAGAAAAAAAAAGGTACATTTTTTTATAAAAAAATAATATAGGTATTGTAAGAATACATTATAATATAAACCTAGATCTTTCTTTAAAATCTTACGTTACAAATAAAAATTTTGTCTACTTATAGAAGTCAAGAATGGGTCGTTTAGTCTTGCCAACAAGTGGGTCAGATTCGATTGCCTCTCAACGTCCACTTTCACAGAATAATACACTTTGAACTTTAAAGCGTAACAATTGCTTAGAAAACCGAGGCTTTATTATATTGAACAATACTTGGGTGGTTCTAGATCACGTGTCACTATTAATCATTCCTATTATAGTTAGCCTGAGCTATACATAAATTAACATAAATTAAAAAAGCAATTTTTCAGTCTTCGCCTTCGTCTTTTTTTCATATAAAAAAAAATCAAATTTGTTATTGGATTTTTCTTTGCATGTTGCCATTGAATTGCCTCGAAAAGCACACTAAAGATTTTATCCTGCTCCTGCACTTTCTTCGAGTATAACAGATTGCCGTCCCAGGCGCGAGAATAGAGAGTGCATCTGTGTTTGTTGAAACATAATTCTAAGAATATAAAAGTGTCGAAAAGTTTCAACCTCGATCAGATGAATTTTGAAATATCGATTCTCTATTATGCACTGACTCACTACTCGCTCCATTACGGGCTCACTTTATTCTGTGTAAATGAATAAAAAACCTTTACTTAAATTGAATTATATATTTATATATATATATATATTTATATATATTATATATATATATATATATATATATATATATATATATATATATATATATATATATATATATATTTTATTTCTTAGCAAGGCGGACGAGCATATGGGCCACCTGATGTTAAGTGGTCACCAACGCCCATAGACATTGGCATTGTAAGAGATGTTTACCACCGCTTACATCGCCAATGCGCCACCAACCTTGGGATCTAAGATTTTATGTGCCTGTAATTACACTGACTCACTCACCCTTCAAACCGGAACACAACAGTAAAAATTTACTGCTGTTTTGCGGCAGAATATCTGATGAGTGGGTGGTACCTACCCAGACTAGCCTGCACAAAGCTCTACCACCAAGTAAATAAATATATTTGTTTATACTAATTTCTGGTCATAATAATTATGGTTGTAAAATTTTAAATACTAAATCCGTACATTATTGTGAATAGAAACATATTCATAACTTTGACTCCGGAATCGTCTTTATGGGTAATTTTATTAGAGTTTTTGAATTCGTTCGAACGTGAATGAATAATAAATAACATATATTGTAATGTATAAAGTAATTGGCCGATGCAAATGAATAGGTTCTAAAATATAATAGTATAGTAAATAATATTTATAGAATAGTATTGTGAGCAAGAAGCCAATTTCCAAGCAGCGGATTGCAACATCGTTAACCGATTTCAATTAAATATATTTGATTCAGCAGTCCGATATCGTGGGTACTATCTTTTGTCACTGAATTGCTCGTTCGGTCCATCAGTCCTAGGTTTACCAACCGTCGTGTATTTTCTAGGATATGTCCTAACGTTTGAATCTGGTGTCCTGTGGGTACAACGATCTACGTAGTAAAAAAAAATATCTTGCTTGATACCAGTTATCTTAATATTTTTATATATAAATTTGTGAAATAAGTTAAGTACGTAATTATTTTTACATAACATAATAATTCATTTATCGTTATGATTTATCGAGTATGAGTATTATAGATCAGAAAAGAGATTATTTCGCAATAATTTTTTTTTTTTCTTTAGATTATTATACTCAAATTAAGGCAATTTCATTAAGCCGCTTAGTCGCTTTCACGTCTTCAATTTCTACTATTTTCATGTACACAATATTATAAAAGTAGGTAATTTATAATGATGTAGATTATATATGTACCTATTACATTAAATTGTGGGCATGTACTGCCTCAGATTCTACCACTGGTTCAAACTTTGTATATAAGTTAATATGTATTGCTCATTGTACAAGTGAACTATAAGGTTCTTTATGAGTGATAAAGTTCTTTAACCTGATATATTAATATATGAGATCATAGTTTGATCACTCGAGTAAAAGCTTTTAGTGATTTTGATTGAGCAAGAAATTAATGGGTATCTACTATTGAGAGCCTTTTTCTCTACTGTCATTCTTAACTATACATTAATGCTATCCCTATTTTTCAATTTCGTATTTACTTACAAATGTTTGTACCTGAATATTCATCAATAATATATTATATTCTGATTATGATTGTTCTCGAACTCCTTGTTAGATGTTGGGCTCATTAGGTGCTTGTCTACGTAGAAAAGATACAAATAAAGAAAATGATAATTATGAAATAGTTTTTACTTAAATGTATGCTGAATAATATTTTATTTTTAAAATAGATGCCTATCGTTTATCGCGTTTTTGTCCCGTTGAAAACACTCGTCGATGGTAACCCTTCACTAGTCTCGATAGCTTTCAATTCGTTCCCGAGTAAACAAGCTGGGCGCTTTTTGAATTCATTTAGTTAATGGATTTTAAAGACTCATTGCATTTAATTAGCTCCAGGTATGTGTACATTATATTGTCTTGTTTATTTAAACCATGAACGTATTTATTGAAGAAAGTGGCTAGTCAAATGATCGGATAGATAAAGTTGTATTTTTCGTAGGTGGTCTGGATTTGAGAAAAATTTAAGGACTACTAGTCCCTTCAGCTAGAACCTAGGACTTTGAGTTCTGCATCCTTATAAGAAAGCTTCAAGAACTACAGTAATATTGTAAAATGATAGATAACAACACTACCTAAAACACAAAATAAAAACAGTAGACTCAATGCCAGATTGTGCCCCGCCAGTTTGCAGCATTAATGTGTAACAATTAACGAATGATGAATGGATGGGACGGTCAATACCTACTTACAGGCCAGTATTATCATACAATGCAGATAACCAGCTCTCATCAAGCTGATAATTGATCGAATTATTGTAATGTCGCATACATTACATGTGCCATTGAAGATTAATGACTCGTAGATATTTAACGAGGCGGTATTTGCCTTAACTAGTGAATTAACCTTAACCGGATATTAAATTTGGACCCTGGCCTATTTAGTGGACTGTGTAATGGGCTAAATTTTTGTTTGTAAGTCATATTATGTTCTGCGGTGAAGGAGATCGTTAGAAATCCTGCATGTGCCAAATAATTTTTAAGTTTAGGATATTAATTGTCTCGAAAGAACTACAATATTCACTTATTCGAAACTTATAGACTAATTTATAACAATTAATTATTTACGAGCGTATAAAAATTAAACAACACACTTTCACTTACAGTTTTATACATGTTAATTTACAATTTTAATATAGTTTTTAAAGTGACGCAACAAAGAGAATACCAACGAGCGATACTAATACGTCACAAAGCTGCGGAGTTAATCATTTCATATTTACTAACTAGATGTGCCTTGAGTTATTATAATTTAGATATAATACAATTATTGAATAAATAAATTATAGAGCATACCATTCAGCACACGACAGAACTGAAGATTAATTGTTGATTCACAATACGTCAATTTCAAAACGACTAAATAAAGGTTGCATTCTCACTCAAATAAGCTTCCTATGCTTTTACATTTTACACGTCAAAAAGACGATATTATTTCTCGTTGACTTCACTTTCTGAATCACACGAGACCATTGTCAACGCTCGAATGAACCACGTCCGTATACAATACAAGTTACATGAATTAATTATAAAATAATTTTACCTCAGAGGATCATATTTACATGTTACATAAATGTCGGTATACATAGCCTTATAAATTAATCGTTAGAAAAATAACTACGGGAGTTTCTCGGCGGGTTATTCCCCGTTTAATCTACATTCTGAATTTGAAATTTGATAATAAATTATATCCGGAAAAAATATTGAGCTTTATTTTGGATTTCGAACAGGTAACAATGAATTTAATATATAATTATTGAATTAAATATAACTCGATCTCGATTGACAATATTAACAAATGTAGTGTTAATTAAGTAGGAGATAAACTATTGACATTTAAACTGATTCACAGCTGTCCCCTGGACCATATCGGCTATCGGTGTCGGTGTAATTTAACATGAACGTGGCGTAGCGCAACGTTGCACTGCGTTGCGTAACGCGACGTTGGTCGCGTCAGCCTCGATGCGCTACGAAGCTTGATAAATTATGTAGCCAACAGAGAGCACGCCTACACGATAGCCAGTCGGGAGACAAAGCGTTATTTGATGCTAGTCCACTGACTAGCTAGGTAATTAATCAGAGCTATGCGCTTTGACAATTTCGCATCGTTGGAAAATTAATCTCGTTCAGTGTAGCCATACTATTGATTGAAACTTAGGAGTGTTCACAATGAAAGATCAAATATACAATGCATCAGTGATGTGATTCGCTGGATTACTAAGCTATATTTTGGTCACTCATTTGATGAGAAAAATTGTAATAAGCATGCCGTTATTACTTGTAATTAAAAGTAAAATTACTTTGTTATATGTAACTATCTTGTTTAGCCTGCGTTAAGTGTTATTATGTTGTAATATTGTAACTTTTGTTGGCAGTTTGTATTGAATACATAAAAAAGTCTAGTACATATGTAGATCACCGTCTTGATCATCTGTAACGTGATAATTATATTAAAAATCATTGAACAGTAGGTTCAGTGAATATAATAATGATGAACATCTCATTTATGATAAAAAATAAGCCTTAATTATGTATATTTTAAACTGTAGTATGTTCAGTGGAATACTTTATTCATAATTTAAATAGAACAGGCCAAAATATAAGCAATTTTTTTTTTTAATGATAGCGTTTCAAATTAATATCAGACCGTGTGGTGGATATGTCGCCCTTGAATATATATGTAATGACCAATTAAAACTTCGAAGCCTTACTTAAAAACACCCAATGTTATAAAAAAAAGGTTAATATTATGTAAAAAAATGTATAGCTTTATTTTCCTAAAACGAGCAGAAATTATTAAAATTCGTATATTCAAAATGGCGACTAAGGTCAACAACATAAAATTATTAATACAGGCTAAATAATAATAAACCTTCCTTTAAGGAGTTAAAAAAAAATACATCGTTAGAACTACAAAACGAGTAAAAGCAAACCTCAAGCTTGCTACAATTATTTTGTTTATTTATTTAAATAAATTAATTGATAGAACTAGTCTTCCTAGAGATTTCAATAAGTCAAAATACCTAACACCATAAATGCTCTTTTACCGTCTAAGTACCTGTACGGAATATAGCAATATATTTCGAATTACTGTACAGTCATTACACAAGAAAATATGACATATAAACGTATGTGCAATAGGGTTCTGTATAATCATACTCAACAGTTGAATGCGCGGTTCACTGAGTACACCATTTTATCTTTATTAAACTGATTCTAGTATCGAGCATATGAACTCATAAAAAGTGCACTCCGCTTCACTGTCCTTAGGGATTTCATTGTAAATAAGTGCACACAATCTCATAATAGCGAAATGTTTGATCGTAAAAGTTAAGCAACTTCTACATTGCGGTAATAACTTCAATAAAGTTGGAGCACCTGCACACTGAAGGCACTGCGGGCGGGCGCAATTTATGTATACACGAGCTTTGTTGAGCTAACGCCTTTATGTGACGTCGGAACTCACACGTTTGAATTAGTGCTGTAATGAAGTCAGACGCAGGAACAGTAATGAACGAGACAATAGAGAATGATACCAGATTTCTTTTTTATTTTCAAATAGATAGACAGACTGGCTAATGATCAGGGCCACCTCATGTTAAGTCATCACGTCCATAGACATTAATAGAGTAAAAAATATTAGCCATCGCTTACATCGCCAATGCGCAAATTTTAATGAGATAATTTTGTATTCCAGTCCTCTCAGCTCTCGTCTCTATTCATATTTTAACACCTGCGCCAGAATATATTGACCTATGTGCACAAGAAACTTATAGTTCTCTCGCTCTACCTGCTAATTATTTCAAAGAAATTATGAATACGGAATATGTATGTTTGGGACTAAAAATTTCGCAATATTAGGCATCATTACTATGCTTTTGTTCCACGGAACATGGAATCGTTGTTTGGTTCTTGCAAATAATAAGTTAAATGAAGAGATAAATGATAAAAGTAAATGATTTAAACCGCGACGGGTACGTGATTTCAAATAAAATAATACGATTTAAATTTGGAATCGAATGGAAATCGAATCGAGCTATTCGATTTGATCGATTTTCAGACGATACAAAATTGAAATTCTACAGACAAAGCATCGTTATGCTTGTTTCAGTTGATTGTTAAAAAGTTTATATATTTTTTTCATTGCTTACAATTATTTCAAACAAGATTAACGATTACTGTAAAGTTACAGCCTGTGAATGTCCCAATGCTGAGCTAAGGCCTCTTTTCCTTTTTAACCGACTTCAAAAAAAGGAGGAGGTTATCAATTCGTCTGTATGTTTTTTTTTGTGTTTGTTACCTCATAACTTTCGACTAGGTGAATCGATTTTGATGATTTTTTTTGAAAGGGGATGCTTCCCATGTGGTCCCATTTTTTGGGACATCGACTCCAAAAATAACAATAATTGTAACTACATTATCAACCACACAACACAATCGTACCTACATATTGATGAGTAGAAAAAAGTAAGTTAATTATCAAATTTTAAAATAATACGCAATTATTTTTTTACTTTTTAGTGCATATTAATTTGTTTTTCCCTTGAAGTCGGTTTTTGTTTTGTTAAATTTTTTGTTTATTCGAGGAGAAGGTCACCTTAAACATTGCAAAAAGGATAAATCCTTCCTTATATGGGAGCGTATTCTTTCCTTAAAGGCCGGCAACGCACCTGCAAGTCCTCGGATGTTGCAGAGGTCCGCGGGCGGTGGTAGTCACTTTTCATCAGGTGAGCCTCCTGCTCGAGTGCCCTTCTTACATGCCTCTTACAAAAAAAAAATGGGATCTAAAATGAATAATAATACCACCATATAATAAAATCAAAAAAGAGATGATAATTCATTATTCATATAACATTTTATATTTAATTACTACTACTTGGTGGTAGAGCTTTGTGCAAGCTCGCCACCCACTCATCAGATATTCTGCCGTAAAACAGCAGTACTTTGTATTGCTGTGTTCCGGTTTGAAGGGTGAGTGAGCCAGTGTAAATACAGGCACAAGGGACATAATATCTTAGTTCCCAAGGTTGGTGGCGCATTGGCGATGTAAGCGATGGTTAACGTTTCTTGCAATGCCATTGTCTATGGGCATTGGTGACTACTTACCATCAGGTGGCCCATATGCTCGTCCGCCTTCCTATAAAATATTTTTTTTTTTATAATAATTTATTAACATGTAAAGTATCCCCAATTCCTTGGAAATTTTATTTCTTGCGAAACAATTTGTCATCAAGACGTCCCCCATCGGAACAGATCGAATAGAATCTGAATCACCGCAAATTTCCCCTCTTATTGCAAGAAATGTGATCTGTCAGAGTATTTTTCACTACAAAAGAGGTTCCGTATGTAAAAAATAAATTGAATATAATAAATATATATTTGATCAAGACAATGTTGTAGCCGTTTTATTAGAAAACTTGAGGTGTTTTTGGGTTGTTATTAAAATCAAACTTTTAATTTTTTTTATTTAATTACGATTTGTTGTTTTATAATATACTTTTCTGAAATAAAATTTATCAATAATATATTTTATTTCTATAATTCAAAATGAACCGAACTCTTCAGTAAGGTCACTGGCGGCAGAATAAAAACGCATCGACCTCCCTCGATGTCAACTTTATTTGCAAATTACATAAATGTCTGAGAAAATATGTTTTAAAAATTGTTTTTTTTTAAATCATGTAACTGTATGCAAACGGTTAAGGGGTTTCACTTTATGACGTATCTCTAAATGTGATTAATACCCTAAGATGTTAGGGGTGGTGCGTAGACGACGTCGCCCTTCCCTGGCTGAGTCACGCACGTCCAGACATAAACATAAAAGCTCCAGCGACTTCATTTACAAGTGAAAATTAACTACAATTATTTTTTATTCGGTTTCCAAGAAAAGTCATTGAACCTTTGTAACTTTTTATTGAGTATCAAAATTTATCACTGTTTTCTATTTGAACAAATGACTTTTTTTAACTATTTGGTAAATGAAAATTGTGTGTGACAAAAATGTATACTTTAGTCCTTTTAGCAGCAGGCTACGGAATTATATTTTATAAATTATATATATGCTATTGAGATGAACCACTTCTCATTTGTAATATTAGTAGTTATTTGTAGTTAGTAGTTAGTTATAAAAGGCATTGGCTACGTTAATGTAATACCGGAACCTGACCTACTGACACGAGGGCGGAAGCTAGCCGTTAATAATATTTTACAGAATAATTTGATTTATTTTTATAAATATTTTTATATGCTTTGAAATTAATAATAAGTAAATAAAAACTGACGAAAGTAGGTTAACTTTTAAAATATTTTAACTAATGCTACCTCAAATTAATAAAACTAAGATAGTTTTGCCTATTTTTAACTAGGGAAAAATAATCATGTCATCGAGAGTCGAACACCGAACTCTTCAGTAAGGTCACTGGCGGCAGAATAAAAACGCATCGACCTCACTCTATATAAAATAAATTTAGGTTTTTAGTTATGTAATATTAATCTTATTTTATCTATCTAAGCTAGTAAATGAGATGACGATTTTTTGTAGTGGCTATTTGAAAAACGAAACCAATATACATTGAACTTATACTATGTATATTGGTTTCGTTATATAGTGCATGTCGGAAAGGTTGGCGGACGAGCGAATGGGCCACCTGATGGTAAGTGGTCACCAACGCCCATAGACATTGGCATTGTAAGAGATGTTAACCATCGCTTACATCGCCAATGCGCCACCAACCTTGGGAACTAAGACGTTATGTCCCTTGTGCCTGTAATTACACTGGCTCACTCACCATTCAAACCGGAACACAACAGTACCAAGTACTGCTATTTTGCGGTAGAACAACTGATGAGTGGGTGGTACCTACCCAGGCGAGCTTGCACAAAGCTCTACCACCAAGTATAGATTTAAGCGTTTCCCGATTTTACTCGTTATTAATTTCATAGTCATTTCATATTAAAAGTTATAGTCATCAGTGTTTTTAGTTTATAAAAGTAACAGTTGTGAGTGTCTCACTGCTGGGGTAAGGCCACTTCTCTTTTTTTTTTTTGAGGGTAAGGTTTGGACTTTATTCCACTACGCTGCTCCAATGCGTGTTGGTAAAATACACATGTGGAAGAATTTCAGTAAAATTTTCCTTCATCGTCAAGCACGAGCTGAATTATACACACAAATTAAGAATATGGGTTTGGACCCTCGATCATCAGTTAAGATTCACACGTTCTTCTAACCACTAGACCATCTCGGCTATTTAAGATATATTAGTTTTTATAGTACATATTTTAATACTTATAAGACTATAGTCTATATATCTCGATACTAATATGATATTTTTTTCTTACAAAGATAATTTAAATAAAAGTGATCTTTGATTGACGGCTAATGATTCGCGCCATTATATGTAAGTTATTTAATCAAAATGGTTTTGGCTCGTGTGTTAGGGGCTGGGCAAGGTGTAAGGTATAAAAAGTAGGTTTCAACCATGCTTAATACCAAATTTCATCGTAAATTCGGTCGTTTAGCAGTGAAAGCGTAACAGACAAACAGACATACTCAGTTACTTTTGCATTTACGATTAGTATAGATTAAAACAATTTCCGTCGTCATTGATACTTAAGCTTGATGAAGCGTACTTAAGTTTAATGTCAAAGTTTTACAAGCACTTGACTCCAGCAATCACGGCTACAAGGGGATTTTAAGTTGGATAATATTATTAAATATTTGCTATGGAAATGCCAACGCGAGCGCCGTCCACAACGAGGTCGAGGGTGTATCTTGAACCGGCTCATTTATTAAAAGTTCTAGCTGGCGAAAATATATTTCTCTATTCAGTGCATTTTCGTAATTAGTTCGAATGGCCACGGTGGTGGTTATATTATTCGATACGGGTAAATTATTTTACTTGGAATATAATTAACATGATTTGTAATTAATTTGTATCTTTATTTATACAATACTCGCAAATCTCACAGACGTGATCTTGCTTATGTATATTCTGAATTCCTGCTGGTTGTTTAACCCGTAAATGGTATATAAGTTTATTTACTGCAGCGCCATCTTATAGCAAGTTACTACAGAGGGCTTAACAAAGAAAAACTACCAATAAATTCACAGACAAGTCGAAATTTTATGTTTTAAATTAACGTAATCCCTAGTTGATATTATATTAAAACGAAGAAAATTTAAAATGAAACATACAAAATAACTAAACCGTAGACCACGTTGCAATTTTTTATTGCATAAACCGCAACACGATCCTTCATGAAGGCGTTGACTGATTACAGCTACTTTCACGGGTCAGGGTCTAGACTGGTTGTTTCATCCATTAGTTATACTCGAATCTACTGCAAAACTTGCTAAGCTGAAAACTGGAAGAGACTAACCAATTGTGTTCACTCGTCTGGGTAGTAGTCGAGATGACCCAGTGGTAAGAACGCGTGAATCTTAGCCGATGATGTGATTAATTTATGATTATAATTCATATCGTGCTTGACGGTTAAGGAAAACATCGTGAGGAAACCTGCATGCTGACGCATTTTCACTGAAATTCTGTCATATGTGTATTACACCAACCCGTATTGAAACAGCGATGTGGAATAAGCTCTGAACCTTCTCCTCGAAAGCGGAGGCATCTCCTCCTTAGCCCAGCAGTGGGACATTCCCAGGCTGTTAATGTACTGTACTGTCTGGGAAGATACCTTTCGCCCATCACGTATTTACGCCGCCAAGCAGTAAAACTCAAAGAAATTGTGTTCCTTTTAAAGTAAGTTCTTTTGTGTTTCTGCAGGCGTAAGATTAATCACTATAGTTCCCAAAAATGGTAGCGCATTGGCGATGTAAGGGGTAGCTAAGTTTCTTACAATTCCAATGTCTATGGGCGATGGTGACCGCTTATGAGGTCATACTTGCCAGTCGGCCTACCTAATACAATAAAACAAAAGTTCCAAGGACTGACTAGAAACAGTACAAAACTTTTTAAATATCTAGTAAAATTTTAAGTTCTTGTTTTATAAAAATTCTTCGCCGCTTTTAGCTATGATAAGTTTTTAATTGAATTTTCTTCGTATGCAAAACTCTATGGTTATATGAATTCGCATTCTGTTTTTAAAAATTGCAGCGCCTCAGATCGTCTGTCACTCGCAGAATATGTTTTCTCGCTCGCTGTTATTACTGGCCGTAAATATCTCGATTTTACTGCAGAGCGTGAGAACTATAAAAAAAAAACTGTACTATTATATTTTATTGTACTTTTATATAGTATATATTTAACAAATTACGCCACAATTCTGCCTAAACAATAAATTATTGTAGCTGGCAATAATAATTATTTAAAAAAAAAATGTGGATTTATTGTGATATTAGAAGTAAAATTAAATCTTTTTTTTAAATAGGTTTTGCAAAGAGTTTTCAACATTTATAAATAGAAACTCATTCAAATTAACAAGTATTAATACGCTATTATTAAATGCCACTTACGATGACTAGTTAAAAAAAACCTTGTCATTTATCTACACAAATTCTTAAAGAGCAGGATGACTTTTCAGGTCGTAATGTTTTGCCCGCTTACCTGAATAACGGGTGACCCAAAAAATTTTACCCTTTCCTGTAACCCGGTCATTAATCATCGTTTACAAAATTGTACAATGATTTTATATAAGTAACCCTATGTTTGGTTGCGTTTTATAAATAAATTTACCCAAAAATAATGAACACGACTAATGAATGGGGAACAAGGGTATTTGTTTTTTTTATGAACCGTACCTATTTTGTAGTTTATTTACTTAGAACAAATTATTTAAACGTTAACGAGAGCCTATCTAGTGAACTAGATTTAAAACAGCGGCTGTGCTTTACAAGTTTACTTGGTGGGTTTTGTGCCTATATACCCACTCATCAAATATTCTACGCCAACTAGCATTGCTTAGTATCGTTGTTCCCGTTGGAAGGGTTATGTCAGTGAAAATTAAGGTATTAGGCTAATAAATCTTTTTTCCCAAGATTAGTGGCGCAATGTCTTAAGGTGGTGGTGACCACTTACCATCAGTTCATCTATTTCTCCGCCTAAATAGATTATATTTAAAAACAATGGTATATGATAAATTTTGATAAAAGCAACAGCTGAAAAAAACACAATCTACGTTTGACGTGCACTGCACTCGTTACGTCAAATTCGCTGTATTTTTGAAGTGAAAATTTCTTTAGCGGCGTTGTGCACTTTTTGTGATGGGTAAAAAATGTTAAACTCGTAAGACGGATTCCGAAGTGTTAAATTTTTAATGTAATATAAATTGTCATGTTTGTGTACGATAGCGCAATAAATGAATATTGTATTTTATCACATAAATGATAGTACTTTTATACTGATAATAATTAAAGCAATTCGTGCAAAAATTTTCCCTAACCATTCCAAAATATCAAAAATGGACAACGTTAATAATCAAGTCTTCACTTCTGCCGGACCTCCGGAATGCAACCCGTTGTTTTTTTTTAATTCATAATAATTAGGTATGCATAAGTAAATAATATCACAAATGAACTATTCGGATTTCATTGTATTACATATAATTTAATTATAAAAATTTTGTCGCCATCACATTGTAATTTTTGCCATGTATTTATTTACGTGTCGCGAGTCGTGACCGATATTAACTGTCGGCTATAAAATATTAACGACTATTTTTATCGCACGTCTAGTCAAAGCATTATAAAGCCTTTATACATAGCAATAACTTACATATTTATATTGATTATTTATTTTTATGTTAGTTATTTTAGAGCCGTTAAAAATTGTTATTTACGTTTAATAGACGCGATAACAAGGCTTGCAGTATTTGCATATAAGTGAAACGTTTACATAACTTATTAATTAAATAATAGTTATTTTTACTTTCATTTTCTAGTAAGTTCCATTTTACGTATTTTCGAATATATAAATGTTATAAACTGGCCCGAGTTCACGATATTATTCATCTCAACTGCCGGTTCTCAAATAAACGTAGCTCGAACGATTCAAGTAAATAGTCACTTTATGCTAACTTGGTCTATCATGGTCTACAAATAAAACTTCCCTGTTTACCGTCAACTTGAACTGCATAAATTTGAATATTTCTTACATTTACTAACTTTGCATGATAAAATACATAAACTCTTTACGCTTAACGAAGTTCCCGGCTTACCATTTGTCGAGGGCTTAACACACACGCATATATTTTTTTTTTTTTTATTGTATAGGAAGGCGGACGAGCATATGGGCCACCTGATGGTAAGTGGTCACCAACGCCCATAGACATTGGCATTGTAAGAAATGTTAACCATCGCTTACATCGCCAATGCGCCACCAACCTTGGGAACTAAGATGTTATGTCCCTTGTGCCTGTAATTACACTGGCTCACTCACCCTTCAAACCGGAACACAGCAATACAAAGTACTGCTGTTTTGCGGCAGAATATCTGATGAGTGGGTGGTACCTACCCAGACGAGCTTGCACAAAGCTCTACCACCAAGTAAATATATATGTACATAACGACATACATGGTTATTTTTAAAGACCCAGCAACCTCGCAGGACTAGATAGCTAACACCATAAGCAACAACTTTTGTTCTACGACTTTTGATAACTTATTAGATTTTATTTTCGTATAAAAATAAGTATTAATTTAATTTCTCGCTTGACCGTTTATGAATGTACGCGCAACGCAAAGATCCACGTGTCGCGTCGTCCTTTTGTGTATTAATGAAATATAGACCTAAAAATGTCACATAGTACTACAAAAATTTGTAAAATCCTTTTTTTTTCATGTATTGAGTTATGTCCGAAGTCGTAGAACAAAAGTTGTTGCTTATGATGGTAGTTTTCTAGTCCTGCGAGGTTGCTGGGTCATTTAAAATACCCCTATATTTAGACATACACACATACACATATACATACATACATAAATAGCGAAAACATTCGGTCTGTGTAAAATGGGCCACCTGGTGGTAAACTGATGGTAACCGATGCTACCACCACCGATAGACATTGGCACTGTAAAAAAATATTATTCATCGCTTACATAGCCCACGCGACACAATACAAGATGACAGATGAACTACCACATCACCATCCCCACCATCTGCATGTTAGTTAACTCTGGACTGCTATATATGAGAAACTTTTCACTTTCCTTACCCGTTTAAAAACATATTTAATACCTATTGCTATCACTTGTGTTCTGAACACTAAGTACGGGTTTGTTTTATAATTTCCATATGATATTAAATATCATAGTTATCTGTGGCACCATTCGATCGTCACGAGTCATTTTCAACAGTACGTTACGCTCGAATACTGAAAATCAATTCACTTTTGTTTCTTCGTTCGACACAATGACAATGAAAGAACTCGTTGAATAGCTGCGACGAATCTAAGTCATTGTTAGAAACTGTATAGCTGTTTTGTTTAAAACTCGGACGGGTCATTTGCTATATTTTATTTAGATAACTAACTTTTACAGCGAACTATTGTGTAAAATGAATATATTATATTTTTGACATAAAAACCTTCAAGAAGAGAGCTTACTCTTTTCTCAAGGGCCGGCAACGCACCTGCAAGTCTTCGGATGTTGCAGATGTCCATGGGCGGTAGTAGTCACTTTCCATCAGATGAGCCTCCTATTCGTTTGCCCCCTCTTACATCTATTTCTATTGAAATTTGCTTTTTAAAATGTTCGTAATTTACAGCTTAAATTAAATTTAAAACTGGTGTGTTCCATTCAACTATTTCGTCTAAAATTTTCACAATTTTCGCGTGCTTGTGAAAATGTAATCTATTTCCTCCATATTTTTTACGTTTAAGTACAATATCAATTAAAAACTTATATTTAAAAAGGTCTCACTAACTAGATAACTTATAGACGAATCAAATTACCTCATCAACTATAAACAATTATGTAACTTGGAGCATTTAACCAAGGTCAGAAGGTCTTACCCAAGGTTCTATAGTTTCATACAGAATGTCGTTTTGAAATAAAAAATAGATTAAGTAATCATTTTGTTTTCGATGTTATTATTACGATTTTGGGAAAACGTTTGTTAAACCGAATTAACCAATTACGTAGCGGCAGGGGCGCCAGTCCCTTGCTGTATGTTCGTCTAGCGATGTTAGCTGCATGCTGTTACATATTTATACAACTTACTCCTCAGTTATCGTCATAAAAACATCGAAAATAAAAATGACGGTTTTGTGTATCCAATATGGCTGTGATGCTATTAATCCAGGTTATGTAATACGATTAAATTATTCAAGCTACGACAAAACGGCAATTTGTAATATAACCAAAATTACGACCGATAGCCAACATACATATCAACTTACTGATTATGCATCGTATATTAACTTAACGCTTAATTTAAAAAATATACAAAATAAAAACATTTCTACCACAAAACAGATTCCAGAGATATGTCCTCATACAAAGTGTAACACCTCTAGCGCACTCATTACAAGAGCCCTTTGTCCGCTGTGGCTCACAAACGCGGTGTTGCGTTACTTTCTTATCGAAGCTCGTTCAGCACACGAGCTAGACCTGCGGAATGTCATCGTGTACTTTTCGAGTTTTAGCGACGAATAGAGTGTATATTGATCGTCGTTCAAGGCAACACTGCAAGGCCGATGTCTATGTAGGTATATAATACAATACCGCTCTTGGTTCCAAACGGTCGTGACTAGGCAAAACTTTAATATAAATTGGCCACTTAAGCTGGAAAAAAATAGGAATAAATATATAATTGGGTTTGATTATAATGTTAAGCCTGCGGTATTAAAAACATTACTTATATAATGCTAAGAATAAATAATGGGCTATATAAAATGTCTGTTATTATATTAATAAATATTTCTACGGCTTAGAAATAAAATTAAGTAGATAAAAGAAATTGACAAAATCTCGTTTAGCGCGCAAAGCGAAAGTTACCATGATGCGATATTCATTTGTAGATACTATGGTCAGATCTGTGGAGTTAAACGGCTCGCCGACTGAAACACCAAGTACAATATTGTCACACGTACAATCGAAATTATTGACGAATTTCTGGCGCGTTCACTTCGCTTCAATAATGGATTGATATTTGATACAGTACCGTCTAGTCTATTTGGATGTGTATATATTGTTTTATATTATAATGAAATAATTAAGTAACAGCATAACAATGTTTCTCAGCCAGAGGAAACTGCGAATTTTTGTAACGACATAATACCTACATGTGACGCCAGTGCAGCACTTGATAACAACATTTTAAAACTTGAAAAAAATCTCGTCTTGTTTTGAAATTGTGACTTTCTGCTCTTCATTTCACGTTTTTATATTGGTGTAACTTTGCATTTATATAATATAACTTTTATATTAAACTAGCTGTGCCCCACGGTTTCACCCGCGTATAATTAATAAAGATATAATGAATAAAAATCAGCCTAGAACCTTCCTCGATAAAAGGACTATACAACACAAAAATATTTTTTTAATTCGAAACAGTAGTTCCTGAGATTAGCCGGATCAAACAAACAAACTCTTTAGCTTTGTATATTAGTATAAATTTAACAAAATATATAATCAAATCTTTATATAATCAAATATTTATTAAACCAATATGGATAAAAAATTACTATCGAAATGATATTCCTTTGTACTAAAAAAATCTTAAGTTATTAAAAGATCTTTTGTTCCAGGGTGACGGTGGCCTGCTCCTTAGAAAGGTGGGTGTCGATGACGAAGGCCTATACGAGTGCGCCGTAGAAAATGAAACTGCATACGTTGATAGAGTAAATCTAACAGTCAGAAGTGAGTATGGTCCGTTGATGTTGTATCTATAATAGCGATTACTTTATTAATATCCATTTCTTTTAGGTTTTCTTTTTAGTGCATATAGTTTTTCCCCCCAGAAAAGTTATGATGTTTCAAAATACAATAAATTTCTCTAAGTTTAATAATTATAATTTTTAGTAATTACTAAATCCAAATTTGGTTTGATAATTATAATTTCTTATCATTATTATTACACAATAAATCCAACTATTTTAATAAAGCACGCTCACTCGTAAAGTTGTTAAAAATGTAATTTTCTAAAAACGTCCTGACAATAATCTTAATAAAAGCGTAAACGTTGTATGTTTAAGATAACTACAACATTATGTCATATCTAAAATATATGATAGGAAATAAAATCATCGTAAAAGCGCTGAAGAGTCTAAAATTCAGGCAATAAATCTAAAGATTAAATAAAGGTCGTTTAACGGGAGCAATCTCGTCCAGATGGTTCTGATCGTATCGTATGTACGACTGAACGTGATGTAGTAACCTTCGTCTAGATGATTCTTCTAATACGATTCTTTATTTTATTAGTGCTGGAGTTTTGTGTATCTTTCTCTGGACACGTACTACATATTCCTCAATTATTCTACTCTAGTTCGAAAGGTAAATCAGTGTAACCTATCAAATCAAATCAAATCAAATATCTTTATTCAATGTTGAAGTGTTACACTTTCTTATTGATTGTCATAAATCTACCACCGGTTCGGAAATAAACCTCAGACCTGAGAAGAACCGGCGAAAGAAACTCAGCGGGATTTTTTTTTTCAGCTCATATTTTACAATATTTATATAATATTATATAATAACAATACAATAATAATATTCTTCTTTATTTGAAACAACCTGGAGGCGATCGTTTCATTCCCAGGGTGTGCAATCATCTAAAAAGTCATTGATTGTATAATATCCTTTAGCACACAAGCGATCCTTAACACTCCTTTTAAATTTCGCAATTGAATATTTTTGAACGCTTTCTGGGATCCTGTTGTAAAAGCGTATACATTGTCCCATAAAATACTTACTAACCCTGTGTAATCTAGTAACAGTGGTTGTAAGTTTGAACTTGTTCCTGGTGTTAACAGTATGTACGTCACAATTTCTGGGAAAATCTTTTATGTTTTTGCGTACATACATAACATTATCAAATATATATTGAGAAGCGACAGTCATTATTTTAATTTCTTTATGGTTGACAATGCTTTTACACTCTTGCACTTCGGAAATGACGTAAATTCATATGTCCTTGACTGTTAGCAGTCGTGTCGTCTAATCGAATTATGGAGTGGAATAGAGAATGCATTTGTTTTGTGCACATAGTACTGACACTATGTTTAGTCTCGCGTAGAATGAGTATCCCATGAAAGAATGCCGTGGTCGACATCCGACAGGAGAAAATATCTATCATCAATTATATCCTTTAGAAATGTATTTGCTACTATTAGGTACTCAACTATCCGAGTATTTCACTGCAAACAGCATAAAGATATGACGTGGTAAATTTTCGCGCCGTTTGTTCACTTCAGCGTTTTCTACTGCTGGTATTAGACAGTCAATGTGTCAAACCATGAAAAGGCTTATAAATCGAAGGACCTGTCGGTGTTCTCAGTCAGTTTATTAAATCTTGAATCATTTTAACGACTTATTCCAAAGAGCGTGATAAGAAATACGGGGAAAATTAATGTTATTCATCACGAAATTGCATAAGTAAACAACTAATTTATTCTTAAGATATTTCTTTTCATTGTTTATTTTTTTAATAAAAATATTATAATAACAAACTAAATAAATAACACGTTGAATAAATATGATTTAAGAATATCAAATGTGATGATGTTGTGGCCAAACTAATTATATGACCGGGCAGTACTCGTAAGGTAAGTCTAAGCCGACACTCACTTTATATCAAAAGTTGTAAAAACAAATATTGGAACATTCATTGAGTTTTTTTTTTAATTGTATAGGAAGGCGGACGAGCATATGGGCCACCTGATGGTAAGTGGTCACCAACGCCCATAGACAATGGCATTGTAAGAAATGTTAACAATCGCTTACATCGCCAATGCGCCACCAACCTTGGGAACTAAGATTTTATGTCCCTTGTGCCTGTATTACACTTGCTCACTCACCCTTCAAACCGGAACACAGCAATACAAAGTACTACTGTTTTGCGGCAGAATATCTGATGAGTGGGTGGTACCTACCCAGACGAGCTTGCATAAAGCTCTACCACCAAGTAAATCAAGTAAAGAGTTATATAAAAAAAAACATAAATATTATTGATTGAGTATATATGTATATATATATATATATATATAAATAGTATGTAATCTGTAATGTAATTGTTATATGAGAATACAATACCACATCCGTACGAATTAATTCTACTTTGTATCAGCGTGTATTATTTATAAATAATTATAATTTTCCTCTAGCTGCCATTTACATAACGACCATTACACGCTTAATAACCCCGCGTGGAAAATCAATTCGTACAAAACAATTTAGTGGTATTCAGCGCGCTACAGTAATCCCATCGTGATACCAGGGACAATCTGTTAAATTGGATCCATTATGGTGACCCCATGATACTCTGTTTAAATGGGACAGTCCTAAGCGGAAGGCTGAACGATAATTATTTATGTGAACTGTCTTTTTGTAAAGTTAGTTTTTATATCACAATTTTGATGAATGAAATCAAAGAGCCCTACGTCATCATGTCACGTCAATAGCTAGTGCCTCAGTAGATTTGGTCCACACAGTTGTTATGCCATATCAGCATATCTTTGTGTTATCATAATAATGTCGATTTAATTTTAAACACAATTAAAACACTTACCAGCTTCCGTAGCGCAATCAAGATATTAGTAACTTTGTTAAATATCTGTGATTATATACGCTATCATGATTAATTAAAAAAAAATTAAACCTTTTCCATTAATATTTAACGTATGTATTAAAAACATAAAATAAACAAAAAAAATCTGTTACATCATTTGGCTCAACTTATCTTTCGATTGTCCATCGCCCATCTATTTGGGGTTGGTACTTTATAAAACTCCAAGAAATATATTTTCTCAGATTTTTACGACCACCCACAGTGGAAATACATTTTCTGATGAGTTGCTTTTCCAACATTTTACGAGCTGTGGAGACACTGAGTGCTTATGCGCTTAGCACAATAATGTTACTTGGTCGACTCTTATGTCACCTACAGGTAGAAAGGGTAGTGCAATATTGTACTATCCCATTTGGCACAATTAAAGCAATTACCCTAAAAAATGTTCCGATTCTAGGCAGATGCTAATTATCTTCCTATATGCGGATTTGAAGCTCATTCACAGAGAGATTAAAATTATTATTTTACTAGAAATTATGAATCCATCGTCACTCTAATTTGTATATTGTACCTGAAGACGCGTCACACGACTCACAAGGCCGACTAATGACTGTCATTATTGTCCACTCGTTGCATCCTCGGTGCTGTACTATGTATTTACCTAAACGACATATATTTCAAAAGGTACATGATTTATATCTCTATATACATGACCTGGACTTATTGTTCTATGTAGGTTTTACGCGCCGTCTAAACGGTTGATTATACAGGAGACAATCGTTTGAGCTAATTTAGAACTTATTTCGTTAGACAATTCAGATAGAACGCATTCATTTAATTTAGTTCTCTTAAATATACAATATTAACTCAGACATACATATACCTAAGCTTGTATTAATCAAATTCCGATAGTTTGATCGTTGCTTACACACACACACACACTCACACACACATATACGCACAAAAAACAATAATAAGGTCCTCCAGATCGATTTCGGCCACGGCGGCCAATCTCAAGAGAGATTAGCCAACTACGCAGGAGATATTATAATGCACAAGTGTGTGCGCAAACACAGGTGCACTCTCTTTTCCTTCCGACCTCCTTTTTCCGACACGACCGGAAAGAGTTTCCGGTCACGGGAGTGTACACACTTCCAGACTCCGGGCTGCTACTGAAAATTTTCTGACGGAAAACCCCAATAACTATTTGGCCCGACCTGGGAATTGAACCCAGGACCATCGAGTCTGCGTCCTTATATCAAGTCACTAGACCAACGAGGCAGTCTACAAAAACAATAACCTTAATGTGGTGTAACGCAAAAAATAAATACCTACCGTTTAAAAATAAACCGTAACTTCAGGCTGGCAACCCTAAAACTGATTTACACTGGCCGACGTAGTTATATATATATTTATTGTAGAATTTGTAATCGAATTTCGAGTATGTCGGTACAATCAGGGGAGTGCTAAATTTGACCAAATTATCGTTTAATTATCATTACGGTTAAATTATCGAATTAAAGGCGGTTACAGTTAGTTTCTAAAATGTCGATATTTAATAAAAACGTCTAGAGTCTAGACAGTAACTACGTTCGACTGTTTGCACGTACGAACTTAGCATTCGGTCTACGACAAAGACTGTTTGACCGAATCTTATGTATAGAAATTCATGTTGGATTATTTGTTTGCCAAGCCGAGATGGCCTAGTGGCTAGAACGCGTGACTCTTTACCGATGATCGTGAATTCAAACCCGGGCAGACACCACTGAATTTTCAAGTACTTAGTTTGTGTTTATAATTCAACTCGTGCTTGACGGTAAAGGAAAACATCGTGAGGAAACCTGCATGTGTCAGATTTCACTCAAATTCTGCCACATGTGTATTCCACCAACCCGCATTGGAGCAGCGTGGTAGAATAAGCTCTAAGCCTTCTCCTCAAAAAAGGAGAAGAGGCCTTAGCTCAGCAGTGGGACATTCACAGGCTGTTACTTACTTTTCTTTACTATTTGTTTAAGGGTTAATAGACTGCAACACCGTTTGACAGATAAACGTGAAAAGTGACAGACATTGTATATATAATATGTATTTTTTATGAAAAAATCTTTCCATTTTGTTGGAACTCGCCGCTAGATGGCGTTTTAGCAAATCAACTACTACTTAAACTGATCGCCTTGAAAATTGCTATATTATACCTTATATACACAGGCACGACAGCATATGCGATGATTTTTTTCAATTTTGGTAAGCACTGGTGCTAAATTTTAACCATTACTTACATCGCCAATGCGCCACCTCGGAAAATAAATTACGTCCCTTGTGCCGGGAAAATAAACTGGCTCACGTACCCTTCAAACCGGAACAACACTAAGTAGTGCTGTTTAGCGGTAGAATAAATGGTACGCTATACAAAAATTGCGAGATATTTTTGCTTATCAGCTGTGAGCTTTGCTTAAACTGTTACTACTGCTACTTCCCCAAAACCTATACGGTTTACAACTACAACCATTTTTATTTATAACATTTGTAACATTTCAAATTACTATTATATTGTCGTTATATAATAAACAGAAAAACTATAATAACTTCGAATAACAGTACTTGCGTAGCCAATTGTCAATAAAAAATAATTATGACCATAATAATATAATGATAATTATGATATATCTGAATATTAGTTTACTTGGAGCCATACAACTACGAAAAATATGAAAAGAATAACCTTGCTTACGATTGTATTTGAAAAGCTTAGGTATGAACTATGATAATCCACCTACCTCATTGGCAGCGGCGTTAGGACAAACCTAACAAGATATTTTTTGGTACAGAAGAGCTGAAATTTTAACTAAAAAACTATAAATCTGCAATGTATTTCTCAAGTTGTTATAATGAAATCGCACTAAATAAGGCAATTATGGAAAAACTTTGACGTACTCGGAACATTCCTCCGTGACATCCGTTTTCTTCTAAGAAACAAGTGCTCAGCCTACCTTAACGACATGCTTGACGTTTAAACGTGTTCTATATTTAGACAGCGTTGAAATTTCTAACAATGTTTGATACTTGGTGGTAGAGCTTTGTGCAAGCTCGTCTGGGTCGGTACCACCCACTCATCAGATATTCTACCGCAAAACAGCAGTACTTGCTATTGTTGTGTTCCGGTTTGAAGGGTGAGTGAGCCAGTGTAATTACAGGCACAAGGGACATAACATCTTAGTTCCCAAGGTTGGTGGCGCATTGGCAATGTAAGCGATGGTTAACATCTCTTACAATGCCAATGTCTATGGGCATTGGTGACCACTTACCATCAGGTGGCCCACATGCTCGTCCGCCTTCCTTTGCAATAAAAAAAAAAAAGATAAATGTTATGCGATTAAAGTATGACATAAATATTATTTTCCATTTCATACAGCTTCGCCGTTATATTTCTCGCCAGCGCCCGACCCGACTTTGTCGGCTTGAACATTTATCTTTTTTACTCTGATATACTTTTATAGGTTCAAAATTAATACCTTGTGTTACATTATTGCATGTAGGGAACTCCAATTTTATTTTTAAAATGAAATATAGCCTATATTACTATTTGATGAATGTAGTTTTTATTGATGAAAGAAATCTTATAATCGGTTCAGGAGATATTGAGTTTATCCATTACATGTCCGGCTGCGAGAATGCATTTCTGCAATAGTGATCGAATGGACATTGATACTTGGAAATATGCGATAATCATATTATCATCGTTTATTTGTCCTACTAACAAGTAATGTTATTAAATAATATCGTTCGTATTTATAAACGTTGTTAGCGGGTGATTTCTGCAATGCTATCTTTTTCTTACGAAGGCCAAATCAATAAGAACAGAAAGAGCGAAAAGCTTAACAGGCGCTAAGCAACGGTTATAAGTAACACTGTAAATCATTATGTCAACTTACAATATATATGGAATGTGTATATATAAGCAGTTGGTCAGGCTACAGAACACTCGTCGGAGCGTCACGGTAGCATGCGCAAGCGATCCCGTGGCGCTCCCCTTAAGACGGGAAGGGTACCGTGGTGGTTTTAGTCGGTAGGAGTCCGACACAACCCTCCATTCTACATCACATATGGAGGGTATCCATGATGGATATCCCCACGATAAAAAAAAATAAAAAAAAAAGGCTACAGAACACTCACGGTTGAATGCGCAAGCGATCCCGTGGCGCTCCCCTTAAGACTGGAAGGGTAACAAGGTTGATTTTAGTGGGTAGGACGGGCAGCCGAGTAGGAGTCCCCGTGAGTCCCACATACCCCTTCCGGTCTCTCGACCGGGTGGCATGAGTACATGCATTTCCCCTCGTTAAAAAAAAGAGGCTACAGAACACAATTACTCCTAGCACTCAGCGGTCGGACTTTAGCTGTTGATTACGACATCGCCACTTTCAATTAGCTTTCCTCTATTCTACTTTTAGTTAGAATATTGTTCTCAACTTTCCCAATTGTTAAAATACAAATACGATAGGTTTAAAATATATAATTCATAAGAGCAGACACAGTCTCAGAAAACGAAAATTTACTATATATATTATTATAACGAAAGCAAACGCATACATTAATTTATAGGTTTTGAAACGACTTGCTCTAGATATATATGCTTATTATAGCAATATATGCCCTTTGTGGATGTGTCTTTATGTCGTAACTCGGGTTTTTAACAGCTGCTACGGCTAAAATGCGTCTACCAGCTTACGTAATGTCTACGTTGTGTAAATCCTTCATCATAATCGACTCTCTGTTTAGACGTCGTTGTATAAAAATATATGTTTTCAAAATGACACAATTTCTATATTATGAATGAGCGATAATTTTCATTGCTATTATTTTATTACATGTGACGAACGCTAAAACGTGGTGTAAAATTCTAGGTGCTTCTAAACGTAACACGAATATAATATGTATACAAAATATAGAAATAATATAATAAGTATAAGTACATTCGTGTTATGCTAAGTTTACCGATTGTAATCCCAGATATATTTCTAATTATTTACTAATTATTTCATTATTATTGATCTATACAATTAAATAAAATTGAAGTGTCTGTATTTCAAAATAACTGCCTCTTTCTAAGTTAATGTAGCTTTATTTTAGCCTATCCCTGCTAACTAACGAATTAAATATTTTTTATGTAAATTAAATAGGAATTATAAATATTAAAATGACAGAACCAAAACATTATTTACAAAGAATAAATTCTGAATATGAACAAATCTTCAAAGAAACATTATCGTGTTAAGAAGTTATCGTTGTTGTAGAAGATTTTTCTTAAAAACGTCTACATATATTTTTGTACTGCCCGCAATCATCATTAGTGATATTATACTAAATAAAGATAGTATCTAAGCTTAAATTTTTAAGTTACCCTGACCGAGTTTATCTTTAATATCACGAAAACCTTTCAGTTAAGTTGAATAGCAATTCCCTCGTTTTGCGGTTAGAATTCGAACTAAGCACTTCAAACTGAAATTGTAGAACGTTCGACATTTCAAAGCTTAAAGCTCTCAAAATCGTCCGGTAATCACTTATCGTTGATTGAAAGCTTAAGAATTCAACTCGCCCAATATGAAAAATGAAAATGAAAGTTTAATTGTCTGAACATATTCTAACCGGCTACAGACAATCTTAATGATTTATGATAGTTTTAATTTAGATATTATAAAAAGCACAATTCAAAAGCGAAGCTCGAACAAGTGTTTAAATATATAAATATATGCTCGCCCGCTTACCTATATGATTTAAAAAAAAAAAATTATGTTTAATTTGTCTTTATAAAGCTCAGCGGTACAGGAAAAATGCTTCAGGAAAGGCTATATTTCACATTTAAATCTACCACCTGTGTAACCTTAACCTTCTCAAACAGACAGGAGGCCTTACCCAGCAGTAGAACGTTATCGAGACATTGACACTCGTTTCTTAATATTTCTTACATTTCTTTTATTTCTCATTCTAACAGATCTATTGTCCATTGTTAATTATACATATGTATAAAGTTGTAAGTTATGTATGTATGTCTACTGTACATGTAGCATTCTAGTGAGATAGGTTATACGACATCAATTACATCGGTGCCGTTGCATCTGCTGGTAATTGAACCAACTGCACGTCCAGTTGCCATCTGGTTTTATCCGAGTTTAACTCACATTTATTAGTGTGCGATCCTTTTTTTGTAAATGATATATCAATTGGACGGAATCATCGACTCGCTTTAATAATACAATCTGTTACAATAAAACTGTTTTGAGTGAATTTATAAAACCCAACAAACAGCTGTATCTATTAATTTGACTGTTTCTTTGGAGAATGTTTATCATCTTCCAATGATGGCAAATTACCTTAGTATTTAGTCGTAGTGCTGTGTACAAGCCCATCTAGATCGGCAGTGTTTTAAGCGCTTAAAATGAGAGTGGACCAGTACAATAACAGACACAACCCAAGACAGTCAAAAGGTTCGTATTATATTAAGCCTTCCCACACATGACAACCATGGGGATATCCACCCACCGCATCAGTCTTCCAACGGTGCATGTCCGACTATATCGCTCCTAAGATTTGAAGGCATTTTATTATTCTAAAAGGACATAATTCGCACCGCACACCTTTGAAGTAGCCGACTCGCGTTGAATCCGACACATCGCTACGGACTTGTCTGTAATTTTACAGATCTTCTTATGATGCGGAGGTGTTGGCTGGTGCGCATCCATCCATAAATCCATGTTTAGAAGGCATGGAAACAGTGTGAGAAATGATTTTCGCACCCTCATGGATCCGTAGGGCGTAGCGACTACTCTACGGGAGCGTAGCGTGCCGATTTAGTCTCTCTCAGTAAATGGGTTATCTAACTGATACAATTACTGTTTTTTTTTATTGAGACTACCGCATCGTACCGGTAGATTACCGCGTTCTTATTAACTAACTGTTACTATTTATAATATAAACGTACATAACTTATGTTTTTTATTAATTCTAGCAGTTTGCTTGAGGTCTTCTCTTTGGATCGATATCGTCAAAAAAAATTGTAAGTCAGAAAAAAACGAAATATAAAACGTGAAAATGAACGTAACATTGAAAATTCCCTGAAGTTTACCCGAAAAAGTAATTTATAGTTAATCCAGGGCTGAGTAATTAGGACGGGGTTTGTAATGTAAATATACAATGTTCCACGCAATAACAAAATACTTTGTTAAACGAAACTGTGACGGCAAAGGTTTTTTTTTCGAATTAAAGCGTTCGTTTTCAACTCTAATGTTCGCGAGTGTGACGTGTATGTACATTTATTTTTATGACTGTATGAAGGTGTTTTTTTAAATTTCGTTTTCACGTATGCATGATGGGTTAAAATATGAGACTTTTGAAATTGCGGTCAACATTATTCGGTGGTAGAGCTTTGTGCAAGCTCGTCTGGGTAAGTACCACCCACTCATCAGATATTCTACCGCAAAACAGCAGTACTTTGTATTGTTGTGTTCTGGTTTGAAGGGTGAGTGAGCCAGTGTAGTTACAGGGACAAGGGACATAATATCTTAGTTCCCAAGGTTCGTGGCCCATTGGCGATGTAAGTGATGGTTAACATTTGTAACAATGCCATTGTCTATGGTCGTTGCTGACCACTTACCATCGGGTGGTCCCTATGCACGTCCGCCTACCTTTACAATAAAAAAAAAACTACACGTTCGTTAAATTTTTCCTTCCGCTTAATTCGAATGATAAAGAATTTCGTAGTTTTAACAACATATTTGTAAAATAATATCGCGTTCGAAAAAGAAAACGTACTATTTATACATGTGTATATACATAAATCCGTAATCATTTACTCCAATCCGAAGAAATGGGCAATACCGTTCGTCTCGGAGTTAATATAGACGTCTTGTCGTCAACCCCCAGGCAATCATGGAACCCCTTAGGATCACGATTTGTCGCATGACGAGCAAGATAAATGAGACACTAAATCTGTGAAAAAAAGGTTCTATCTATGGCAATTTTATCTGTAGATAATGTTTTTGCACGTATGGCATAGTATTCGAACAGTTTTTATTTAATAACTAGCTGATACCCGCGACTTTGTCCGCATTGCTTGATATATGTATTAACAAAGTTTTCTTATGTACGAAGGAAAAAACATCAAAAAGATCGCAAGCAAAAATATACTTTGTTTAAACATATATCACTGAACACGCAGTGCATATACAAATCGTTGATTCTTGAAACTTTAATAACGCTTTATTAAATGAAGATATCGCAATAATTTTTTTTTTGATAAGGGCCAAGTGCCTTAGAAATAAAATTTAGAAAATTTCATCAATTTAATCATTGAAATCTATCCAGTAGTTTTTCCGTGATGTGCCAGATACAGTTAGCCAGCTTTTATATATGTTTACTTCTCTAAAGCACAATTCCATGTTAAATCTAACAGACTATTCTATATATCCTTTCAAAGCGCTTGTATTAATACTAGCCGATCTTGATAAATTTGTATAATAGTAAATATTGTTTAAAATTTTATTTTTTATTTACATTAAAACCTTAAATAAAAATTAAAAATAATTACTATATAAGTCGTGACCGTGTGGAATGGTGGTAAGAATGCTAGCAGCATTTCCCCTTTGAATCGCAATTCCGATTCTCTGGGCGAAAAATGAACCAGCCCTCCTGTCACCAGTGGAGGCAATAAGGCGGGGTGTAATATTTTGGATGATTTTTTTGGCACTATTACTCCAAGGTCCAAGCGTTACAACTGCAAACGGAATAAAAATATAATTTGGAATAAGAGACGAATATTTTTTACGTTTGTTCGTTTCAGCTTTCTCCGCGGCAGCTCAGGCTTTTAAAAATAATATGATTCTTACTTTAATATTGCTCTTATTTATAGTTTATGTCTTAACTATGTATAATCATAATATTTTATACAATTTAATCATATTAATTTTAGGTAGTAACGAACATTTCTATTCAATAAAACCACATTAATACCACCTATATGTATTCGTGACGCAACACAATGAGTCCATTTTCCCATTCAAATGATAATGCAGAGCACATGTCCATTGGGCTAATTGTGTTTTGTATGAGATTGCCACTTTTGTATGAGTACTTCTGTTACCGGTTTTATTTTTACTTAAACATGTTATATAAAATTGAGTTATGCATTCGTCGTTTTTACCTACAAATCAGTGTCAATAGATTTGCTTTGTCAATACACAAAAGTATCTTCAGATAAATAGAAGACTCACCTTATGGAAAAGTTACTACCACCGCCCATGTACACCTGCAACACTGCAACTATAAAATTAAATAGTGCAGTTTACTCTATTCTAAGCCATAACATAATATACCCCTGATAGTATATTATGAGTTGCGATTTGTTAATTAATATCGACACGCGTCTCCTGACCATTTTTATATAGCGCCTTGAAGAAGTAAAAGCAAAAGCGAGTGAAGCAAATCTTCTTAAAAATCTATCGGCGTCTTTGTTCGCATGAAAGTCGTAGTAGGTAACTTCTAATTCAATCAGAATAACAAAGTAGACCTCGTCCATCTTAAAATCCCTTGTCTACGATAAGACTTTATAAATATTTATTAATAAGGGTGAAGTATTTTACTTTATGTCCAGTTCCTTAAAAGCGTATTTAGTGAATAATTGATTTGGTGGTAGCTTTATGCAAGCTCGTCTAGGTAGGTACCACCCACTCATCAGATATTCTACCGCAAAACAACAGTACTTTGTATTGTTGTGTTCCGGTTTGAAGGGTGAGTGAGCCAGCTTGATCAATAAGCTGTTGGTATATTATTGTTCCGTGAATAAAAGGTTCTTAGCGTTACTTACTAACTTACGTACTTCAAAAAAGACAATGTTTTTGCACCATCACAATTTGTCACTATTATCATACGCCCCGACGACCTGAACGATGGAATTGAATGCTTACATCACATTCGATTCTAGAAGCTTCGAAATTGAACGTTTTAATAAAATTCTAAATTAAGATACTTTAATTAACGTTCGCGGAAGGAAGGTTCGGTCATAAGCCCATTTTGTAAATTAACAAAGAACCAAAAACATCACGAATTTAATAAAGTGCGAGCTACCCTCGCATTAATTTTTCATTATTTTCTTATTTACCAAAATATATAAAGAATTTAATTATACTTATATTTATCCACAGCGGAACCTCCGCCCCTAGTCAACGTGACGGTGCACGCTTCTACCATCCTCGCTATAATATTGTGGAACGTGGCAGGTGACGGTGGTCACCCCATCATGGATTTTACCGCTCAGTACCGGTCGGCAGCGCCCGTCAACGATAGCCTAGAACCATGGCGGCCTATCAGCCCTAACCACATCAGTCCAAACTCGGTAATGAAACTAATTGTATTTATATAGAACATAACCTTTCTCGATAAAAGGACTATACAACACAAAAATAATTTTTAAATTCGAACCAGTGCTTCCTGAGATTAGCCGGATCAAGCAAACAAACTCTTCAGCTTTATATATTAGTATAGATAAGGTATCACTTCAAAGTGAGGATTAGGATTATATAAAATCATTTGAAGAATGTCGAAGTGGTATGCAGTGAATTAATATATATACGTACATATCTACGAGTACACATACGTCGGACGTCGCCAAGTAACTCAGTGAAAACTCTTAAACTTAAATTTACTAGCTGGCTTCAATTTGTTTTGAAGTAAAATTTGTAAAAAGACATTTTTCCATTTTATCTCTTATTAGTTTATTTCCCCTTGCTACGTAGTTGTAAATATCCCATTTTAATTAGTAATGTTGATTCGAAAAAATATCTGTGGGTTATTTCTAGTAACCTTTTATCTTAAAATAAATAATCTAAAACTATGAGAACCGTGACTGTTAATATTATTTAAAAAAGTTTTTTCTACATTAAAGCATACTCAAACAAATTTTGATGCGACCTTTAGGATAATAAACCAAAATTACGACGTATATATATAAAATCTAATTTAACAAAAAATGTACATTCCAGAGACAAATCGACGTCTACCATTTGGAGCCAAATGCGTCGTATTGGTTCCGAGTGTGGGCTAACAATGTTTTGGGTCCCGGACCCCCCGTGGAGGTGCTCGCCACCACACTTTATAGCGACCAGGAAGCAGGTTTGTATTCTATATTAAGTACAGACACAAGCGACAACATCCTAGCTCTCAAATTTGGTGGCGTATTGGTGATATAAGCGATGGTTAACATTTCTTACAAAAAGTAACAGCCTGTGAATGTCCCACTGCTGGGCTAAGGCCTCTTCTCCTCTTTGTGAGGAGAAGGTTTTGGAGCTTATTCCACCACGCTGCTCCAATGCGGGTTGGTGGAATACACATGTGACAGAATTTCAATGAAATTTGACACATGCAGGTTTCCTCACGATGTTTTTCTTCACCGTCAAGCACGAAATGAATTATAATCACAAATTAAGCACATGAAATTCAGCGGTGCTTGCCCGGGTTTGAACCCACGATCATCGGTTAATTCACGATTCACGCGTTCTTACCACTGGGCCATCTCGGCTTTTCTTACATGTCTATAGGCGTAGGTGATCACTTACAATCGTCCCATTACCATTACTTACCTATATTGCGACCGCATTCACAATAAAAAACTATACAATCACTTCGCCCATTGGTTTATTTGCTTTGTTATATATAAAATGTAATGTATTGCGTAATTCGGATCAAATGCTTCACGCCTAGTGATGACCGAAGCCCACTAAGTTACGTGATAATGCGCTTAGATTCGCAATCCATTTGATTCTTTAAACATATCGACTACAAAGAATCAATTTGTATTACAACACCATTACTATTTAAAAAAAATATGAATTGGGTTTTTTATAGGCGAACCATATGGGTCACCTGATGGTAAGTGGTAAGGATAGACATTGACATTGTAAGAGATGTTACCACCACTTACATCTTATGTCCCTTGTGCCTGTAATTATACTGTCTCACACACCCTTCAAACCGGATCACAAAAATAACAAGTACTGCTGTTTTGCAGTAGAATATCTGATGGGTGTGTAGTACCTTCCTAGACGAATAAATAATATCTTAAATGCGTATTATATACTTAGATATATAACATGCATTACATATTTTATATAGATATCAACGGACATTCACATAATGAAAATCGTATTTGATGCATTTTATAATTTTATCTTTCCATATAGCAACACTGTATATAATTGACTATCGGCCGAATACTGAAAAGTCACTTAAATATTAAATGCAACTCAATTATTTGAGACTAACGGAGTCTCATTTAAAATTTCGCAGACTATTTTAGGAGCTTATCAATGTTAAGTAGCATTTAACTTTGAGGGACGTGTTAGTATTCGGTCGTAACTAGTTTAATTTAAAAACAAAAAAAGAAACATTTTGATTTTTGATGATTTGATTTTAAAAAATTTTGGACCTTACATTATCCACAGAGCTATATAAGCACTTCCTCGAGGGGGCGGAAACGTTCGACACGCGCACGTGGGTGGCCGCGGTGTGCGTGGTGATGGGGACACTCGCCGTGCTCGCGGCGGGCACGTGCGCCGTGCTCTGCCGGGAATGGCGCCGCTCAGGTGAGCAGAATCCCTAGCCCACGACTTCCAGGCCTATGTTGCCCCGGCTGTACTTCCTCTTCCATTGAGCCGGGTGTGGATCGCATAGACTGGAATTGAAAGGAGTTAAGATCTTCGTAATATTTTCTTAGTTTCGTTTAGATCAATTAGCGTTTAAGCATGTGCTTCGACCGCAACGCACTGACATGTGTCGAGCTGGCTGTGAAACTGTCAAAACTAATTATCAAAGAATACAAAGTTATCAATTACCATTTCCATTGAGCCCAACGATAATTGTCTCTTTTAACTATGATGTCGATTTAATCTGTAGGCTAATTGTCATTAGACACCAATCGCGTGCAAACATTGTATTTAGTAGTAATAGAATATTTCATCTTCGATCCGATCATTCGTTTACAGCTAGAAATATTATAATTATATTTAATTGCGATTGGTAAGATGTAAACAATTAGCCTACTGTTACGACATTTTATTGTTGATTTGGTTTTGGGTAGTTTAATTAATTTGTCTTTAAATCAAACCAAAAACTGTTTGTCAACTTGATTGATTGATTTTATGTGTTTATTTACATAAAATCAATATATAGTTTATACTTATTTTTATTTATTTTTTAAATACATGCTTTACGCCAATAAATAAAAATGGCTCATTTATATAAAAAACAATTTGACACTGCTAAAAATTATTAATTTAAATAGGAATATTGTGAACTCTATTTCTATTTAAATTAAGCTCACAAAAGCGTAATGAAAAAATAATATTAAATATAACGTAAAAAATTAAAAACACTTCAAACTAGGTGCCTCCTTTTCTACAATGTATATAATCTTTTGATCTATAGTAATAACACATAACATGATACAATAAAATATGTTCGCAATAAATAATGTGATAAATAAAGATATTCTGATAATAGTCTTACTGCTCGACCACTATACAAAAACTTTATTACCTTCAATAAATATTAGTATAGATAGATAAAAAAGCGAATATAGTTGCCTTATAGCAATAAATATTAAATGCTGTCAAGCTAATAAATTTTCAGCATAAATTATGACCCATTGATTCACACGATTCTATAAATTAATTATTTATTATAATAAGTATAAAACAATTGAAAAAAATGTATAGTTTAGTAAATAACTTTCAATCAATTCTTTCAAGTGCCAATTATTTACAAAATTTTAATAATATTATTCATGTAGTGATGGTTAGATTAGTATTTTTATAAAAGTAAATAAAATAGTACAAAAAAATGTTTAAATAAAAATCTGCAATGCTAATAATTATAAAGGTGCTAATGCTATATTTTTAACATTAAATAAATTTAAATGTAATAATACCAAAAAGCAATAATAATTGTAAATAAACACTAGGCATGAAGTAGTAAAGCTTTCACAAGTACGATTTAATTAAAATTCTATAAGAGATGATCCTGTGAGGGTCAATTGAAAAAAAAATAGAGTTTTCTTCATTATCTGTTCTTTTAAAAAGTATGTAAAAAAACCAAGAAGTTTCAATACACTATATAATAATAATATTCTGAATACTTTGCCTTGATCTTTTACAAAATCTCCGTTAAATCTATATAACATATTATGAAAATTCATTTATTTTTCGTTCATTTCTTTTGGTATAATTTTCATTAATTTGATTATATTTGTATAATTATATAAAATATAGACGTTGGCATGTATTTGCTTGTAATAATTATAAATCCTAAAGTTTGTAAATTTTATTATTTTCAAAAGTAATAATTCTAATGATAACTTTTATGGACCAATACAATTATGATAAAGATTAAAGTCAATTATACACTTGGATTGGATGATTTCGATACTACAAAAGATATATCTTGTTCATAGTCCCAGTACAAAAGGTAGTGCGTAAAGAGCTTGGCGTAAAACCGGCTCTTGGGTAGAATAAGAAAAATGATATTTCATACAAACAGTTTATTATGGCGCCCAAACGTATTAAAGAAAAGGCAAAGGTCGCTCTTATAGAGCCCAAAATGTAATTTAATTTATTTCATATTTCTATTTAACTTCACGTGCTAGTATAAAATATAAATCAAAATTTGAAATTGAGTTTTAAATTAAAATTACACGTACAAATTATATTGTATCTGCAATACCCGTATTTTGGTCCCAGATTTTCTTAGGCTCTTAGATTTTTAATCAATAAGTCTTAGGATTTTTAAGTTACAAACTTAATGCCTGAAAGGTGATAGTGCAAAGTAATAATTCGCTTTTTTCTTATTTATTAATAATCAATACTAGGTATTAAGAATTTGCAATAATTCCATAATATTTCATTAAATGTAATAATCTATTTTGTGCTTAGTAAGGAATACGTATATAAGAGCAAGTACCTATAAGATAGTTTAATAATTTTTTTTAGTAAGTATACGAAAATTTCTTGCCAAAATGCATGTTTATTATAATTCTTTTAGATAACGTTTATATTTTTAAATATTTGAACTAGGAGCATATATTTAGGTTTTTTTTTCAGCTAAACATTCCAAATTTAAACGAATGCTAGGGTATCAATAAATAATTACAACATTTAGCTATTTAACTTGTTCGTAAAAATTAAAACAAAATTATCATATCGCCTTTTTACATATTTTTCGATTCTTTAGATTTTTTTAAAAAATATTTAAAATTAAAAAAAAATGCTTTTGGCGTACTCATTCTTATGACTTCAGGACCACTCAAATTCTTGGACCACACACGATATTAAAACTTACTACTTGAGCACGCTAAAATATATATTATATAGGACTACCAAAGAGTTACAACAAATAATTATTAAGTACGCATAAACTAATATAATATGTAAAATTAAGCTTTCTATGCAATATATATTTAAAATTTAGTATAATTAGAATTAGATATAATATCTACTATTTTATAGGATAATACTTATATAACAAGGTGTGTGTAATTAAATGAGACAGAATAATGTGATTTATTTCTTAAATATATATTTCATATTTTATAATAATAATAATATAATGAAATTTATTTTATAATAAAATTTGTATAACACATATTTTTATATAATTCTGGTTTAGTTTTAACCGTGATCATTTCTTGCATTCTCATCTGATGTGGTCGCGAACCGATAATTCTGTAAGAACCTACGAGTATATTGATTTCACCGCAGATCACGATTGTAAAAATGTCAGAAAGTGATATGCGGTATTGACTATTGACTGTAATACAGTGTCGTAGATATGCCAATGCAACCAATGCGGACGCAAGGGACCGCTAAGGTTCTTTTATTCGATAAGGAACCGCAAGAAAATAATGTGTCCCATATGTAATTTAATTTTTAAAGGACTACGAGGAATATAATTGTAAATCGTTAATGGAAACAAAGTCACTATCATCATATACATATATAATAGCTAAGAACAATACTCTATAAACCATGATGTGACAAGTACAAGTTAAAATGAAATAAAACGGAAAGCTTCATCACTCACACATACATTATTAATAATTATTTCTTTAACTTGCTTGGCATAATAGTACTAAAAGTATGAATTTCATATTGGGAAATGATCCAACTAGTATACCGAGTCACTGCCTCGCGTCAACTTTTATTCGTTTCGAGGTTTTGAAGTATTTAACGCGGACGTAGTCAATGCTTTCGAACTGTTTCAATTATGATCAAATTAAAGATGAAATTCATACACGGAAAAGATTTATTGCGCCACATAATAGAAAAGATATTAGTAAAAATAATACATAAGAATTATTTTATTTTGAATATTGGATTTTAAAACATATGTAATTGAAACTCCCTCTCGTATTCTTGGATGCTTATAGTAAAATAACATATAACTTTACGAAAATTTATTGTCCTATTATTTCCTGGGCCACACGTTACAACTCATTGTCAAGTGGGAGTGAGTTTCATACTTTTCAATTTGACCGCATGTTGCATATCTTCCGAAGGTGATATTGATGCCGTATGTATTCATTTTATTCATTCGAAATTTTTCTTCTTCCCTCTCTATCGCACTCGCTTGGAACGCACGCTTGGACTGCGGGACTGCACACTAACAAACAAACACATATACACATGGCGACGGTACGTATTAATCCGACTAAATTTTTACCCATATTTTACTCCATAAACAATTTTACGCATTTTGCTTTCATTATTGAAATGATTACTGAAATAATAGATTACTCCGAGGAGCAGGATGTTATAGAATTAGTGCCTAATATAATTTTGAATCCGGGATTTATGGAATCCGATCCCGTACGGCCGCGGGAGTCGTACGCAGCTTCGATCATCAAGTCGACGGAGTGTCCAGGGCCTGGGAAGCCGAGGCGTGTCTGATTCTCGTCTATACTCAACCTTAGAATATTCTATCTCACTGATTCGGGGCTGTTGTCATGATTGTAAATGATTAAATATTGAGTAATGATGGTGCGAGGCTCGGGTGGAGTCGGAGGGTGGCATACTTAACGGTAGACTTGGAAATATTGCCTTTGTGCTCGAATCGACTCAATTATTTATTACCGATTAGATATAGCTTGATGTTTGACGTGATCAACAAGGGCTTAACTGAAATAAAATTCCGAAATACTAATGCGACAAATATACTAAAACCAATGATAGTAATTAATGAGAGAATGGTCGATCCTACCTATCATATGTCCGAGTACGGCGACGAACACAACTGATCCCAAGGGTAACGATGGACATATCAAATGCAACGTAAAGATTATTTTGTAATATTGAATTGGAGCGATAGAATATTCTATAGTTTGTAAAGTTTAGCTATTACGCTCGCCATTCGGTCGATTTTTAAATGCAATATATCGTTATTTTCAAAATGCGGATAGTGGATTTGTTGTAGATAAAAAGTTATATATCATTTTTTATGGAAACATTAACGAAGTTAGGCAATATCGGCATTTTGAAAAATATGATAAAGATAGCTCTAACTACTGAGAGAGATCACTTTTAGAATATAAGACGTTTGAGTGTCAGGGTTGCCATTGATAAAATGATAATATAGCAGTTTCTGCTCGGTTTAGTTTTACACGTTTCTTTACAAGAACTAACGCTTGCATTTACTTTTGATAAAACTTTTTACACCGTTACGGCGTCTAAGGCTGACACTCGCTTTACCTTTTTTTTATTAATGGCAGACCAGGCACGAGTGTAATTTTGAATAATATTGCTTACCGTTCAAAATGAATTGTTAATGTTGTTAGCTATAATAAAACGTAATTTATTATTTATTTTTGCAATATTGTATATGTATAATATTTTTGTATAAAGATATCAAGTAATTAAGGATTTAAAAGACAACTACATGAGTTATTTTTGTTTGTTATTGTGATTTTATACTGTGATTATTATTTTTTGTTTTTTCATTTTAATCGATTATTATATATGGACGATATCCAAAATTCGCTTAAAATTTTATAAAATAGGTCTACGGAGACTGTTTCACGTATATCATATAAAGCTTAGGTTATATTAGAGAGTAGATATTTAATAGTATAAGCACCTTGGGCTATTTTGACGCACACGAAAGCCCAGTGTATATTAGCCTAAGAAGCACAGCTTGTAAGAGCTTCGCGATATTATCAATTGACAATATGGTAGTGAATAATCGAATGCTGCAAGTAGAAATTAAGACACTTTAAGGCAATGATGCGTAAATATACCGTAGATATAAAAATATTATATTGATTTGTCATTAAAATTATTAACAAGAAAATGTTTATTCAATTTTGAACAGTTCATACTATGGTGTTTCCCAAGGAACAATTTTCGGTCCTATTTTTTTTCATATTTACAACAGTAATAATATAATTGTGTGTGATGATAAGAAACGATTGTACTATTTTGATACGTGTTAGTTTTGTGTATTTTTTGTAAAGGGAATATGAATATTTGTGACAAATGAATATAATGAAAATAAATTGTATTAATTAAGTGTTAGAACAGATGGATTATAATGTTGTTAACGATTTGAAGAGGGGTTTATTTTTATATACGTCGTGTACGCATATCAGGAACGCCTTAGAATATAATATATATGTAAATAATGTACTACCTTCTTCTCCTAAAATCTCGGCGCCATCAGAACGTTATCTATCAAATTTTAAAATAAAAAATATAATGAAATTAAAGAAATATTTTTAATATGTATAAAATTGACCATTTTAAAAGTAAATCAAATAATATTTTTATTTGTTATGTAGACGACTTGTTCTAATGGTGCTTTACTACTTCGTTCTTTCCTTTCTATACTGCTCATTGCCTTCCTGTGTATTCACTACCTTACTATTATCATTGTAGATAGATTTGTGATTGATGCTAATATCTACCGAACGAGACTTGAATTTTGTTCGCGAGGATTCAGTTTTATTGAGATAGGCACTTCGTCTTAATTTTCCAAAATATTCAAAATTCGTATGAAAAATATTATATTGACAAGTATCGCTCCCATGTGTTGTATGTCTAATCGGGTGTCTTTAAAATTTCGGATAAAAATCTGTCACATGCATACCAAGCTGCATTGGGTCATCGTGGTCGATATCCATGGTAATGAACAGCCTTCTAATTTACAGTGGCATCAATCACTTATCAGTATGGTATTCCTATACGTGTTGTGCTTGCTCTCGGATCGAATATAAATAAGTCTGCAATTATCTGTCCGTCTCGTGTGATTTATATCGTGCTATGTCAATTATGTGTAATGTATGTGTTTGTATTTCACCTTGTGTGTGTGTGTGTCTGCACTGCTCCTTAAAACTGTTCTTTTCAACAAAGCTTGTATTTTGTATCTATGCGATAACAAGGCTATAACTTTTCATTTATTAAGAGGCTTTTTGTAGCTTGGATTTTATTTTACGCTTGTTGTTAAATATGGAGTTGATATTCGTTCTTATGCACTCGGGTAAGTTATTACAAATCGTATTGAATATATCGATTATTATAATGTTCTATATTAGTATTTAGAAACTTAAAAGCTTCCTTAAGAATTAACGATTTTCAGCTTTAATAAACAATCCCACAAAGTTCATTTTTGCTTCCAGTAATTATACAATATGTTATAATATATTATCCATTAATGAATGATTAAAAAGCAGTTGTTATCAATTAAATAAGTGTAATACACCTGTTGGTCAATACTTGATGGAAGGAAATAAAAAAATATATACGAGTCTCAATTTTGAAGTGACATTTCATACAGCAATATTATGTAATAATAATTTTTTTATACAATCAGTTATAACTTTTTAATAACGTTATTTCTTGATTGTACAAATAAAACTTTCAAAAAAAGAACATCTTCGCATGTTAAAATATCTTTAAAAAGTCATACATTAGTGATAGTTGGGTTGTAATAGGCTATAGTTTTAGAAGTGTACGCTAGTATTAGTAACGGCACGTAGGGTTTAATTAGCGAGAAATAAGACTGGGGTAACGGTATAGATGAGGGCTCGTTTTGAGTTAAGGACGAATGATACCCCGTTTTAACTATATATTTACTTAAGTCAATCAGTTCGGTTCGTCAGTTTGAAAAAGGTTTTATCGAAAAAAATACGTTATAATTGTTGGATTACCCTTTGAAAGCCCTCAAAATATTGTCTAAATCACCACAATGTCAAACTGTTGACTATTGTTTATGCTTAACTGAAACTAGCTAGAGCTCCCTTGCTTAATTGCTTTTTCCTTTACATTTTAAAGCTATCATGACAAATTGTTTTTAATTCTTAATTCAAAATTATTTTTTTTATTTTTTTATCTCAAATAGATTTAGGTGGAATATTATTCATGTTTTATCACTACTTGAGTCATCTTTTTTATTTCAATTTGTATATTCTATAATCTCTGTTATAATTTTTTATTTAAAAAAGAATTCCTATTCCGCGTGCCTTGATTATTTATTTTAAAGACTACAACACAATCGTTGTTAGTTGTTTCACATAGATTTTGTTTCTTTTAATATATTTTTTTTCAAAAGTAACCCAAATAACATAGACTATATCGTGTCAGTAGAAATCAAATATGGCGGACTTTAGCCAGTCACATAATAACATCTTTGGTTGTATACTTAACTATGAAAATACATTATTATATTTTAATATGACGTAATAGTAATTGCATAACACAGCATTTTCATATGACCATTGAAATAAATATTTTATTGCATGCAGTTAATTTTAATACTGAGTTTTAAAGTTAAACATTACGTTTTAAACTTTTACATTGTTTGATTTTTTTATTATGTCATATGTTTATTATCTGTGAAATATATATTAGAAATACACATTAGGCTGTCTCGTTGATGTAATTGCAGATCACTTTAATTTTCGGTGTTGCCATTGCATGCGAATATAGTACATGTTTATGATTAAATTCATTAAAAATATATCATTGATTTTAAGTAATGGCTTTTATAAATATATATGTTATATTTTTAAGATTATATTTAATAATTCAATTGATTATTTATAACCTGTATTATATATTTTTTAACTTCCGTGTGATGTTAAATGTATGGAGCCATTGTAAAAAATGTTGTCTATACCTAAGCTTATATTGTCACCAAAACCATATAAAGTATAAATAAAAAAAAATCATTTACTTTATATTAAAGTAACGTTAGATATATATCGCCTTTTATAAGCACGTCCATATTATATGGCAGCGAATGGATTATTTTGCCAATGTATGTATAATTAAGACTATGTTACCAAAATGTCGGTACATCGCAGGAACTAATTATTTGTAAAAAAAAAGTATCATGTGCGTCACTTACACAGATTAAATAAATATTAAAAAACACTTAGTTGTAAACGATTCAGAAATTACTTCTTTCCCACACAAAGACATATAACAATATTTTAATTCTACCTTTGTGTGAGTGTGTGTAATATTATTGAATGTGTTGGTTGTGTGCGCGCCGGTTTCATTTGTTTGTCAACAGTTAATAATTTCATTACTTTTTTATAGCTTATTTTATTAAGTATTAAAATCGCAATTGCTGATATTTTTGCAATTAATTAGCTCTAGCAATACCAAAGCCGACGAAATTTTTATTGGCAATATTTTTCTATTGTAAGTAATTTTAAGTATAGAGTAATTAATCGGGTCTGAAGGGAAAGGCAGTTTTTTTTAAATAACTTGTTTGTCAAGTTGGTTACGTATGATTTGAGCGGTTTTTTTTTAAATTTCTAAAATGTCACATAATATCATGTTTACATAATAATCTATGCTTTCAAGTACAAGCGAATGGTAACAAATACTGTTTGATTTAAAATTAGGCATTATGTGCAATTAATTACCTTTGCTATTGAACTACAAGCAAACAAACAAGAATTACCCGATCACATAATAATATCAAGCTTATTTTAATCATTATAGGAAATACGATCTATTGATGATTATATTTTTTATATTTGCCCTTTTTCTTGCCGACTGTATTTTATTATTTTTTAATTTGTTGATATAAATATAATGCCTTAAAATGTTATTTTTATATAGATACAACAGATAACGAAAAAATTAAAAAAAAGATCTTGTATATCTGTCTTTCTACTTCCGATCGTCATATCCTAAGTCTAATTATCCAAAACAGTATGCAACTATAGTTTGAAACTAAACGCTTTACATGTTATAACTAAGATATATAGATATATGATCACTTTTCCACATAATTATTTCAAAATAAATAAGTGTTCACTGCAAGTACGATACGCGCAATTTAATTTGGCCGATCTGAAGTTGGACTCGGCGATACATACGTGATAACAATTAAAGATATTAGACTATATATTTAAGTTATTGTAACCGCACAATATGAGTATTCACATCTGTAGTCCGCGATCTCAATCCATGCTTTTGTTCCTAAATACGGTAATAGCTAAGTCAATGCCTACTAGTGACAAATACCTGACCAACTTAAATCGCACGTATTGTCAATTATTTATTAATCAAATACATTCTGTTTCGTAGGGTTTTGCCCGCATTGTATCAGATAAAGTTCTCCTTGTCTTTTCTTCAAACACTAAAATGTATACTGGTTTGTATAGAGTATAAGTATAGTTTAATGATGTTTTAAAAAGTTACCCGTTAATGATCTCTTTGCAGTGAACATATTATACTTTCCAACAGATTAATGTGATTGAATATTGAATTAAATTCTCGTCGTCATACTCATGACAGACTGAAATAATGTAATTCGATACAAAAAAATAACTCAATCTATTATTTTATTTAGATTATTGGTGATATGAAGAATCTCATTCCAAATTTAAAATGTGCAATATTTTTTTATTTTATTTCTTTGCAGCCAGCAAAATATATATTTTTTATCTAAGAAATATTTTACATTCCTAAGAGCCTAAGATATTATAAAAAATATAATTTTGCTGGTATAAGATTATTTTTATATAAAATTGTGATGATCGATGATACAATAGTGTTACCTGTTGTTGTGATGTTGGAAATCATTCCCATTAAAATACATTTTACACAAGTATATTGTTTTATTTTTAATTATTAATGATAATTATTAATAAAAATAAATTCAAAGGGAAATGTTAGAAAGAAAATATAGAAATTGCCCATTGGATATAAGCATCAAAACAGCATTTCACCGTAAGTATTTGCAACGTCTCACGTAGGTACTTACAAAGGTATAAGATCCGATTTTTTACAGTATAGCTGCAGTTACAACAAAAAAAAAACTGATTTAAACCGGTTAAATTAAGTATACGCATTATCTATAATGCTTCGCCCTTTTTAGTACATCTTGGTGATGTTACATACAACTGAAATATCTTCGAAGGCGAAGGAACAGCTTTGAAGTGTTCGCTTTATTAAATCACGCCCAAGAAGCGCTGCTACTCACTTCTGACTCCTGAAAAATAAGCGGAATAAATGCGATGTAATAGATAAAAGTATTAAGAAAATCTTACCAGCTTTATTTACTGTTTGATCTTAAATTAATCTTTATTTTAGAGATTTGTTATCAATCGTAACTGTTACTGTAAAGTTACACTAATTTTATAATTGTTTGATGCCCCGACCACTGCTGCCATGTTTAAAGAAGACTAGCGAACAGCTTAGCAGTAATTCCTAACCTTTTCAATAAATAACCCTTATAACCTAGCTGGAAACGGATGTTAAAAAATGTTAAAATTTATTTTAAATGTTTAATTTAAAACAATCAGTGAAGGAAAACATCAATTTGAATTTCATACCTTCCCGCAGTGAAGCCAAATGAAATTGCTTCCAAATCGAGGACATTTACAGGTTGGTAATTTATACAAACCGTATCGTATTAATATATGAAGGTATGATCCGTCCATTATAAACAGCTAGGTATATAGCAGGTAATAAATTCGTAATTTTTTTGTAAGAATAAGTTCATTGACCAAATTATTTAATGGGAATTTGTATTGTATTTAAATTAGTTATGAATTAGTTAACCCAAGTGGCAAGTCTTAATATTCTAATCAAAATAAGCGATTTTCTTATATACCTACAACTTACCAACAGGCTGATCATTTGCTCGTCCGCCTTAAATAAGTGAAGCAAGAAAGAAGACTATTAGTTTTAATATATCAAATGAGTACAGGTATCACTACATCACGTGGGCCTTTAGACTGGCTGTAAATATGTTGAAAATTTTCATGTTTATAAATGGGGTGGAATATAATAAAATACCTTCAAGTCAGCATTCCTCAAGGCGTCTTCCAGCGCTAGCAAACCAGGGTCATCGGGAGAGAACACGCGGCACTCCTCCTCGAAGAAGCGCTCCATCTTCAATTTTAATTCCTCGTTATATCGGTGTCGCCTCTGGGGAGACTCTTCTAAGATTTCTGATGGAGTATCTTGAAAACTGGTGATACAAATTACATAATTGATGTATTATAATAATAAATGATTATCTGTGCTGCAAATGTTAAATATTTTGTGAAATCGATCATCTAACTACACCGTGCAACTATTTTAACTAAATTCCATATTTTAAAAAGATATAGTGACGCTCGTCCAATGGGCTACGCGCCCGGGATAGACTACCATCCCCGTACCCGTACAACCGTGGCAGTACGGTTACGGAACCCACGGAACTCTAGGCTTCTACAAGTCATTTTGTTACCCATTTTTTGTTAAGTTTTTTATTTGACCTTTCTAAAGGACGTTAAAAAGCACATCTAATAATCATCACACAAATTATCGATAATAATTAATTATTATTAGCTACCTACCTTATTTTAATTTAAGATAAATAATTGACAATATTTTAAATACTTATAACCAGTTGAATATCTTACTAAGACAAGCATTAACCTATTCAAGGAGTCGAGGAACTCTGGTGAAAAAGCATCGAGAGCGTTTCTCATGTGCACCCACGGATCACTTAAACTCCTGTTTTTGAACTGAAACAAAACAAATAATGACTTATAACAAAGGTTCTTCCGAGAAACATTTGAATATTGTATAAGATTACTTGAAATTGTATGGAATTATCTCTACTTATTACTACAAAGTGTGACAAAATTGACTAACCTAATTGAAAGTCACCTTTTATTAAGATACTACTAGTGGTAAACACTTCAACTCCACAGTTTAAACTTGAATTTTTGATGCACTTTTAGCGCTGTTGAAAAGACAGTCTACTTACCTACTATTAAATATCATAACTCGTTTAGAATTACCGCTTAATTAAAGCATCTTTATGAAAAGATTTATTTTTAATATAAGATAGTTTATATACGATGTCATAACTTATTAGCTTAAGTCTAAGAGATGACATTGAAGCCCTAATGTTTATAATTAATACTCACCCTTCTATATCTACTGTAGTCGATCTCTGAATCTGTCATAGCTCTAGATAACGCCGGGCTGGAGTCGGAGCTGACTGTCTCTGCATCAAACTCGTCTATACTAACAGAGGGAATGCCGTCACTCTGCGTAGTATCCTCTGGCTCGCTCCAGATGTAGGGAGTAACTGTCACATCCTCCGGAATATCGAGTTCATTGACCATTTGTGTTCGCGTCTTCGGTACCGTCTCAAGAACCGAACGAAACATATACATATTAATTATCCTCGTAAAACTATTTGATTGATTTTTAATAGAGGATTCACATAAGTTATTTTTAACATATATTTGTTTAACTAAATTGTATGTAAAATCTAGATGTTACCTGGAAGAAAAAATAATAAAATAAATGCGACATTGTTCAACAATCGCTAAGCATGTTTTTATAACTAAATCTTCATTAAGAACAATATAAAAAAATAATTAAACTTAACAGTAGTCTGTTTCACGATGACGTTTTTCCATTTATTCTTATCCGGTTCTCATTATGTGAGTTACAAATTATTAAAGAAAACTCAAGACAAGTAATCATTACTTTATATAAGAACCAAGATTGTTTTCTTTCTACTTTATTGTACAAACCCAATCTATTCGGATGTATTATGTCACAGAGACATAGAGAGATGGTCAAGGCGGTCTATATTAATATAATAAATTTAAAAAAATAAGTCTGTAAGTGGCCCACTGCTGAGCAAAGGATTCTTTGGGAGAAATAATGCCTGTCTTCGAGACAAATAATTGTATTTTTTCCGCTCATTTATTGTTAAGCTACCGTATCAGATTAAAGGTTCCTAAAAACCGGATTACATCTATAAACAACATGATTGTTTAGCAGTAGAGTAATGATTCGTGGGCGGTACCGAACCAGTAAAGCACTGGTTACTTTAATAATATCAACCTGTTAAATATTATACGAGTAAGTGGGCGTCAGGCTTATTTACGGGTCACGATACTACGAGATGTAACCGCTTTATACCAACGCAGACACAGGATTATAACTAGATTCAAATATTTAAGAGAACGAGACTACCAACTACGTCACTACTAGATACGTTTTATATAGAAATAAACACGTAAAACTTATTGATTATTGAAGTTTTATGCTATTTCACCATTAAACAAAGTGTTTAATGTGGTACTGATAACTACAGTCCCACAAATACAATCAACCATTTGTTACGGGTTAGGCATGTTAATTTACAATTAGATTAAATAATCTAATACGTAGTGTGATGTTTCGCCTCGTTTATATAACGATGCTGTGTATAGCCTTATATACGGATTATTGAAACCATAGTAAGTAATCATTATCGTAATGTCACCATTGACTGAATTTAGCTACTGACCTAATAACTTATGTATGTAAAAAAATAAAACGCTCAATGAATGTTACACCACTATGCAATCACAAAAAAATATGTAGCACAAAATCTTAATCACTGGCTATTAATAACATTAAAAACCTTAAAATGATTTAAAAAAAGAAAAGAACGAGTCATGTGTCACGTAGTCGCTGTACAAATAAAGTAAAGCCTCGCCAAGTTACGGTTCTCCTGCTGCTTGGTCGATAGGTTACGTGAGAACAAACACGCAAAGCTGAGGTGAAATGTTTCTCGAATCATATGAAATCACATTCAATATATTGAATTAACACTGACGATTGAATTTGAGATTATATTTTTTTTTTTTATAAGACTAGATATCATTTATATATATGTGAGATAAGTTTTAAGTAGCGTTACTTGCAGTTTCGAGTCTTTCGATTGTTGGTGTTTATTTTTTTTATAGAATAGGTAGGCGGCCATATGGGCCACCTGATGGGAAGTGGTGGCATTTCTTACAATGCCAATGTCTATGGGTGACACAAATACTTGGTGGTAGAGCTTTGTGCAAGCTCGTCTGGGTAGGTACCACCCACTCATCAGATATTCTGCCGCAAAACAGCAGTACTTTGTATTGTGGTGTTCCGGTTTGAAGGGTGAGTGAGCCAGTGTAATTACAGGCACAAGGGACACAGCATCTTAGTTCCCAAGGTTTGTGGCGCATTGGCGATGTAAGCGATGGTTAACATTTCTTACAATGCCATTGTCTATGGGCGTTGGTGACCACTTACCATCAGGTGGCCCATATGCTCGTCCGCCTTCCTATACAATAAAAAAAAAAAAACAAAAAAAATGTTAACCATTGCTTACATCGCCAATGTCTATGGGCAGTGGTGGCCAATTAACATCAGGTGGATATTTGCCCATCCGCCTACAACAAGTAACAACCTGTTAATGTCTCACTGCTTGGATTAAGCCTCTTCTCGTTTTTTTGCGGAAAAGGTTTGCAACTTATTCGAACGCTGCTCCACAACGGGTTCGGGGAAAACACGTTTCAGAATTTCAGTGAAATTGATACATGTACGTTTTCTCACGATGTGTTCCTTCACCGTCAAGCACGAGATGAATAAACACAAATTAAGCACATGAAAATACATTGGTGCTTGTCTGGGTTTGTACTCACGATCATTGGTTAAGATTCACGTGTTCTAACTACTAGGACGCTTTTTTTTTAATATAACTTACCGCCTACCTATAACACAAAAATATACCTTTAGTTTATTAAATCATCAAGTTATCCAAAAAAACAAAATCACATTATTAAGCTAAAAATATTAAACATTTTTGTTTTTCCTTCGCGAATTTACATTTATTAACTTTGAAATAACCCTTATTAAGATAATTGTCTTCAAATGTTAACAAATCGTTAACATTTGAAGACAATTATCTTAAATAGTAAACAAATCGTTAAATTGTAATTGGCGAACATTGTAGTACATACAAAGTACGCATTACTTAAAACGTAAAGAAAACTTATTGCCTAACGATCATTTGGTAATTTCCTACGTTGTAAAAAACGAATAATCACTACTAAAAAAAAACAAACAAAACAACGACCAACAATATTCAGCCAAGATTCTCGCATCAAATATAAGCTATTGTGTGTTACATAGTTTATACTTCTAATGAATGTATCTAGTCTGGCATATTCTAGCTAACATACGTATACACAAACATTGCTTTTCTACGAAAATACTTACAATGTAAAAGTCGGACGTATCGAATACAATATATGATTATTCAAGTACCGTAGCCGAGATGGCCCAGGGGTAAGAACGCGTGAATCTTAACCGATGATCGTGGGTTCAAACCCGGGCAAGAACAGTGCTTGACGGTGAAGGAAAAAATCGTGAGGAAACCTGCATGTGTCAAATTTCACTGAAATTCTGTCACATGCGTATTCCACCAACCAGCATTGGAGCAGCGTGGTGGAATAAGCCCCAAACCTTCTCCTCACAAAGAGGAGGAGAAGCCTTAGCCCAGCAGTGGGACAGTCACAGGCTGTTACTACTACTTACTACTACAAGTACCGTACTAAATTGTATTAAAAAAGACTGATTTTAATCATTGGCTTTGGGTAAGCCTAATTTATGCTAATATAGTCTATATTAGCATAAATTAGGCCAAAAATTGATACAAAATCGAAGGTCAAATCGGACGACTCTATTGACTCTTTCAGTGCTTTGTATTACAATTAGTGCTCTGCCGCGATGTCCTTAGAGAAGTATATTCGTACTTTTTACGTAAGCATTAAACTGATATTATTTATCTCGATGACGCTTGCCTTGTCTTATTCATTTTACTGTTTATGTGTCAACATGTTTTTAAGAATATTGAAGAGAAACTTGTGTTCAATTAATCATTTCATTAAGTCATAATATTTAAAAATAATTATTATACAAGTCGTGACCGCGTGGAATGGTGGCAAGAATGCTAGCAGCATTTCCCCTTTGAATCGCAATTCCGATTCTCTGGGCGAATAATTATTTTTAAATGTTATTTGTATTTAGTTAAGGTTTTAATGTAAAGTCATAATATTGTTTTAGATATTTACTGTAGTATTAAATATTTTCTACATTCATCATCATTAACATGTCAAAATTTGAAACCGAATAGGTATAAAAAAATTTAACCATCGCTTACATCGCCAATGTGCCGCCAAGCTTGGGAACTAAGATGTTAAGTCCCTTGTGCCTGTAACTACACAGGCTCACTTAACCTTCGAAAAGGAACACAACAATACAAAGTACTGCTGTTTTGCGGTAGCATATCTGATGAGTGGGTGGTACCTACCCAGACGAGCTTGCACAAAGAACTACCACCGAGTTTATATTCCCAAACCAAATGTCCTCTCCAAATATCATCTCTCCTATACTTGACATTAGCAGAATATTTTGCGCTCAAATAGCGTAGATATACGCCAGGAAAGGAAAAATAATTGAAGAGAAACGATAATATTACCTAAAAGAGATTTCATCCAGCCATAGATTGCGCGAAAAGTTTCTTAGAGAGATATAAACTGAAGATACCTTACACATAGATTAAAGATGGCTCAGTGCCTAGAACACGAAATCCAAATATAAGATTACAATTTACAAGTTAATAACCGGACAAGGATCACTGAATTTTCATATGCTTAACTTATGTTTAATGTTCGGCAGTAAAGGAAAAGATCGCAAGGATTACACATCGAAAACATGATGCATGTGGTATTCTATGTGTGTTCTACACAAGTGGGAAGAGCACAACCAACTCTCAACAGCTTTGCACACTTTCCAAGACGGGAGTGTTACAATTTCAATTTGACTCTGACAGAAAATACCAATATATTTCCCAATTTATTTTCTTCACGTTTAGGTTTATCAACTAACAAGTTCAACCTCGCTCATAACAAAAGTTTTACGCTTCATTGGAACGGAAAATAGGAACTACGTATCGTAATATCTTAAATACTAAAAATTTCTGATATATAGTACATATTAAAGAAAACAATCGCGGAAAACTTATCTTATTATTAGTACATGCCGCACTGCTGTGCAAAGAACTCACCTCATTAAGAATGTTTTAGATGTTCCAACCAAGCTGCTCCAATACAGGCCACGAGCAGAGCACAGCACGGGAGGCGCCGTACATGTGTTATATCAACACGATCCGCAGCCTCTACCATCCGTGCCGAAGACGGCCATCGCAGCGGTTTTAATGGGTAAGAATCCCACAATAAACCGGTTAACTTTATAAAAGTTTCCACTGCGTAAAAAAAGCAAATACACAAATGTCGCATTTTCATCAAACACGTGCAAATTACCTCATGATGTAAAGACAATTTGTGTACCTACATGAAAAGTGTGGTGCGTACCTGGACTCGAAGCCGATGGTAACATTTATTACTCTGTTATAGCTTACTCTGTTATAGTAAACAATTATTTTTATAATCTCGAATTTATTATTGCATCATTAATCCAAGTTACTCCGAAAGATTTTATCATTATCATTTCTAACTACGTGTTTTATAATTATATACAAACAATTGTAATATTTATCTTATAATAATGTACATATACCTAGTAAATACATAAAAAAGACAAAGGAAAAAACGTAAACAGTTAATACTTTTAATATGTAAGTAATTAATGTACCCAATTATTATACTAAAAATTAAATAGAACAAGAACTCGCCAATATTTTCATTATATACTTATTTTGTTCCAAATTTTTACATAAAGCGAAATTTACAAGTAGCAATCAATGTTCAAGGACTATTATGTCCTACCTAGGTACCTAGTTGTATATTATACATAAGTACTTGTATTTTTATAATTGGTAGGTACTTATCACATTTACATAATTGGGCTGCATTACAAAATGCTATGACGTAAAATATTATCTGGCCGCAAACTCCACGTTCGTATTGACGTTCCCGCTCTCAATAAAAAAATAATGGCATCGTGCCCGAAAATACTTCAGTAGTGCATGAGATGGTCTTCCGATATCTCGCATTCCCTGAGCGAGCCGTTTTTTATACCGTCTATTACAGACCGCGGAACGCGCTTTATGTTTTTTTATAAAGACACTGTAGAATACGAAGTGATATAGTTTTATTATGTAGTTATTTAACATTTAAACATAGTTTCGTTGTAATATAAAATATTGACAAAATATTAAACAGTGATGCCATTTCTAACGTTCTCATAGTTCTTTGGGTTGCATATTACCGGCGCAAACTGCGCAGCGCAGCGCATACGCTCAAGTGAGACGATCGTATACATATCTCATAATCCATAAGTTTCCACAAAATCAGCTGATAGCATTGCATTGTCGGTGCTCGGAGTCTCGGCTCGGAGCTCGGAGTTCGGACGGCCGCCGCCGGCCTGTCAGTTGTCAGCACAACTTCCAGTCAGTCATGCCGCGGTAGTGAACGCAGATGGATGTGTTAAACGGTCCGTCGCTGCGGTTACGCGGCGGCATCAATAGTAACTGTGAAAATAAAAAACATGAATTGAATCTGTGCACCAGTGTCATGTCGCCGGAGACGCAGCGGCTCCTGCCTCCGACGACGGAGACTATCATGACGAAGCCGTTCCCTATAAGAGGTAAAGTAGTGTTCGTGAATGGTTAAGTCTTCGGTTACTAAAATAAAATAATAATAGTGATCCCGTCGCGTCGGGTTCGTTTCGCGGAAAGTGAAGAATCGATCATAAATCGATACTAATCGCATTAGGTGATTTTTTTATTTATAACCGTGGGTTTTGTCATTCTTTTACGTCTGGACTTTTGGTAGGTAAGGAGACTTTATTTAATATATGATAACAATAAAAGCATTTGATAAAAATTGTGAAGTTAGAAGAATTAATAAACATCAAACATTTATTTTATATATTTAAGTAGGCAATATATTTTTGCAAATTCAAAACGCTTTTATATTAACAAAATTACACATTATTTTAATTTTAGTAAAACTTTTGTTGTTTTTTAATAAACAATACAAAATATTAATGAATAATTCCAGAAAACAAATAATTATAGTTGCACTTATTATTTTTTATACTTAAAAAGCAAAAACCATAAATATTAGCTTGGCTATAATATATTTTTTTTATTTAAGCAAATTGTATGTCATAAAAGCGAATATTTGAAGCGGTGACTTGTTTCTTATAATATTACTTATTCTTGCTCTCATTAAAAAGAAACCTTCAACCTTCGATCAAGGCTTCATGACTTACTCGCTTTATAGTTACATAACAGAATACTGTACTTGGTGCATTTTATCACATTTTTTACTCGTATAATTTCTCAAGTTTGCAAGTGATTTGTACTATATACTCCCGTCCCGACTTCGTATGGGTACTGTGGTCTTATCCCGTATTATTTTTTGTCAAATAATTAATAGGCATTCGCCAACTGACCTATTGATCCTATACTCTGCAAAAATACATACCAGACGTGCCGCGTAACATTCACTCATTTATTTAACTACTAGCGTTCAGTCTGCAGTTTCACCCGCGTAGTTCCTGATCCCGTAGGGAATACAAAATGTAGCCTATGTTACTAGCTGATAATGTGGGTTCCCATTGGTGAAAGCATTTTTATCATCAGCTTAGTGGTTTAGTGTTGAAAGCGTAACAAACAAACAAACTCACTTTCGCATTTATATTATTAGTTAGGATGTTAATATATTTGTGAAACTAATAAACAAGTGTTAAAAATTAATATTTATGTTTATATAGAACGTAGAAATCAATAATGTGTGACAATTAAGCTCAACTATAGTTGTAATTATTTTCATTTTTTTTGTGAGTTATATGTACTATATTTATAAATGATTTATATCTGATAAGAGCCGTCACTGACTTATCTGTTGCCATTTTGGAAATAATTTTTAGGTTTCCAAAAAAGACGCACAGATCTTACGCAAAACCCTACTACCAAGATAGACAATAATATATTAATTTGTATGTGTCTTTTTAACAATTTTCTTTAATTTTCATCAACATAATATGCTATATCAAAAATTACGCAACATATTAATAAACGAACTGTAAACTAACGTAATAATAAAGAATGCGTATCAATAGAAACTTAACTCTTTTTAATATTGTTTTAAGTTAAAAATATATACCCATATTTATTCAAATTCAAATTACTTTATTCAATATTGAAGTTACTTACTTATTGAAATATTAAATATTTACATACTATAAAATGATATATACATATATGCATACGAATCAATATTAAACTCGAAGGCTAGCTATAGCCCGCTACTTTAATCGCGTCTTCAATTTATTGAATGAGCTCGCGCGTCACCTATTGTACCTAAATTGTACTAATTTAGAAACCTTGACATGCGCATAACAACTAACCAAAGTTTTATCGTAAAATATATATTTACAAGATTTATTTTGTGATGAAAACGGTAAGAAAATGTCAATATGTTTTTATACAACTTCTATTATTGCGACAACTGGAGTAAGGACATATGGCTACTTAACGTAATAATGACTTCGTTATTAAGAGTGATCGTATCTGATCACTTCTGTGCAGTTTCTTTTCGACTATGTAAAAATGGGGTACCTGATATTTTTTTATATAATGTTACAATAAATTATTTCGAAAACAATTGCAATAATAATTATTTTTGTTTATTATACTAAGATAACAAGATATATTTTATATTTTTTTAGGGTTCCGTACGTGTAAGAACTTAGGTAATTAAGTACATAACTACGTTTTGTTATAAATGTATTAAATACTTTAGCGACATTGATAATACATTCTCGTCACTCGTGCCATATATTTTCGTAATCGTTTCTTATTTTTATAATACAATATAACCATTTTAATCCATTTATCAATGTTCAATTGTTTTAATTTAAAGACGCTTTTTTCTTTTTTTTTCTTTCGTTTATTCTTATCTATGCTAATTTATGTAACGTCACAAGACAGTTGGCGATATAGAAGACATCTGAATTAATAATTACCTTATTTTTTATGTCCGCTAAGGCTTGCTCAGAGTGAACTTTATCTGGTAGCAGGAAGCGAGGGGCGAAGGGAACAAAGCAAGGGGATGTTCCCCTATCCTCCGGTAACTCTCCCGTTACAACGAAATGTCCAGTTGCTGCTATTTTGTCGAAAAAATAGTCTTTCTTAACATTTGCACATGCAACTAATAAATAACACATCGCAACTGCCTCCAGCGCTGCGGGTAATTCAGCAACTTTGCTTAGCGAAATATAGCAAATGTGTAGAGACACATGGATCGGGTACTTAAAGGAGACGGTCCTGTGTATTTTTTTTTTGTAAAAACATAACATTTGATATTAAAAAACAATATCACAGCAACACAACACATACACAGCAACAAATACGCTTTAAATAAATAAGAAAAAACAACTTATTGTATTAAAAGCTGTCTTTATTTAAAAAAAAAAACAGCTACGTTCATTCTTGTACCATATCGAAAATTCAAAACAAGATTTATCGATGTTACTTTAAACAATAGTTGTTTGTGGCGCATCACTAATCAATAATCATAACCAAGCAAACCTTCGACAATAGCTGTACCGTCCGCGACCACAGGTACAATTTTTTACTTGTTTTTATTCATCCAGACGAAAATGCCCATCAAGCCGCCAGCCTTCAAATCGATTCTGTCTCTAAAGTAATTTGAAAGAACGAAACATATTCCTATTTACATATTTCTCTTGTGTAGGGTTGTCAGATCTGTAGATATAAGCTTATATTTATTATAATAGTTTTTAGCTATATAGTATTTAGCTGCGAGTTTTTCTTTGAAATTACGTTTAGGGCAGATAAATGAAATTTCCTATAGTAGTACAACTGTAGCATAATAAAAACGTGTAAAATATAAAATTTTACTAAGTACTTACTCCACAAGCGACCACTTTATTACGAGCATTAGTTTAAATAAAAATAAAATACATTTAGTTTGTTTTATATTTGTATAGATAAAACAAACTATCGTTTGTTTTTGTCTTTATATCTTATCAGTAACAATGAACGTGTTACTTCCGTAATATTTTTGTCACTTATATTTGTGTCTACTGACCTTCTCTATATTCGATGAATAAAACATTTTATCGATAGTAAGTTCATCTAGGTTCGTTCACCTCTCAACAGATCTACCGCCACATAATAATGAAATATGTCGTCACATAATACAGATGAGTTCAAACATAAAAGGGAGTATCTCTTTTGGGGGAAGTGATATATGCCTAATTTTACTATTTATATTTCGCTACTTCAATGTTGAAATTCAGTTAAATATTTTTTTAAACTAAGAATACTAAATAATATTAAAAATTATCAAATCGTCATGCCTTCGTCACGGTAAATTCTTGTTCTGTAAAAAAAAAAACGCGCCGTCCACGTAACAATTTACACATCATTCGTGTGCACAGATAGGCGTCACCAAGCGAATAATAGACGAGATTATATTGAAACTCGACGATATCACGTCTGGCACACATGATGTCTCATTTATTGGCGTTCCCTCGAACCAACGCAAAAACCAGTTATTTATGTACATGTGTGAAACTAAGGCACTTACGAATGGAATTAAATTACTATATCCTTAGAGAAAAAATATACTATATTACCTAGATAATTAATAATTAATAGACAACCGCCTTACTTATATGATGTGTGTACATAAATGCATAAATAGATACATACAAAAGTAATTATCTATTTTTATTAATTTTATTAATATTAAACCAGTATTTCAAATTTTTTTTTCTCAGCTCTAAGGCTGAGATAAAAGTTGAAATTTTTATGTGAATGCTTGTTATAATAAATAGGGGATGTGTGTGTCGGGCTACGTGTCTCCTTGACCCAGAGACTAAAGGCCTGTGTTGTTAGACAAATAAATACCTGGAGTACGTTTTCGCTAATGTATCTGACTTTACATTTTATCTTGCCAAACGAAAAAAAAATGACACATTAATGAGGTCAACTGGATGAAGTTGTAGTTTGAGGTGGCAAAAAGTTCGTAAAATTTAAAAAAAAGACGCTAAATACTTGATAGCCGAATACATTTTTACCGAATGTTTAATACAAATATTAATCTCGGTTCTTATTCATTGCATTTTGTTATTTGTTGTTGGTGAAACCATCTAGATATAGGTAATCAGTTTATAATCTATACTAATATAAAAAAAAGTGTACTTATGTACACGCTTTGGCATCAATAAGAATTTATTATTATTATTCTTTCTATTCCCGCTCCCCAGGAGTGTTTTTATTCATTAAATTTTTATTAATTATACGGGGGTGAAACCGCGGGGCAAATAAAATTAGGTTATAACGTACAGAGGTGTGAAATTATCGTATACTGACACGAGCCTATTTGACATGCAAATATTTTCTATAATTATAAATTAGGTTAAATAATTTTTCTTTTTATCTGTAAATTGGATTTTGATTAAAACAGTTATTGTTTCGAAACTAATAATCATGTAGGAGTGTAAAAAAAGGAGTTAACGTTATCTAAAACATGGCCTGGTGCTTGTTACACGCGAGTTGTAATGGAAATTAAGAAGATTATCAAGATATGACAAGTAGGACATGTCGTTTTTAATGCCAATGAATACTTTTAATTTAAACCGTTAAAATTTATCAGCACAAGATTATATATATACTCTAAACATATTTATATAGATGATAATAGAGCGCGGACTTAGTACTTGTTTATTTGGTTACCTATGTAATTTAATTGTTACAGAGTTACTACTGCCAATTTTTCTTTATCCGTTTCGCAAGTGGTAGTGGTTGGTGGCGTTGGTAGCTTTACATTTGAAATAATTCTGTTAAAGACTGTTGTTGCTTATTTAAAGTATATTTTGATTTTGAGCCTAATAATAATTTTAATCTTTATTTAAAGATGATGTGAGTACAAGATGTTGCCATTATGTATAGTATTAGATCAAACAAATTATCGAAAAAACAATAAAGAACTATTAAATAATTATGATGATGATGAATTAAGAGTTATTAAATAATGCATTGTTATGTATTATATATATATATATATATATATATATATATATATATCTTAATATATCCACTTTAATTTGTGTGTATTTATTGGCCAAGTAAATTTACACGAATTAATAGTAAATATTGAATACCATAGATATTCCATAGACATTTAAGATCTCGACCAATGATATCACGTCAATCATGTTTTTTGTTGTTTATTTACTCCACAATGATTGTAATAGACTAGTGTCATTGAAACGTACCAGCATTAATATTTTATCCTTTAAAAAATCATAGTTTAATATTCTATATTTATTAATTAATTAATGTTAAAACATTTAAGTGTAGGCAATTGTGTTAAGAATAATAATGGAAATGAAAAAAAAAAAAACAATACAAACACAATGCCACTAATTAGCACATAATAGAGTGTCCTTTAATTGTCCTTCTGCCATCTTGACATTTAAGACAAATCATCGCGATGGATTAGTTTTCTTTTTTTATAATTCGTATTTATCTATATTTTATTTTTTAATATTATAAAGAGGAAATATTTATATGTAAATGTGTTTGTAACGAATTTGCTAAAAAAGTACTAGACCGATTTAAAAAATTCTTTCACGATTTCGGCTATTTTAATTGCACGAAAAAAATAAGGATCTTCAATAAAAATGCAATGATATAACCCAATGTGTGAAAAAAAATCTGTCATCGCGTACGCTGCGGAAACTATTGATGATAGTACAAAAAATGTTCTACAATATTATAGAACGTATCAATATCTACAAAAAAAGTTCGCGATACCATATGTCTAACTACTGTAGTTATGCCACTATAACTACATATACATTATTTTTTAAAAGACGATAAAAGCGCCGACAATAATCAAACCATATTATTCATACCACTGCGTTCTGCATCATTTAATGGGATAAAGATCCTTATCCCATTTAACTATATTTTAATAAAGACCGTTTCAATACCTGTAAAACACTTTTTAAATTATTAAAATCGGACATTCCATTCAAAAGATATAACGATATCAGTCATCATCAGGAGTTATATTCATGGCAAAAAAATAATGAAATCAACATCAAACACAACTCGGGGCAGCAAATTTAAAAAAATATATTTATTGATAGAAATAAAAAATAACGGTCCAGTTAGTGACCCATAGACACTGAACTAGTTCCACTATCGAATATTTGAACCGTCTCTTCGGTATTTTTAGCGATTTTGTTCAACATTCGTTCAGCAGCTGCTCGCCGGTCAAACGATAATGTGGTCACGAACCATGCGCGTGCGCAAGCCGTAGCGCTGTGAACCACGATAACCGCGGAATCTATTTAGTACCATAAACCGTGAAACAGATACGCTCTTCAATTATTTACTTCGTTTTACTTTACACGGATACTATTAGAATCTATATATCTTTACATATATTATATAGGAAAAATGGAACCAACGATATACAACTAAATTTAATTGATAGATAAGAATAACAACTGGATTTCTTGCCAATACTTCTTGGTAGAATTTATGTTTTGATCCAGTGGTAGCTTAACGTTTAATATAACCTTGCAAACTTGATTTTAATTTTAAATGATTATTTTGAGACCAAAAATATTTCACGAAAATTACTTGTAAATTGTAATATTTAGCATGTATATAAAGAGAAGAGAAATACAAAGAGTACAAATCCAAAACTTATATCAACAGCTACAAAAACAGATTATATTTTCGTTGGTATTTTTAAGTGTTATTTATATATATTTTTTAATGTTCTGCATGTATATTAAAAAATAAAGTCGCGAGCGGTGTATGTATATTTGACGCCATCGCGATAAAAAAAGACCTACCAATGGACTGCCTTATGAATAAGGAAGATTTTTTTGTAAATTGGCTGCTAACTATTATTTTTAAATCAATAAATATGTAAATATAAATAAATTAAAAAAAATGCATACAAATTTTATTAAAATAAACAATATGTATGTGTAAATATTGTTGTAATTTTTCCATCATGTTGTCATTTACATTATGTATAATTCAGTTGCGCGATAAGCAAACGATAATTATAATAAAACCGTTAAGTTTTACCTCGCAATTATCACCTATGATATTTTATTGTCTGTGCTGAAATATAGTAAACAAAGATATTTCAAGGAAATAATAAATACTAGTGGCTGTTTAAATATTGTTTATAGACTGTTTAGTTACAAAACATTAAAAAAAATAATGCAGTGCCCGTTTGTTAGAAATGTCATAGTGGTAGTGCCATGCTGCATACCTTCAGGTTGTAGCCGAATGGGCCGGCAAGCCCGGGGAAGTACCACTCTCTCACTTAAAATCGACGTAAAGTGGTAGCCATGCTACCGCGTTTCGTTCGGTACGTGAGAGTCCCGGAGGCCCAATTACCCCCCCCCCCCCAACAAAATGAGTGCGCAGAATATAAAACAACTACCCCAGGAGGGTACCATCTGCGCCCGCGATGGACAATCCCTCTCTGGACATCCATGCTCAGGACATACACCACCTGAGCAGGGATGCCCAGGCTGCCCTTCGAATTCTGGGGGGGGAAATTTTGCGCTCGTGAATGGACGGGGCAAACGGAGCAGGCATCTCAAGGCAACCCCTTCCACCCTCGCTGTGGACTTCTGCAACATCAGGGGACTGAATTCCAACTTAAACGCCGTCCACTACCATCTTGAGACGGCGAAGCCGGCCTTGCTCTTTCTAACCGAGACCCAGATATCGTCTCCGGCGGACACCTCATTTCTCTCCTACCCGGGGTACAAGTTGGAACATTCCTTTGTACCACGGGCTGGAGTGTGTGTCTATGTCAGAGAGGATATCTGCTCTCGTCGCCTCGCCCATCTTGAAGGGAGGGACCTATCTATTCTCTGGCTGCGCGTAGACTGCGATGATCATCCGCGAATCTACGCGTGCCTATATAGGTCCCATAGCGGTAATGCCGAAACTGACCGGCTCGTTGAGCACATGCAACGGGTTACAGACTCCATACTGCAGCAGATCCCATCCGCAGAGATCGTGATTCTTGGCGATTTTAACGCCCACCACGCCGAATGGCTAGGTTCACGCACAACCGATCATGCGGGGAGATCTGTGGCCGATTTTGCCTTGGCATATGATCTGACACAATTGGTTACCTCGCCAACGCGAATCCCAGATGCGGATGATCATACACCTTCCCTGCTAGACCTTCTGCTGACCTCTCATCCGGACGGGTACCATGTTTCCGTCGAGCCTTCTCTTGGCTCGTCGGACCATTGTCTTGTCCGGAGTACAGTGCCAATCTTACGCCCCTCACGGCCTCGGTTCGTGGGATGTCGGCGAGTGTGGCACTATAGGTTAGCGGACTGGGATGGGATGCGGTCCTTCTTTGCATCCTACCCATGGGGGCGGATTTGTTTCTCGCCGGCTGATCCAGATGTCGTTGCTGACTCGGTCGCTGATGTGGTGTTTCAGGGTATGGAACTTTTCATTCCGTACTCTGCAGTACCCATCGGTGGCAGATCCCGGCCCTGGTTTGGTGGCTTCTGCAAAACGGCGTCACGCCGAAAAGTAGAATGCTATCAAGCCTGGGCTGAAGCGACGGCATCGCGTGATGTAAATACCAGCGCATTTAAAAAGGAATATAACTCTGCCTCCAGGTCTTTCAAAAGAGTTATTGCCAAGGCAAAGTCGGAGCACATAGGCAGAATTGGCGAGAGATTGGTGCGTCTTCCTTCGGGAACACGCGCATTTTGGTCTCTCGCTAAGGCTGTCTTAGGGAATTTCTGTCAGCCCTCCCTTCCATCTCTGCACAGGAGCGATGACTCGTTGGCCCATACAGCGAAGGAGAAAGCCGACCTCTTGGGATCTCTCTTCGCGTCCAACTCGACTCTTGATGATCAAGGAAAGACACCACCGACAATCTTGCGGTGTGATACCACGATGCCGGAAATTAAATTCCGACAGAGTGCAGTTCGTAAAGCACTTTTTTCCTTGGACATCCATAAGTCGAGTGGGCCCGATGGCATTCCTCCGATTGTGCTTCGTACTTGTGCTCCCGAGCTGGCGCCGGTCTTAACGCGTCTTTTCCGACACTCCTACTCATTAGGCGTAGTCCCGAATTCGTGGAAGAATGCTTTAGTGCACCCGATCCCTAAAAAAGGCAATCGCTCTGATCCATCAAATTATAGGCCTATTGCTATCACCTCCTTGTTCTCCAAGATAATGGAGTCCATTATTAACTGCCAGCTCCTGCGGTACCTAGAGGAGCATCAGCTGATTAGCGACCGCCAGTACGGCTTCCGTCGGGGTCGCTCAGCTGGTGATCTTCTAGTTTACCTTACTCACAGGTTGGCTACGGCGGTTGAGTCCAAGGGGGAGGCATTAGCAGTCAGTCTGGACATAGCGAAAGCCTTCGATCGGGTATGGCATAAAGCGCTTCTCTCGAAGCTTCCTTCCTACGGGCTTCCCGAGAAATTATGCACGTGGATCACCAGTTTTTTGGCAGATCGGAGCATCAAGGTCGTTGTCGACGGTGCATGCTCCTACTTAAAATACGTCAATTCTGGTGTTCCACAAGGCTGCGTTCTTTCACCTACTCTGTTTCTTCTGCATATCAATGATATGTTACAAATCAGTAACATTCATTGCTATGCGGATGACAGCACTGTAGACGTACTTTACACCGGCCGTGCTAATATTTCTCGGGAACACGTCGACGAGTGTCGGAACAAACTTGTGTCTGAAGTCGAGACCTTGTTAACCAAGGTCTCGGACTGGGGCCGACTGAACTTGGTCCAATTCAACCCCAAAAAGACTCAAGTTTGCGCGTTAACCGCTAAGAAATCTCCATTTGTCGAATCCCCTCACTTCGAGAATACTCCCCTCACTGCCACAGCCAGTATCGGGATACTTGGCGTCGAGATTTCGAACGTTGTTCAGTTCCGCGGTCAACTGGAAGTTAAAGCCAAATTGGCTTCCAAAAAGCTTGGAGTGCTCAACAAGGCGAGACGGTACTTCACGTCGGCCCATCGCCTAAAACTTTACAAGGCGCAAATTCGGCCCCACATGGAGTACTGCTCTCACCTCTGGGCGGGAGCTCCACAGTACCAGCTTCTTCCTTTTGACCGCATTCAACGTAGAGCAGTTCGAATTGTCGACGATCAAGTTATTACCGACCGGCTTGATTCTTTGGATTTGCGTAGAGATGTTGGGTCACTCTGCATCCTCTATCGCATATATCACGGGGAGTGTTCTGAGGAGTTGTTTGGTTTAGTCCCGGCCGCTGAGTTTCACCACCGGACATCGCGCCAGAACTCAAAATTCCATCCTCACCACCTCGATGTCTGGAAGTCCACAACAGCCCGTTTTCTAAGGCATTTCCTGCCTCGTACAATCACTCTGTGGAACCAGCTTTCGCCGGCGACTTTTCGAACCGATACGACATGAAAACCTTCAAGAAGAGAGCGTACTCTTTCCTCAAAGGCCGGCAACGCACCTGCTAGTCCTCGGATGTTGCAGATGTCCATGGGCGGTGGTAGTCACTTTCCATCAGGTGAGCCTCCTGCTCGTTAGCTCCCTCTTTAAATAAAAAAAAAAAAAATGCTAATCTATGTAAATAAAATGATAGAGGTCTGCAGTTGTGCGCGCATCACGGAAAAACTACTGAATATATTTCAATGAAATTTTCGAAATTTTATTTCATAGACACTTGGCCCTTATCAAATACAAAAATTATTGCGATATCTTCATTTAATAAAAAGTTATTAAAGTTTCAAGAAACAATGACTTGTATATGCACTGCGTGTTCAGTGATGTATGTATAAACTAAATATACTTTATATTTTTGCTTGTGATCTTTTTGATGCTTTTTCCTTCGAACATAAGAAAACATTGTTAATATATCAAGCAACGCGGACGAAGTCGCGGGTATCAGCTAATATTAAATAAATTCTTGAATACCGCTTTATTTTAAGCGTAAAACTTATGTTAGGAGTAGGGACGACAATAGCCCAAGAGGTCAGGATTGAAACTGCGGCTCGTAAATCATTGCACTATTGACGTTTCTATTTCAATACGGCGTCTTCTTCATTCGAATGTCAAATCAATGATGACAGAAAGAGCAAAATTATTGCTAAACTACGTATGAGGCCGGAATATAATATGACAAAAACGCGTCTCTCGTAACTCATCATCAAAGACGCTTATAAAAAAATACTTCATGTAATTTTTTTTAATTTTTATTCAATTCAATTCAAAAACTTTATTCAATATAGAAGTTAATCACAAGTAGGAACATTAAGGTGGAATGTATTTTACAACAATTGTTTAATGATTAGTCGATGTAAGTAATTATTTTAAGTATATCTTACTTAAAATAATTAAAAAATACACCTGAGAAGAACCAGCGGAGCAAACCCGGTGGATTTTTTTTATTTATGTAAGTATTGCTTCTTTACAATGTGTATATTTGTAAACGGCCAAATCAGAAGTGACCTTTAAAAAACATTTAACAATTGGACGTTTTCTAGCATTCTGTGTAAGGTATATAAAATAATTTTATTTTTAAGAAAGTACATACATATACTAATTTGTAGTGGCGTAGCTGCCTTAGGGAATAGAGGTGTGGTGCGCCAGGACCCTTTAAACTGATGGCCTACCTGGGGCAACACATCAAAAGAACTATTTTAACGCTTATTTAATAAACTAGGTTATATATTTTAAAGTACCAAAATGTTCATACTTTTTTAATTCTCATCATTAAGAATATATAATGAAATTATGAAATTCGTCATTTGTTTGATGAATATTCGCGTCCTGGTGCATTCAGAAAAAGTTTATTACGAATTTAAAGTACGTGGAAACTAGGGCCGGGGTTCGATTTTGTCTATACAACGCACCGAGGCCTTTATCTGCTCAGCCACTGTATGCGAGTGATACTATGTTACCGCACGGACTCTACTCTTTTGTCCCTAAAAACTATATCTGAGCACCCACTCGTAAATAATCTCTGAGTGCATTTTACAATACACTCCACACGTTGATTTTATCATTATCACGCACCAAAATGCACTCGGCAACATGCCTCTCGCGTATTATATATCTTTAACGATAAAACAATAAAATATATCTAGTACTGATATAAAATTAAGTTTATGTTCGCGGATTTATTGGAATTAGTGTTGGATTTAAAATAATGTGTAATTTACGGTACTGGCAACTTGTCGAAATGTATTTTAGTAGCTGCTTTAGTATTTACGTCACTTTGAAATTAGAACCCCCCCCCCCATTCCGGGGTGGTTAGAGAAAAATTATATTAATTTTGACTGTGTGCAGCCCTAGGCGACGGAGTTAGAGGAGGCGATACTTGTTGTTAAATTATAGAAGGTATTTTTTGTGACAAACAAACATTCTATATTTATTTACATAAGAATTATTTACTTTGAGCCTTAAATACTTCTATACTTTGAATAAATGTTTGTCCCCAATGCGTTGGCTACCTCTTTAGTCTTGTGGATAGATATATCCCGAGGTCCTGGCTACAAACCCTAGGTCGGACCAAAAAAAAAGTTGTATAGTTTTTTCTGTAAAAGATGTTCCGGTTGTGAGATCGTTAAAAAACTTAGCGCTATTATTGCTATTTGAGCAAATAAAACTATATTTTATTGTCATTAGTCATACTTTTGTTAGGTATAAATATTGGCTGATTTCTCTTTCAATTGCGCAGCAATGAATGGACGAGATTGTTTTATGTATATTATAACTAGTTAATCCATGGAGTAAAGTAATTTTTACCAGAATAATATACGAAGAAGCTATTGTTTCCTCACGATGTTTTCCTTCGCCGTTAAGCACGAGATTAATTATTATAATCATAAATTAAGCACATGAAATTCAGTGGTACTTCCCCGGGCTTGAACCCACGATCATCGGTTAAGATTCACGCGTTCTTACACTTATTTCATAAATAATAGTTACAGCTCTAAATTTTGCACTATATGCGTTCTATCGCGATCATAAATGATCAATAAAAATGATATTACATATATATAAATATATCGTAACGCACAGACAAAGTAATTTTCGCATTTATAATATTATTGTATAAGGTGCCGAATCGGATTTTGATGACTTTTTTTGTCAAAATACTTTTATAATTAAAAAAGTTATGACTCTCGTACGAAATCGGGAAAATCGCTACGGCTACGGCTTATTTTTCGGTCCTTGACTGCGATAAACAAAATATTATAGGGCACAAGTGTGTTGTGCACACAATAGACACGATGGCTCTACTTACTTCCTAACTTTCAGACTGTAAGTTCGAATTTTTTGACCGTAAATTAGAAGTTTCCAATAAGTCATTTGGACAAGACAAACAAGACATAATGATAAAAGAATAAAATGATATTTTTTTTAGTTGGCAACGTAACACTAACCAAGTCTTACAATGTCTTGTACTTGAACTTGTATTGTTTCATTGACAAAACATAAGCAATTCACATGAATTATCGCCAAGCATTCAAGGTTATGTAACTAATTGTAACTAATGCCTCACTTCTATTTTACGTAAGTAATTATAAAATAAAAAAGATTAATATAACTACATTTTGAACTATTAAAAAAAATAAGTTTCATGTACAAAGCTAACACTACATATTATACTTTTAACTACAAGTTGTCCGCGGCTTTAAAGGATAAATGATTGCTTGAATTTTAAAGTAAGAAGCGAGAAATGTCATTCTACTTAGAAAAAATATATTAAGGGTTTTCTTTTGATTGTAGATTAATGTAGGTATATGTACCTACTATAACTAAAGATAAAAAAAATGTGCACCCGTTTGAGTGGAGTTTCTAAAAGTTTGAGATTTATCAATTTAATCAACAAACACAAATTGGAATAGGAAATTTGAAGCAGATCGAACAATTTTTTTATGTTTTCACCCCATTTCACCCGTGGTGTTGAATTTCTAAAAACGACGAAATACGTATGCATTTATTTTTTCTCAGAAGCACTATACCCTATCCTTATCCTTTAGGGGTGGAAGTTCCATGAAAATACATTCCAAAATCCTTCCTTAGTGGGTGTTAACATCATAAAATGTTTTAACTGCCAAAATTTCAAGTTTCTAACCCCTGTGGTTGTGTGGTTTGCATTTCGCGTTGATGAATCATTCATAAAAAGTCATTGTATAAATAAAGTCAACCAGACCGATTTCGGCCACGGCGACAAATCACAAGAGAGAATAGCCAACTGCGCAGGAGTTATTATAGTTCACAAGTGTGTGCGCAAACCCAAGTGCACTCTCTTTTCCTTAGCTCTCATAATCCGATGGGACGGCAATCGGGCACGACCGGAAAGAGTTCAGGCGCAGGACCAACGGCTTAACGTGCTTTCCGAGGCACGGGAGTGTACACACTTCCAACTTCCAGACTCCGGGCTGCTACTGAGAATTTTGTGACAGAAAAACCCAATAACTATTTATTGGCCCGTCCTAGGAATTGAACCCAGGACCACCGGGTCTGCGGCTTATCTAGCCACTAGGAATAGACCATCGAGGCAGTCATTCAAAGTCATTGTATTACGTGTATAGATAACAACAAAAATACGTATGTTTTTATAACTTCACTGACATTCTGTCACATTTGTATTCTACCAATCCGCATTAGAGCAGCTTGGTGGAATAAGCTCCAAACCCAAAAAAAGAAGACCTTAGCCCAGCAGTGGGACATTTACAGGCTGTTACTGTATGTTTTAATTATTATCCTTAATCCTACCCATTTAGATGTCAAGGATTATAAACAGTAAACACAAGTAAACACTATAAAACCGGACTTATAAATGACGCAGTTTTAACGTCTATATTGTCATTGTTTATCGATTAGTCACGTGTTGATTGCAATAATAGTTATTTAAAGTCGAAATGGAAATATTATACATGTTATTAGAACAATATTGCAATACTTAGATACAATTACAATTCATTTACCTATAAGTGTTTTTATGGCCGCCACAATTTATTTTCGTGTTGTGGTCCATTTTCTTATATGTTGCAGTATGGTAGACGTCGTAAGATGTCAGTAATTAGTAAAAAAACGGATAAACTTCTGCAGAGCGCATACCGTCAATTAATCCCATTTAGACTATTTTAGCTTTCCCCAGAGGCTGTGTATGTGTACAGAGTAGATTAGGAACTGTGGGGCGTCACTATCACATTTTTAACAACTCAAAACCGTCTCCGCTGTGGCAAAATTCGATCATACTCCTTGGATTTGTATAACCCAAGGCTCTCAACACAGAATATAGAATTTTCCGTAAAATCTTGGAGAAGAGTGTAAATTAACGCTCACACCCACACTCACACAATCAAAGTCAAAATACTAACGTATAATACCAAAATTCGGATCCATCGGTATTCGCTTTTCGGAAGTACACCCAAAAAACTATAATCGCCTAATATTTCACATAATTATATTTAACATTAAGGTTTAACATTTTGATTCCCAATGTTGGTGGCACATTAAGGATATAAGAGGTTGTTAATATTTCTTATAGTGCCAATGTCTTTAAGCGCTTGTGATCAACTATCCACATTTGGCACAAGCTAGTCTGCCTACACATTTGAAATAAAATGGAATAGAGGTTTAATTTATTGACGTGACAACGTCTAATAAATCGATGAACGCTGGCTGCATGCACGAAAAATTGTCCTGTTACGCGGATTGTACGCTTGCGCCGCATCTATCTCTCTTTCACTCGATTGCAGTCATTTAATCAATGTTTTGTTATGACGTTGTCACGTTAATCTATCGTTCGTAAACCGACTTTACAGACAACCATTTTTTTTTTCTTATTTTATACATAAGTATTAAATTTTCCTGTTGTTTTTAACTAAAAGTAAGAAACATATTTCGTTAAATTTAGTTTCAAAATATTTACCACAAATCGGATCGGTATAAAATATAATAAGATACAAATACATAATTCTAAACCTTGACGGGATTAGTAATCTGTATCCATTTGACACACTATACAAATAATAATTGATAAAAATTGTAATCTATACATGAGTAGGTAGCTATTGTAATAAACAGAATAATAAAGAATATATTAACTTGTTAATGTACCCGTTTTTATGAATACACCTAATTGTTTTTCTCGCAAATAAGAATTTCAAGATATTTTTGTTTTAATTTTTCATTTATAACAACAATTAAAATCCTGCAGTTTTTTATGCTGTATACATATATGTATATACATTTTCGGTAAATTAATTAACACATTAGGTCTTATCTAGAGAAAAATGGAAGGTACTAGATACTATCAATACAAAATAATTAATACAAATATTAAATTGGATAATTATTAATATATGTAATAGTATTTAATTATGTTTTTATGACTGCCTCGTTGGTCTTGTGGCTAGATATAAGGCCGCAGATCCGGTAGCCCTGGGTTAAATTCCCAGGTCGGGCCAATAAATACTTATTGGGTTTTTCTGTCAGAAAATTCTCAGTAGCTGCCCGGAGTCTGGAAGTTGGAAGTGCCTCCCGCACTCCCGTGCCTCGGAAAGCACGTCGTGTCGGATTGCCGTCCCATCGGATTATGGGAGCTAAGGAAAAGAGAGTGCACTTGTGGTTGCGCACATCTGCGCACTATAATATCTCCTGCGCAGTTGGCTAATCTCTCTTGAGATTGGTCGCCGTGGCCGAAATTGATCTGGAGGTCCTTAATATTATTATTATTATTATGTTATTATGTTACGTTAAATTATATACTACTTTCAAAAGCTAAGAGATTTTGTTTTAAAAAAGTAGAGTTTTACTTAATTTATTATTTAAAATACAGATTAAATATTTTAAAATGTATACTTTACAATTCACATATTACTTCATTGACAGAAATAATTTACGCGACGTTCGTCAGTTAGAATTAAATGTTAGATAACTATTGTTTATTATTATAATAATCGAGCACGAGCATGTCGCGCATCCGTTTTAAAAAATCTATTTAAAATAACAAATAAATTAACGTTGAATGGTACTATTTCAAAATAATCAAGGTTACATAAACAATATGACAATGTCGTTTTTTTATTGATTGATTGTTTATTGTTTAAAGTATTTTCTCTTTCATGACGATAAGATACTTAATCGTTTTATTTTTTAATTCTATTAGCGAATGTCTAATATCTAGGCCAAGCGACAAGGTGTGCATGACGCATATGGTGACGTAGATTATGTGTGATATTCTGATACTACAGGAGTTGATTCTTGTTATTATGTACATATGTAATAAACACCGAGATGAATCGATATGTAGATTACAATTTCAAACGACAGATTACTGTCTCAAGCAGCTCAAGCTATTCGTTTTCACAAATTTTCGAAATTGATCGATTTACGAGAAAAATCTACACTTTATTAAATACTTTAAACAAAATTCATTATTTGATTCTTTAAATAGGAAATATAAATAAAAGTCGCTGTTCGAGTATGTCACTAATAAATTTATTTTCAATTAAAAAGGAGTAAAAAATTGAAAAATATTTTTTTTAAATAATGCTTTATAAAGTTACATTAAGGATGCTAACGTACATGCCTTAATATTTATGTAAGTGATATTGTATGTATAATATAATCTAAAAGATTATTACAGGCCAGTCACAACACACAGTAGCCTTTTGTTGGTTTATAAAATGGGATATAATAAACAACAACAAATTTTAATTAGAAATGTATAATCGTTAGGTAGATGTTTAAATTTATTTATAAGACAGAATTAAAATATAAATTTTAAACGTCGTCCGTAAATAAAAATTACCTACCTAAATTTGCGGTCCGGTGCGGTGCTGTGAAAGATACTAATATAATACGAGAGGATTGAGACGTTCGGTAAAAATCATTATTAGTCCAAAATTTTCAGATATTCGCTCTGCATAAAATCCCTCGAATTTTCGATTGGATGTAGGGGGTGCGAGCGCTAGCCGCCATTTTGGAAAAAGTATTTTTGCAAATATTTCGAGGCTTGGGATGACAAAAACTCGGTTTTATATTTAGGGGGCACCGTCTAACATAATCATTTCGAAAAATCGAGCAGAAGGATTATATGCAGAGGGAACGCATATTTAATGCTAAGATTCCTGCACTACATAGTATTGACGGAGAGTTGACTCTATTCTAATCATATCAAGATATAATATCAAAGAATTCTCAAATGGATATCTTTAACTAGTATTACATATTATATCGCTATCACTATGCTCTCTGAAACAAAAGACATACTATTTACTAATGTAAATAAGACGATACAACAATTACACAAAGAGTCCGAACAATAAACAACAAGTCCAGTTAGTGTGTGCGACTGTTGATAATATCAAAAACATCATTATGCAACAAAGAACGAACTAACCGACTGTAATAAGATAAGCGTAATAGGAAACGATATACGCATTCCATACTATAATGGGACTTACAAAGATGCCGTATTTATGCCCAGTTACCGATGGTTTTAGAGTTACAATTAACGAGCCGCTAAAATCGTTCTCATAACTTTTTTTTTATAATATACGTTGGCGGACGAGCCAATGGGTAGTGGTCATCGACGCCCATTGACATTGGCATTGTAAGAAATGTTAAAAATTACGATGTACCCAATCGCCAATGCGCCGCCAACCTTGGAAGTTATGATTTATCCCATGAGATTGTAATTACGAATCCAAATTTATGGTAGCACGTATAAAACTGAAAGCACTGAAAAACAATCTCACTGTATCTCTCATGATAGATGGCTGTTTAAACAATAAAAGTGACCATAGATTTGTATTGGTACCCAAGAAATGAAGATACTTTCAATTTGATTGAGGTTATACGTGAATTGCTTACAGTAGGTGAAGACCATAGAGACTGTCTGTTTTATATCTGAACTGATATATCAACTACTCTATCCTAAGTTAGAAATTTACAGCCTTTTGAAGGTTAAATCACTTTTTATTATTATTAGTCCTGTATAAAAAGATCCTACGTAAAATTTTGACATCAGTGCAATTTTTATAATCAAAACTACTTTGTTGTAATACATTCTAAAAGGGTTCCATCTTTCTTTGGCCACAAGCCCATTAAAAGCGCTAAATATAACGTAGATTAGAATGGGTGTGTCGAGGATACTATGCACTGTATAGAGAGAGATTATGTGATAAACAATAGGAACCTTGCCAAACCGGGAAATTGAATTACCAGAGCTATTTATACTACATTGTACCGGCCTTATTAAATTCATCTACTTACCGTTTTTTATATTTAAAAATTCATATTTAAAAAAATCAATTTTATTTTAATTGTTTTATGTCTAAATAATAGTCACCCTACATTTAATGACAGCCTTCAGGTATGTATGCTCAAAATGATGTATCTGATTACATGGGGAATCCCCTGACTTCAAAACTAAGCCATTGCTGGTTTTTATCTTATCCTTAGTATCACGTATCATCCAAGTATAAACTTATGAAAATAAAACTAAACAATATTGATAGTGGGAACTTCTTGACAAAAGCAATTTAGTAATTCGATCCATATCTCCGACTTAAACTATAAAATAATATATACATGTATATCCATCGGATATCCTGGTTAAAATATTTATAAATAAAATATCACCATCGTACCAGCGTACACAACGCAGGTACACAAACGTTCTTTGTTTTTTGTAAGTGTGGTAATAATTATTTTTATAACATGAAATTGTTGTCATGTGAAAGCGTCCATAAAAATAAGACGCTGATAGACAATCTCGCTCTTCCCTGATCAAAGGAACCATCTGACCCGTTTGCCCATCCGCCCACCTATTTTAAAACTACTTAAAACGTTAAATTATATTTCTCAATGTAATCAATTAAACCTTCCAATCTATTATAATCCATGTGATTGATAATGGATGCACAAACTGGATGGTAAAATGGGCTTACTCGCAGTAATACACGGAACCTCGGCTTGACATAAAAATTAGGCATTTGGTATAATTATTTGGCTTAATTGTGAAGCCTAACTATAAAACATTTTCTGTATTTCAATGTTGCTAGAAATAATTAACATTCCTGACAACTGACACTATCGAGGCATATCTTTAAGATAAAATCTTAGTTAGGTCTGATCTTTGTGAATGTTGTTTTTTCTATTTAATCATATAACGATAACCGAAACCTTGCATGTCAGATGCATTTTTTTTAAGTGAAAACTTTTTTGGCATCGTTGTGATTTGAAAGTCGATGAAACGAAAAACCGACAGTAAAAAGAGACAGACACATGAATTCATAACATTTTAACGTGGGAGAAAATGAGATAGGAAGCACACGTTTTTTATTAAATAGATAGGCTTATTTGCACGACGAGCATATGTTGTCACCTACGCCCATATACATTGGTATTGTAAGAAATGTTAACCATCGCTTGCATCGTCAATGCGCCACCAACATTAAAAACTTAGATGTTATGTCCCTTGTTCCTTTAATTGAAACTAGCTCACACACCCCTTATAACGGAGGGAACACCAACACAAGAATAACATATTCTGCTGTAATGCTGTTTTGCGACAGAATATCTGATGAGTGGGTGGTACCTACCCAGACGCGCTTGCACAAAACTTACCACAAGCACAGTTTTATACACAGGTCTTGCAACAACAGTAATGGGGGTACGTCGGCTTAATGGTTGCGCTATTCTGTTCAGTTTACGGCCGCCAGAGGTATGACGATAGTTGGGTGTCTATCACACGTAACGCATGCGTACTAAACCCTCGTCTCATTACTCGAATTTATTTCGTAATTCATAAAAACCATTAAAGTAATTGACGATGAAAATACAGTTCAAAGCTCGTATTGTTTTATTCGCATGTTTTATTGTGGAAACTGCGCACCGCACCCATCGATAGCAACGCCGTACAGCGGCGTTGACGCGAAAGAAAAGTTATAACACGAAAGTGTCTCTCACCACTGAAATTGGGCTCCGTTACAAGACCTGTATATAAGACCATGACCACAAGTATGAATGCATGAAGTAAGATTAAATATTGAACTTTATAAAAAAATATATTTAAACAATAATTAATTAATTTTAAAAGAATTAACGTTTTTACTACTTACATAAAGTAATAGGTATGTATTGTTTACATCTATTATTGTGCTCAAATCTACTGTATTTATATTTAAGTAAATTAATGATATTATACATGTAATAATAAGTATAATATAAAAAAAAAAACAATTCAATCGGAATTTCAAGTGCACTTAAAGTTTCTCAAAGCTTTATTATTTATTTAATTTACGAGATTGATACATACTTTGTTGACTATTAAATACTACACACACAACAATATACGTTAAGTATGATCAAACTTATCAATGTTTTTGTTGTTTTAGATTTGTTTACAAAATTGGACTGTGCACATTTGACCCTATGACAAAAATGAATTACGTGTGTCATCTATCACGCTAACTTCGAATGTCAATAAGAAAGTTACCAAGTGTTAGTAATGTAATTAATTATATCCATATATAGGTAGATGTTATGATAACATTTGTAATTGCTTACTTCGCTCTACACAAAAGGTTATCGATATTTACTTCGACAACTCGGTTTAAAGGTCATTATTTGACGTTAACATGTTAGCTTAAGTTGTTGTTTATAATTAATTAAACCTATCTTTCCTTCAAATATATATATTTTTAACAGAGTGAATTAGCTGTCTTCAATGTACATGTATACATGTACGGTGCAACAAACGTGTAACAGATATGTGAGCATGTGCAAAACAATACGAATACAAATTTCATTGAAGTATCACGCGGTTGAACATCTTTTGGCACCATTGACCTAGCTCCTAGTCTACATTAAAATTCAAGATCCACTCTACATACATTTTTTATTTAAGCCTCTCTTATCAATCACACTGTTTATATTTTATTTATTTATTTTTTATTTCTTGTTCTTTAGTTATTTTACATTTATTTATTGTATTTATTGTATAAAGAAACTTTATTATTTAATTCTCTATGGGATCTTATAACGCCCGAGCCACTGTATAAACGTGAGAAATTATAACTGGTAGTTGGTTCCCGCAAGATAGGCTTGCCTAGTGCGGGGCCACTGGATGTTTTGTGACTATGTAATCTTTTATGTTAATAGTTTTTTTTTTTATAATTTGCGTTGGGCGTACGAATTTAGGAGATCGATATAAAGGAGGTTGAGGTGCTTTTCGGTGTGTGAAAATAGAGTAATATAATCAATTAAAATTTTAAAACACGGTTTGAGTCGAAAAAATGTCGCATAGAACTTCCTTCCTTAGGGGGTCCCCCGACCACACTTTTTTTTTATTCGTCGTCTTTTTATGTAAACACGTAACACCTATTTCATAAAAAAGTACCGAAACTGTTAAATTTTATTTATATAGGAGATTGGATTGGAGATTCTACATCTAAAACAATCTTGACAAAACTTCACTTGTTTGCCACATTTAAAGTTATCAAATTATAACATGCAATATATAACTATATTTTTATTATTATCAATAATAATTATGTAAATTTATGATATCGACTATTAAAGGACAACGTATACGACAACGTAACAAACTGCAAGTATACCAATCCGCCATTACTACGCAGGTTTCCTAAAGTCATTTCCCTACATAAATTCAATCACCACTCTACATACATTTTTTATATAAGCCTCTCTTATCAATCACACCGTTTATATTTTCTTTATTAATTTATTTTTTTGTTCTTTAGTTATTTTACATTATTATATTACCACTGTTTTTTTTTTTTGTATAAAGAAACTTTATTTTTATTTAACTCTCTATGGGATTTTATAACGCCCGAGCCACTGTATAAACGTGAGAAAGTATAACTGGTAGTTGGTACCCGCAAGACAGGCTTGCCTAGTGCGGGGCCACTGGATGGTTTGTGACTATGTAATCTTTTATGTTAATAAATTTTTTTTTATTTTTTTTTTTTACACCGTGCACCGCCGACCCAAAATTAAACAAAATAAAAACGTGTATTGTATACATGTACATGTGTATTTTAGATACGTTCCTAAAAAATCTAAAATAATGACTTAAAAACTCAATGTTTTTGAACCTGACTGGATCCGCTGAATTAATCGATAATTTAAAGAGTAATATAATTATAATATCTAATACAAGCAAAGTATTATATATCGTTTTCGTGGTTAATGAGTTTTAATTACATCTTACCAGGTAAATGATATTTATTATTTACTATAGATATTATTTTTACGCAATTAAATCAATAAATATTTATTAATATAATCATTTATGCAATTCTACTCAAAACGACTGTTTATCACTATTTAAGAGATATGACACGAATAAGTGAAAATCTTATGTTTAATTAGCTGTTCATCCGCGGCTTTGCCCGCGATAAAATAAGAAATAATAAAGTAGGTTAATTATGGTTCATTTTGCTGTAAAACAGTAAGTTTCAAGCAGTGATCTGCTTGATTTTTTTTATACTAAAGTTTCCGACCCATTTCTCCCGTTTGGGGCTATTTTCAAAAATGACAAAATAGGTATGCTTTTATTTTTGCTCAGAAGCTTTAATATTAAATTTCATGCATCTTAGTTCTTACATCAAAATAGATGTACCCGCCACTACACACTTTCAACCCCATATTTTACCTTCTTGCGGGGTAGTCTTTAAAAACCCCTGAAATACGTATTTATTTATTACTAACCAGAGGCTTGTATGTAAAAATTCATACTTCTTATATCAAAATAGATAGACCTTCCATACAAACTTTCAACACCTATTTCACACTCTTGCAGTTTTAAAAAAAAAACCCAAAATTTTACGCCTCTTACTTCAAAAATGACGGAGTCATCATGCAAACTTTCAACCCATATTTTTATATACATTTTCAAAAATCTTGAATTACATATTTATTTATTTCTGAACAAAAGCTTGTATATAAAATTTCATGCTTCTTAGATAAAGAACGACGACCTCTCCATATAAACTTTCAACCCCTATTTCACCCTCTTTGGTGGTGATTTTTGGAAAACTCTGATTTGCCTTCTTGTATATTTCTAACCAGAAGCTTGTGTACGAAATATCATGCTTCTAACTTTGTAAATAACGGATTTCCATACAAAGGTTCATTCCGTATTTCAACCTTTTAGGGGTGGAATTTCCAAAAATCTATTCTTAGTACGCGTTTTCATTATAAAATGCATCAACTGTCAAAATTTCAAGTCTGTAACCCCAGTGGTTTAGGCTCTGCGTTGAATATTAAAATATATCTAATATATAAAATTCTCGTGTCACAGTTTTCGTTGCCATACTCCTCCGAAACGGCTTGACCGATTTTGATGAAATTTTTTGTGCTTATCCGGTATCTATGAGAATCGGCCAACATCTATTTTTCATCCCCCTAAATGTTAGGGGTAGTCCACCCCTAAATTCATTTTTTTATTTTTTAAACAAAATTTTTAATTTCTATTTTATTTTGATACAACATACAAAAATACATACAATCCTCAATTTTCACCCTTCTACGATCAACCCTTATTTTTTAATAGCCATTTTAGTAATTTAATAATTTTTCCTCTCCGGTCGAAAACTGATCAATCGTCATTTAATTAGTTATCCCCGCCAGATGTTTACAGGTGTCACTTCTGACCCAGTAAACAGCACAGAGTAGGGATGAGAACGAAGCCGGTCTCCTTTCTTTCTCACTCCCTACACAATTGTCGGCCATCATTATTGTTTATGCACATGTCAAGTGTAACGTTGACAATTATTATTTTGCTATCTCATTGTCAATGTCAATCATTCCTATTTTATCAATAATAATTAAATTATCAATTTTGAGTGTATTTTGCACGATTAGTTAATCAAGTGATTTTATAACCTCAAAAGTACTCAACACGTGACACGAGCTTCCAATAACAACGGATTTTGTGTTGTAAGTATACTTTTTTTTATTTATATCGAAAATGTTGTTGATCTTATAAAAATGTAATTTTAATTTAATTTTATTTAAAAAATGTAATTGAACAATTAAGATTTTCATAGTTTCCAAAAAATCAATCATTATGAATCTTTATTTTGAAATGTCAATGGAAATATTGGTTGTATGAAAAAATTATAAGAGACAATGTTTTCATAAAATTTAATTTTTTACTTTTGTTTGATTTTTTTTTCCATAAAACTTATATTTTTGTTATAATTTCATAAATTAAAACTAATCATTTCAAAACTGCGGCAAAAATCCTGGCCCTAATTATACTTTTAACATTTTTCATCATTAAATAATTTCATGAATTCTATTTATGTATGTTTTGTACAGTGAGCAATGCCAAGAAAACGCAAAGGGGCTGATTTGAGCCGCAGTACAAGTAAAGCTCGAAACTTGCGAAATAGCAGATCCGAAAGAACAGAAGAACAAATCCAGCAACAAAATACTGATGCACGTGTCGAAAGAAGAGCCAGAAGATACACGAGCTGAACGCAATGAAGTCAGAAGATTAGAACAACGACAACCACGCCGTTTCACAGTCAATACACGAAGAACAAATGACCAACAACGACAACAGGTACATCGAGCATTTATATCTGATTCATTCCTGCGTCTAGCATTCCAGTATGAGCCCGATATTGAATATTATGCTCATTCAAAAGTGGTAATTGGTGCTATGGACAAGGAATGTCCGCATTGTCATGCTCTGAAATTAAAAAATGAGCCAGCTGGGATGTGTTGCGCGTCAGGAAAAGTGCAACTACCTGAAATTGAAACACCACCTGAACTATTGAACGGCTTACTTATCGGCACGGATCCAGATTCTAACGTGTTCCTGAAGTCAATTCGAAGATTCAATTCATGCTTTCAAATGACATCGTTCGGAGCAACAGAAATAGTTCGAAATACTAATGCAAATGGTCAACAATTCAATTCTACATTCAAAATCAGAGGCCAAGTTTATCATAAAATGGGCTCACTGCTGCCAATGCCAAACGAACCACATAAATTCTTACAAATCTACTTTATGGGCGGCGAGGATTCCGGAAGCGCACTTGCCAATCGCGTGAATGCACGTTGTGATTATAATAACCTTGATTCACTTTATGCCAGGCGCATCGTCAGCGAGCTAGATGCTCAATGACTGATGATATATTGCATCAACATCGTATACGGTGCCACGATCTAACCATAACATTCAGCGACGAAATGTACAATGAAGCATTGATTGCTATTGAGGATCTTTGCATTGTCATTGCCAACTTACCACTTAGTAATTTCGGTATGAATTCGCCAAATCGAACTGCATCTGATTTAATGAATACTGAAATGAATCGTGAACTGCAGTACAGTACTGTAGAAATGGCAGCGATTGTTGCCCGCAATGTCCCACTAATGAATGAGGAACAAAGAACCATTTATGATCGCATTATGCTCGCAGTTTCAGCTGGACAAGGTGGGTTCTTCTTTTTGGATGCACCGGGTGGAACTGGCAAAACATTCGTTATTTCGCTAATTCTTGCTGAAATACGATCAAATAATGGCATCGGATTGGCCGTTGCATCATCGGGCATTGCAGCAACTTTATTGGATGGAGGTAGAACAGCTCATTCAGTATTTAAGCTGCCACTAAATATTCAGAATAACCCTGACGCAGTATGCAACATTAAGAAACAATCGTCCATGGCCACTGTGCTGAAACGGTGTAAAATTATTATTTGGGATGAATGTACTATGGCACACAAACATTCACTTGAGGCGTTGAACAGGACATTGAAAGATATTAAAAACAGTGACAAACTATTTGGCGGAACTCTGTTGGTTCTTTCAGGTGATTTCAGACAAACACTTCCAGTCATTCCACGTTCAACATACGCTGATGAGATCAACGCTTGCTTAAAATCATCTCCATTGTGGCGTAATGTTGAAAAATTACAGCTAAAAATAAATAGGCGCGTTCAAATGCTTCAAGATCCATCCGCTGAAACATTTTCAAATCCAGTTTGTTTGTGTTAGCTAAAGATGGACTAACAAAAAATATTGTTCACGCTATAGCATTAAGAGATTGATATTGTTTAATAGTGTTACTGTCGTAATTGTTTAATTAAAGATATATAATTTTAAGGAATAAATTATAATAACTTAAAAATAATGTTTGCATTTTGTTATTTTTATATTCCCTCATCGTTCACAGCGCTCCATGCTTATTTCACGCATATACCACATTCTTACATACATACAATATACACATTCTAACATACATACATACTTACAATAAGTAAGCTAATTTTTTGTCTACACTAGAAATTACTAGGAAATTATTTATATGGCAAAACAACGTTTGCCGGGTCAGCTAGTATATATATATAAATTAGATACACGTCGATCAATAAACAATAAATCAATAATATTATTGAGTCAATAATGCCCGCCGTAAAAGAAAAACAAAATAAAATAATAAACCTTCAAGCTTCAAATAATTCTAGATTTTCATTTTTAAGTAAATTATTCTAAAAAAAAAAAACATACAGACGAATTGATAACCTCCTCCTTTTTTTGAAGTCGGTTAAAATATATTTATCCCTTAACTTAAAACAATAATTCTACGGTACAAGTATCCGATTACTTCCCTAATCATAAAACGTTGCCGTCACAAGTGTCAAACTATTGATTTGATGGATCATGGAACCGCATTTGACAGCTACGAGATAGTAGTCGCGAAATACTTTTCAGATGAAGCGGTAGTGATTCACATATAAATTGTTTATTATAATTAAGCATATATTGATTTATTAAATTGAACCACGTGTGATATATTAATTTATCTGTTGAAATGGACTCGGAGGATAATCGTGCTGAAGGCTGGAAATATTTAAACAAGCAATATTTCGGTGATGGTTGGTACAAATTCTATGATGTTTCGAATTCGAATGCTTAATTAGTTATATCGCCAGGGTCGTTTACATTTATCATAAACTATTATTATATCTCATAACGCAGGATTGAAAAGTTTTGAAGTAGCAAATCTAAATGACAAGGACGACGAGATAGTGATCTTACTAGAGAAAATAGTTTCCTATATTGGCCATTATTACTATCAGGTCATGTTACTTTAGCGATGATAAAACTAATTAATCATATGTGCAGATTACTTGTTGCTGGACAAATTAAACTCTGACACTTCTTCATTACGTAGTTTATTATAAATGTTACTAATATTTATGTTATTATTACGAATATACTTATATAAAAATATATTTAATATACTATTAGTTGTTTCGTGATAATTCACATATGTTTCGTGTCAGTCAGCTCTTACTTACTAGTTTAGGTTAACCTTGAATATTTAAAATAATTGTTTGTGTGTCTATTTTTATCTACTCTAAACATTATTTAATCTGATAACATCATAATCCTGTTAAGTAAGAGTTATAAAATGGTAGATAGGAAGTTATATACAAACATTGGATATAAAATATTGAGCCTTATGAGTTGTTATTTATTAATATATTATATATGTATTTTATTCACAATCACAGTTGAATATTTATACAAGCTTATATCCATATTCAATTTATTCTTGACTATAGTAATATTTCTAACAAATAATATTATTGTTAATATGATGAACTAATAAACAAAGATAACAGACATAGGTTATATTGAATAATTATTATAATTTAACTCAAATTAACAACGAGTAACAATACTCAAACAAAAAATTGTAAAATTTTTTTTATTTTACAGGTGAACGAGCCAACTATGTGAACATTCCTCATGTCATTGCAATGGTCGGCCTGCCGGCTCGAGGCAAGACCTACATATCTAAGAAACTTTCACGTTACCTCAATTGGATAGGAATTAATACCAGGGGTGAGTTTTCAATTACATATCATAATATTACTAATAAATCAAAAGGAATATAAGTAGGCACTATAAAGCAAGCATATGAACTCCTAATATAATGATTATTGGATAAAAATCAATTGAACTTCTCTAATGAGCTCTATATGAAAACCGTTAATGTTTCAGTTTTCAATCTCGGCGAGTATAGACGCCACGCGACCACCGCCTACACTAGCCATGAGTTCTTCCGCGCAGACAACAAGGAGGCGATGGCGATAAGGCAGCAGTGCGCGCTCGACGCGTTGCACGACGTCTGCGAGTGGCTCGTCAAGGGCGGGGAGGTGGCCGTGAGTATCAAATTCATACAAACACACAGATGTTGATATCAACTCATGTACAGAGACTATAAAGTACACATGCTTCAATTTTTAAAGAAACTACAAAAAAAAATTAGCTTATAAAATGCTATAAAATCATTTATATGAAGTCCCAACCAAATATGGGCTCTATAATATTATGTCCCTTTTGCATAAGCTAATTACATATTACTGAAAACTGAACGCAATCAAATATGTTCTAAATTCATGTTATGTTTTGCAGGTGTTTGATGCGACCAACTCGACGATGGAACGACGGCGGATGATCCGAGATATCGTTGTTCACAAGATGGGCTTTAAATTATTTTTGGTGGAGTCCATCTGCGACGATCCGAGGATCATTGAACAGAATATTATGGTGAGAATACTAAACTTGATATATTAGCAGGTTAAATATAGCTTGACTTTTTAATCTGTACAAAGATAGACCGAGACAAATCAAAATTCAGAGATAGTCTTTAAAACCATATCTCACAATCAACTTATTTATTCATCTTTTTAGTTACTGTTGGTGTTATAATAACATAATATATAATGTTTAATTTTCAAACTAAAAATATAGTCAACTATTTTTGAGAGTAGGTAAATTATTTGTCTCTTAAAGTTTTTGGTAAACAATTATTTGATTACAACTGTCATGCCAAAAACTGTGCGAAGTTTACACTCAGTCTAATGAAAGGTATAAGGTTTCATTTTTCGTTAAAAATAAAAAAAACATGTCCTGTGTAATATTAATGTATACATACAAATGTGGACAAAAATAAAAATAGTGTTAGACCAAAAAATAATAATAAAACATACTTATAGGAATAAGTACCCTGATTTATATTAACAGTGAATAGCAATTCACATATATATTAAAAAAAATATTTTAATAAGAAATAACTGAGTTCCATATTGATTCAACTCAATTAATTCCACTTCTACAATGGCCTTCACAGAACTTACTTGAATAATGTATATTGATATTATGCAAAAACTATGAGTCCTTGCAATAAAATCGCCTTCAATAACAAAGATATAGATAGATGTCTATTGTAGTCGTAATTGGTCATAAATTAATGTTCTCCTCGATAACTTTAAAGCTGCCAAGAAGACTTCAAGTGGATGATATTGAAATGGTGATGTACTATTTGAACATTTCTTTAGTTATATGTGTATTGTGACGCAATAACTATTCAATCATTTTTATATGTATTTACTGTAAAACTTATACATCAACTAAATCAAGCAAATACTCATGTTTCAATCAATAATACTTACTTATGTATACTATATATTCAAATAAGGGGACATAAACAAACCATTGATTTATTTATCCAAGTTGCTAATAGCTCTATAACAAATCGCATGTATTATAACATGCTCGATGGGGCTTTGTGCAAGCTCGTCTGGGTAGGTACCACTCACTCATCAGATATTCTACCACAAAACAACAGTACTTTGTATTGTTGTGTTCCGGTTTGAAGGGAAAGCCAGTGCTATTACAGGTATAAGGGACATAACATCTTAGTTCCCCAGGTTGGTGGCGCATTGCTGATGTAAGCGATGGTTAACATTTCTTACAACGCCATTGTCTATGAGCGTTGCTGACCACTTACCGTTAGTGGCCCATATGCTCGTCAGTCTACCTACACAATAAAATTAATGCGATATAAACAGAGCTTTATTTATAATATGACTGTTCCACTTTAATTTTAATTCCTAAGTTCCGACGACAAATTCATGACATTTAAATCGCCATTTGTTTAATTTTAGTTTAATGTTTTGACATCTGACTTTTTTTAGAAAAGTTAGCTGTGCAAAAACTTTTTCATAATATTTGCCAAACCTCTGTGTCATTCCATAAAAAATTCTCATAGTAATTTTAAGTTTGGTCAAAAGTTATACCTAGTTTCATCAAAATCATATGTGCACTTGCACAATACAGTTACACATTTTAGTTGCTGGACCGATTTTGATGGAGCATATGAAAATAACCTATCTTATTAATAATTAATCTTTATATTAAGGTTTATATAAAATACACCTAATGTTTTATATAAATAAAACTCACATTTTTCAAAACAAGAAAAAAATGAGTGAGCAAATTTTATGAAATGATAATATTAAGAACTTTTATGATGGAAACAATCTTAAATGTTATTAGATTATTTTAATAACTTTAAAAAATATTTAAGAACAGTAACTTCTAGAAAATCTTTAACAGTAAATAATATATTTAATGATGTAATGTTGATTTTACTTTTCTTTCACAGGAGGTAAAAGTGAGCAGCCCAGACTACACGAATATACAGGATACAGATAACGTTTTAGATGATTTCCTTCTAAGAATAGAGCATTACAAGGAGAAGTATGAACCGTTGGACGAAACCCTCGAGTCTGACTGCAGCTTTATGAAGATATACGATACAGGGGAAAAAGTCGTTGTACATAAACACGAAGGGCACATACAGAGTAGAATCGTATACTATCTGATGAACATACATATTGTACCGAGAACTATTTACTTAACCAGAGTGAGTAGGAATGTTTTTTTGTCGATATTATTAAACATTTACCATTCATTTTATTTCTGTACGTGCCTAATTTTTGAAAACTATTTTGTAATAAATTGAAAAGGGAAGTTTCTCATATCTATTTAATTTATGTTAAAAATATTTCTTTCTATTAGACTTCATTTGGATGTGACATGTTATATAAATTATGAATTTTAAAAATATATACGCCATAATAAAATTATTCATATCTTTGTAAATGATAGTGCTGTGAATAGTCGATAATAGTAATGAAGTACCGATGTGCGTACAGCACGGCGAGAGCCTGCACAACCTGGTGGGGCGCATCGGCGGCGACAGCGAGCTGTCGGCGCGCGGCAAGCAGTACGCGGGCGCGCTGGCCGCCTACATCGAGCAGCAGAGCATCCCCGGCCTGCGCGTGTGGACGTCGTGGATGCGCCGCGCCATCCAGACCGTCAAGGACGTGCGCGCGCCGCAGGAGCGCTGGAAGGCGCTCAACGAGATCGACGCCGTGAGTCGCTTGGGGGGGGGTTCGTGCCACGTGCACGTTCGTTTACGATTATTTTTTATGGGAACATCACTAATATAGATCAGATCATTGGACGAATTAAAATCTGTATATTTTTGCCATTACAAAAAACTTTTTTTATCGATTTGTTGGACTGCCATCCAAGTTGTTGGTTTTATGACATTATCCTTTTTATTTTCAGGGTATCTGCGAAGAGATGACCTATGCCGAGATCCAAAGTAAATACCCGTCCGATTTCAACGCTCGAGACGCGAATAAATTCGCGTACCGATACCCTCGCGGGGAGAGCTACGAGGACCTGGTGGCGAGACTGGAGCCCGTCATCATGGAGCTGGAGCGGCAAGGCAACGTGCTGGTGGTTTCTCACCAAGCCGTCATGCGTTGCCTGCTGGCGTACTTCCTTGACAAATCCGCCGGTATGTTTTATTGTAGAGCTACTATGTAAGAACAAACTCGAAATGGCAGAAAGTGACGTGTTGCGAAAATTATAACATTAAAATAGCATATCCTGATAAGTCGACTTTCACGAGTAAAATTTGAATTTATGCTAATTTTAAATAAAAAATGACTATAAATTACCGCTCAAATTTTTTTTAAATTGCTTTTACATATTTGACTCGCGCTCCACCTACTCAGTACATGAATGGTACTGCCAAACTCCGTCAAGCTATGCCAACAAAATATGTACATATAGATAAGTATATTGTAGATTCGTCTGTAAGTATTTGTACGTCCTGTGTATCCAGAGGAGCTGCCGTACCTGAACGTGCCGCTGCACACGGTGATCAAGCTGACGCCGGTCGCGTACGGCTGTCGCGAGGAACACATCAAGCTGTCCGTGGAGGCCGTCGACACGCACCGCCCCAAGCCCTCTGTGAGTACTAACACACACCCCGACTCACTTCAATAATTAATGAACCAAAAGTAGTCATAAAATTATTATTAGCTTACCGGCTTCATTTACGTAATTTATAGAAAAATGCTCGACATTTATAAATCATATAATTATTTATATAGTAGAATAATAAATAATCCCTCGATAAATAAGGTTGATGAAATGAAAAGAGTTATTTTTTAAAAACCCTATTGTTGTGCCTGCCGAGTTCGTATCAACTATCCTTGTTAGTTTTATTATTATATCCTAGCTCTAGAATATATATCCGATATAGCTGACAGTTGCAGCTCTGTTCACTTAGTAAGTTAAACAACATTTGCGGTAGATTTTTTTTATTTTTGGGTTCTTTCATAAGAAAATTATAATAAAAATAAACATTTACTAATAAAACATTTAAAAAATAATGGCACCCACTATTCTATCTAGCACCAATACTTAATTGTTAATAAATTAATAACCATAGTTATAACTTTCTTTCTTATATCTCACTTGCTGCAATTCTCCTGTGTAAATTGTAGCGTAATGTATACATAATGTACTGTTTATTGTATCTAATAATTTAAACAAATTAACCCTGTCGCACTTACGACTATATTATATGAAATACTCTAAGAAGTTTAACTCATGTTATTTTTTAAATATGGCCACTGTGTAGTTATTTAAAATGTATTGTTTTTGTTTAATTTGTTATTGCTGTCTTAGTCTTAACCTTAAATATTAATTTTAGTTTAAACAATTTATATTATGCTTTAGTTTAAATTTAATTGGAATAATGCAAAATTTTAAAATTTATATTATAAACCTCTAATTATTTCTGACAGGAGGAAGGTGACGACTCATCTGGCTCAGACGTACGCAAATCATAATGTGACCTTCTTGTTGTCACGTTGCTTACAGATACGACGAAATTTTTAAATATCGAATGAAATGGTTTTTTGTTAAGGATAATAGAGCTCAGTTTTATTTCTTAATAATAATATATGTTAAGTTCATACTTTAGCAACATGACAACAAGCTTGGCCAATAAATTTCGATAGCATAGTAAATATTTCATAGCATGAATTTTAGTTTGTTTCAAATGAAGATTGGATTTGATCTCAAACTCTGAGTTAAGTTGTTAATTTCTTTCAGGGTGTTGGTTTATTTATGGATTTAGGTTATTTCTATTGGGTTTTTGTTTTTTTTTTATATTATGGGGCGATGATACAAAAATAAATGTTGTTTTTTTTTATTTAATGATATGCTTCTTATACTTTTATTTTGTTTTTTTTTATATGTCTATTTTCATGGTTTCTTATTATTATTTAATTAAGTTTACGATTTTAAATAACATGAAAATTATCAATGTTATTAAAAATATATATGTATTTTGAAACTATGTATGTATAATTATTTTTTGTGCATGCAAGTGTAAATTCATATCAGATTAGGTTTTTCGTTTGTTTTTCTGTTTTTTATGTGTTAATTTGAAACATATTCGTTTTATCATAATAATAATGTGAATATATCAGCATTCTTATTTTATTAACAGGTGATACCAGCTCCGCCTATTAAGCCGCCGGTCCCGCCAATTCTCAATGGGGACACAAATGGAGAAAACAAAGAAAATTATAACAATTAACACAAGCTACTCGAGCCCAACACCATAAACATTAAAGAAGCTTATAGAAAAAAAAGTTTGACCAATCGTGTAATGCGTACAGATAAAATAAAACTGTAGTAATAGATGGCATACGGTCTGTGAGTCGAATTTGAGACTGATAAGTGATTTTAGACTAATCTTTCATTTTATAACCACATTATAAAATATATTTAAAAAAAAATGAAATTAAATTTCATTACCATTTCGTCACTCGTATCTGAAAATGCGCGGAGTTACACAGTTCACGTTAAAAGGACAATACGTATGACTAAAGATGAATTTAAAACAAACTCCGGCCAATATTCGATGAAAATCGATGTGTTTTTTATACTAACAAAGTAAAAAATGATGTCTAAATAAATAATTAAAAGTAGTGTATGTATATGTTTCTACATTGTTAAATTCTTAGATATTTGCCTTATTTTATTTATGTAGTTAGTCTATTGATATCACCAAATTCGGTATTAAATACCGCAAGCTTTTTTGTTTATTATTTACCTACCAAAGAATAACTTGACTCTTGTTATGTTTTAGGTACCTACTTTCGGAATAAGATTTTTACTTTTATAAATTCGAAATCAATAATTTAAAATAATAATATGTTGTTGAACTGTTTATATAATTTGTGTTTACTTGTGTAAATTTTTATGTAAATATATAATTTAATTATGTATTTATGTTTTACGTGTAACTCCGCGCTTATATTTTTGTAATCTCCCTCGTTTCTACCTTATCACTAGTTATTATTATAATAAATTAATGATAAAATATTACATTATAGAGGATTTTTACAAAATGGCTATATGTAAATTTATAATTGTAAATGTTAATTTAATGTTTAAATATAAGTACTTTAAGCGGGTAATTGATTTTTATTAAATCCTTCTCCTACTAAATAGTCAGATTACATTACTTTGTGCGGAATAAAAATTAATCTCGAAATTCTCAAATCAAGTAAAGCCTTTTTTATATATATGGGTGCCTTCATGAGTTCATCACGGGACTCTTAACTGACTCGAGCGTATTCAGAAATGATACTCACGAGTCACGATCACTAACTTTGTAATCATCATTCAAACTCCAAGATTACTTAATAATTTTAATTTACTTATATGCATAATGGGTTAAGTTCAGGTGCATTGTCAGGATCCAACATGAACTTTTAACGCTTTTTGGGCTTAAATACGCTATGAAAATAATGTAAAAAAAATACTAAATAATCGTATAATGCAACTATTTTATTTGGCACCATCAGATTGGTTGGCAAAAACATCGAAATTGTGCGAAACGAAGCACATCATCAGCTGTGTGCAGCCATTTTGTAGTTAGTAGACGAACGCACGTCACCGGTCACACCGTTTTCGGCGACTGCCGCTATAACTAGGTTTATGAAACTTCCTCAGTTCCCACTACCTCTGTTCCTCTACAAATGTGCAGAATAGTACCTTACCTTATCAATACCTGATATCAAAATCAACGTAGCAAAAGCAGAATTTAAATAACTATTATGTATCGTACTTCAAATAGATTGCTTAGGAATTGTAAATCGTCTTTTTACATTTTCATCTAGACAAATAAAATGAAACAAGCCTGTTCGGAGCGTCGATTATGTTAAAAACCTAGTCAACAGTTAGTCTCTTAGTATATGCCCATGTATATGTCCTCAAGTATATGTCTTGTCTATTATAAAATTACTTATATATACGTTAACGTTGGTAGGTAGTTAGAGTACACAATATGTACATTATAGGTACCTACTGTTTGTTTTTTTATTGAAACAATAACTAGAAATCTTAAACCATAAAAGATAAGTGGAAGATTATTTTTATCAATCTCCTTAACAAAATGATTTTTGATTTTTGCAGCTGAAGCTACATTATTCGGATAATACAAATATAGAGATAATACATCTTAGTAAAATAATTTAAATAAATAAGTATCCCTGGTTTTACGCTTCGTACAGGTCCGTCTGGGTGGGTGCTGCCACCCACTCACTCATCAATTTGCTCTACCGCCTAAAATCAATACTCCGTATTACTATGTTTCGCGTTAAAAGTCCAGTAAGCCTAGAATAAAAAACCCAAAAGATATAACAACTCGCATTGGCGTATCGATGGTGTAAAGAAGTGATTACTAGGTATTAATTAAGCTTTTCGTTTTTTTCAATGTGATTGTAATACTAGAAGAAAACTATACAACAATCAAAATTTTAAAACATATCAAATTGGAAAAATGCAGAATAATCCCTATTAAGCTTATACTTATGGAGAAGAATATTAATACTTATCATTGAATTCACCCAACATAATAGATATAAATATATTATAATAGTTATTATAGAAGCTAAGAAGGGGGTGAAGTTTTTTATCTAACATTTTATTTTTATTTACTACTAGCTGATACCCGCGACTTCGTCCGTGTTGCTTGATATATTAACAAAGTTTTCTTATGTACGAAGGAAAAAACATCAAAAAGATCGCAAGCAAAAATATAAACACTGATCACCCAGTGCATATACAAATCGTTGTTTCTTGAAACTTTAATAACTTTTTATTAAATGAAGATATCGCAATAAATTTTGTTTTTGATAAGGGCCAAGTGTCTAAGAAATAAAATTTAGAAAATTTCATTGAAATCTATCCAGTAGTTTTTCCGTGATGCGCGCACAACTGCAGACCTCTATCATTTTATTTATATAGATAATCATTGTAAATAACACAACCAACTAAGATACTTTACAAAATTAAATCAAACTTCTGGTTATGCTAATTATAATATAATAAATTTTTAGACAAAAATTTAACTGGTCACCTACAAAGTTGTAGTTAAATGATTAACTATTTTTTACTATGATATACTATCTTGTTTCTAAACGCTCTGATTTTTTGGAAACCTAATTTATATTGTATCTTAATTTAAGAAATAACACATGGTAACCCTAAGCCTTATTAATATACCGCACCAGTGTTCACAACCGTACGATAATTATCGTACAAGTACGATAATTTCATACCGACATACGATATACGATAGTACACTACTATCGTACGCAGATTGTACGATAATTTCCATTATGATGCAAAATTTGATAATTACACTGATAAGCGATAGTCCAATAAAAATATAATTCTTTTTACTATCAGTGCCATCTATTGGCTCACTTCTTTCTTAGGATCTATTGCAGGTGCGTCATGGCGGCCAGGGCGCAATCTTTCTTTTGGTTTTATAGAATAGACATATCGATATCGATCGCTCATTGGTAGATAACTACTATCTGCCAATCAGCAGCAAGATATTTTGGTTTGATGCGGAGAGTTGGCAGTTCCTGTCGTAAGCCATTTTGAATTTGATCATTAAAATATTTCGCGGGGTCACATTTAAAAGAATTAATTTTAAGGAGGCAATATTCTACATCAATTCTATCAAACCGACTTAAACGAATTAGATCCATCCAACGAGACGCATCGGTTACATCCAAATAATATATACCTTGGCGTTCAAGTTCATAAAATGTTAGGTCACGTTGTGATTCAAAACAATGACCAGTTGAAATTAGATTTCGCTGGGATTTGTATTGATTTTCTCGTGGAAGGATGTATGGAAATTAAGAAACGATTCAATTTTTCGGATCCAGTTTTGAAACTTATGACCAATCTGAATCCGCCGAAAGCGATACTAAGAAAGACAAGAGATAGTATTCCAAGTTTGCTCCCATTGATGGAAGCCTTGCCTCGTATCGTATCGAGCGATCAACATCAAATAATCGACGATGAGTGGCGTCAATTACCGTTTTTTGATCTCCCTACAGATATTGATGTGAAAAATCCAGTGGATATTTTTTGGGCAAAATTAATGACTTGTGAAGAAGGCGACCAGGGAATGACTTTTAAAAACGTGTCCAAATTTGTATTAAATGTCATTTCTCTTCCTCATTCAAATGTCGACAGCGAACGCATATTCAGTCACATTAATTTAATTAAGACTAAAACGCGTAATAAAATGGTGGTTTCAACTGTAAACAGTGTGCTCTTAGCTAAACAAAGAGTTAAGCATAAGAACGCTAATTGCACAACATACGAGCCGTCACAAGGTGAATATAGTCGTATGAACAAAGCGTTAATGTACAAAAATAAAAACTCATCAGAACCCACTGCCACAAAAATCCACGATTTGTATGGTTATCCAGTGTCGGATGACTTTGATAGCATTGTAATGCCAGACGAATTTTAAGTGATTTACAGTTACTTTGAAGTCATGGCATTCAAAGAAAATATATTTCGTATTTTTTGATTCTTGTTTATTTTGTTTGTTTTTAATGTTTTATATTGTTAATTTTTTTATAGTATAATAAAAAGTTAAGTTTCATAGTAATTTGTATAGTCTGTTCTCGGAAATATATAATCTATTGAGTTTGAATTTTGGAAAAAAACAAAATCCTTGTTTTCATTTTTCTATCGTTTGGATAAAAAGAAGAAATAGGGTTTTGTCATAACCTAGTAATTATATGCATTTGAAGATGTTGCCAACTTGATAAAAAAATATATAAATTATTTTAATTTAAAAGATTTAAAATTTAAAGCATTTGCAAATTGCAACATATAATTATCACATTTCACGTTTTTTTTATGTATTTTCCAGATGTTAATTTGTTATGGATGTACGATAGTATGCGTAAACGTGTTTATCCAGCGAAAAAAAAAAAAAAAAAGGTGTACGATAATTTTGATCCATATACGATAATTTTACAGCCCTCGTACGATAATTGCCTGACTTCAGGTTGTGAACACTGTACCGCACACGTACAACAATACGATAAAGGTAATGTTACAAATGAAAAGGCCACTCCTACAAAAAAAACAGATCATAATATGCTTTGTAAGATTTTTTAAACAAGCGAAAAGATATGGATAAGCTAACATTACAATAATCATAAAACCTACAAGATACCTACACTTAAAATATACTATTATAGGGATGGTACTTAAAAATTTCGTTGAAGCTTTAAAAATATTTTAACAAATGAAGAATAAATTAATGTCAATTTTTTTTAAAGTTTGTGTGTCATGAAAAATTTGCTTATTTCGTTACATATTACTTTTATTCAATTTATATTAGTGCGTTA